>CM059425.1:257919789-258291948 GCA_030390025.1 Squalus acanthias
GGGGGCCGCTGTTCATGCAGCGAAGAATGCTGGCGATAGGATGGGTCACGCAGTACGTACACATGGCACATTCCAAGCAGCTTTGGCCGCTGCCTGATTAAAAACAGGCCTTAAGTGGACATTTTTCTTGGTGCACTGTTCACATTGTCAAATTTATGAAAAAAAAACTTTGTTCCTCCATTAATCACAGTGAAGGGCCCTGGCACAGGGTAAAAATGGACCGACTCCTTTCTATCCAACTCCTCGATTTGATTTCAAACAATTCTTCAAGTGATACAGTAACCCTTTTGTTGCCGAATTTAGGCTGTACTTCAAAACGATATATATATATATATATATAAAAAAGGACACAACATGTCTGCCATTTCACAGAATTTCTAGTTAAACAAGACATCCTTTAAATGCCATGCTTGCCTACATAAACAATCACTGCACTTCAAAGTAATTAACCTGGAGAGGTTTCTGAGATGCGATAGAGCACTATATAAATGCATGTCTTACTTTTGTTTTATATACGATTCCAGCATTAAAGCACGACTTTGCCAAAACCTTCATCTAAACTATACTTCATTTAGAAGAGTATGTTGTGTACTTATTTTATTGTCCTTTCAGACAGCCACACAATGTTCTTGGACTGATATGGCGAGCAAAAAGTGGGTAAAACAAGTCACCAGATCCTGACAACCAGTTCGTGTTATGCTCTTGATCCAGTTGCTGAGGGATGCGCAAAAGCAGCACTGGTCGTTCCTAAGGTCTTGCTTAGAGAAAGTACCCAAAACTGGGAAACTCGCTGTGCAATGATTCACAGGATAGAACCCAGGTGCTCTCGACAGGTACCATACCAATGGGCTGCACCATTCAATTGCTTTAAAAAGTTTGTGTGTGTAGACGAACAAAAGGGAAACCTGTCTTAAACTGAAAACTTAATATTCAGCGATACCTAGACAATTCCATCTCATTTTATAAAGTAAGCAACTCATGATCTGTGCCAATCTACAAGCCACATGTAATAATCTTCCTTTAAACACATCCCCACACCATTTAGGCAGCATCGCAGATGGCTGGTATTTAACAGTCATGCGCAGGATGTCTCGTACACATCTGTGGTAAAATGTAGGTCGTTACTACAATATCTGCATATTACATCAACAAAGCAATTAATTCATCATTACAATATAATCTTATTAAAAAGGCTTCCTCTGGTTTCATTATTCTTCTAACTCAACCCCAAAGTGGCAAACCATGCTGCGATTAAACACTTATTGGGTTGCACCTACTGCACTGAAAGGATTAGCACCTCTTTTTGTTTTGTGTCAAAAATGTCCTGTTACTTTCAATACCAATCGAGCTATACTAGGCGAATCTTTGCATTCCGTTACATGGAGGTTTTTATTAAGACATAACACTAAACGATACAACCTTGTACATTCTAGAAATGAATTAGAATTGATCTGTGAAATGAGGGCGTCGTGCCTTCCCCCGGTAAAAGACCAGGCTTCTTTTATTAGGAGTCGCTTTTCTTCTTGTTCTTCTTCAGGAAGGAAGGAGTGCGGAACTTTTTCTTCTTCTTGGAAGGTGACTTGCTGGGAGACTCGTCGCTGGCTGCATCCGCCACTTCCTCAGCCGGTGGTGTTGTCGGCACCTGCTCAGAAGGTGGTGGGGAGGGCACTTCTTGGAGCTCGGCCGTGGTCAGCTCATCAAGCTTCTGACTCAGATCTTTGCTTGGGCTGTCCAACTCCTCTTTTCCAGAAGTCTGGAAGGTCAGCGGTTCCGAGGGCTCATCAGGGGTGAGTTCTGGCAGGGACTGTTGGAAAGTTGCAGCACTGTCATCCTTGCATGTCTGTTCCGCTTGTGATTCTGAAGAATTTATAAGAGAGAACAACATAAGCAAGAGAGAGTGCAAGTTTCGGCTTGGGTTTACAACCTCCGACTGCCCCGTCATCCTGCTGTAAAGCAGTATTCTTTGCAGTCCGTGTAAGTGTACCAATAAAATATCAGATGGTCAATTACCAAAAATTGTAGCTTTTTTACTTCAACCATTCTCTAATACCTTAACTAGTTCAGAACTATTCTGTAACTATTCCAATGCTCTCCTGGCCAGCCTCCCATCTTCCACCCTCCGTAAACTTCATTCATTCAAAGCTCTCCTGCCCGAATCCTGACTCGCACCAAGTTCCGTTCACCCAACACCCGTGTTGAATGACCTACATTGGCTCCCCGTCCAGCAACACCATAAATTTAAACTCCTCATCCTTGTGTTCAAATCACTTCATGGCCTCGCTCCTCCCTACAACCCTCTGAGAACTCTGTGTCCCCAATTCTGGCCTCGTCAAACCCCCACCACTGGTGGCTGTACCTTCAGCTGTCTAAGCCTTAAGCTTTGGAATTCCCTTACTAAACCTCTCTGCCTCGCTCTCCTCCTTTAAATCGCTCCTTACCTCTTTGACCAAGTTTTTGGTCACCTGTCCTAATATCTCATGATGTGCCTCGGTGCCAAATTTTGTTTGATTACGCTCACGTGAAAGAGCGCCTTGGGACATTTTACTACATTAAAGGCATTATATAAGTCCAAAGATGTGCGGGTTAGGTTGATTTGGCTATGATAAATTGACCCTTAGTGTTAGGGGGGATTAAATACGTGGGGTTACAGGGATAGGGTGGGATATGTGTCGGTGCAGGCTCGATGGGCCGAAATGGCCTCTATCTGCACTGTGGGGATTCTGTGAAATGCAAGCTGTTGTTCTAACCATTCTGGGTCCTGAGGCACCGAAGACTACTGTGCAAAGGCATTGCAATGGTCTGAAATCAAAGTTCTATATGTTCCACAGCAGCGCCTATAAAATGATTTTTGGAGTTTCCACTCTAACATCTCCCCAGACATCAATAGTTAGTTGAAGGGTTGCACTGATGAGGTGCACCGATGACAGTCTTTCTTCCCTTCCTGTGGGGAAGCACCCAGTCTCCAATGAGATTGCCTGACACCATGCAAGAGTGCAATATCATCGCTTGGAGAATTGCAAGCTCAAACGTTCATCCAGCCATGGCATCACACAACACTTTAATGCACTCTCTCAGTAACAAATTCTCAAATTACCTGCCTTTTCTATGCTTCTGAAAAGAATAATCCAGTCTTGGGCAAGGGAGAAAGTAATCATTTAATATCCAAAGGATATGGGAATAGTTCAGTGTTTTGTCAGTCTTCTGATGTGAACTATAATCATAACAGCCTTATAATGATCAGTGATCCTCATCAATAGCAACCCTCCCAAAAAAATCATACTGTTGAAAAGTATTAAGTTCAGCTTCCGTTTGGCTCTGAACATTTTGTTGAGCAGTGAATGGGAGGTCATCTGGCATGGAGCCCAGCGTGACTCTTGACATTAGCCCATGAGGTGGTCCCAAATCAAGTGGCATGAACCTCATTGTGTAACAAATAAAAGCTGCACAACAAAACAAAGCTCTTCCACCTGACCTTGAAAGTGCATGGCATTCTGAGCGCCGAGGATATGTTCCACATCAAGATAGAAGACCTTTCACTTATCAGTCTGTTCCTTTGGAGAGCTGAGCCATCCGTGGAAGGCCCAAGAAGAACTGCACCAGATTATACTAGAACAGAGGAGCTAGCCTGTGAGGAAGAGCTCAAGGATCTCAGAACCTCAGAAATTATCAGATCTAGTTCCAGCAGATGTACAGACCCAGGTGTATTGTTTCTTTTAACATAAATATTCTAAACAAACTGGATCATAATTTTTCAGGTTGGAAGTTGAGTATCTCATTCCATTAAGTGATAATTGAGATCAGCAAAATTATTCTATCTTGGCCACACTTCCTTTGAAAAGCTCAAGCCAATATTTTATATTGGTCCTTTATTAATGTCCACATTGCACAGTACTCTCACACTTGGGAGTCCTGTGCACAGTTCTGGTCTCCATATTACAAAATGGATATACAGGCACTGGGAAAAGGTGCAAAAAAGATTTACAAGGATAGAAATACAGAAAAATAGGAGCAGGAGTAGGCCATTTGGCCCTTCGAGCCTGCTCCGCCATTCAATATGATCATGGCTGATCCTCTATCTCAATACCACATTGCCGCGCTCTCCCCATACCCCTTGACGCCTTTTGCGTCTAGAAATCTATCTATCTCCTTCTTAAATATATTCAGTGACTTGGCCTCCGCAGCCTTCTGTGGTAGAGAATTCCACAGGTTCACCACCCTCTGAGTGAAGAAATTTCTCCTCATAGAAACATAGAAGATAGGAGCAGGAGTAGGAGCAGGCCATTCGGCCCCTCTAGCCTGCTCCGCCATTCAATGCGATCAGGGCTGATCATCCAAATTCAGAACCCTGTCCCTGCTTTCTCCCCATATCCCTTTAGCCTTAAGAAATATATCCAACTCCTTCTTGAATATATTTAATGAATTGGCCTCTACTGCCTTCTGTGGTAGAGAATTCCATAGGTTCACCACTCTCTGGGTGAAGAAATTCCTCCTCATTTCTGTCCTAAATGGCTTACCCCTTATCCTTAGACTGTGACCCCTGGTTCTGGACTCCCCGACCATCGGGAACATCCTTCCTGCATCTAGTCTGTCCAGTCCTGTCAGAATTTTATAAGTTTCAATGAGATCCCCTCTCATTCTTCTAAACTCCAGCGAGTATAAGCCCAATCGACCCAATCTCTCCTCATACGTCATTCCTGCCATCCCAGGTATCAGCCTGGTGAATCTTTGCTGAACTCCTTCCATGGCAAGAACCTCCTTCCTCAGTCCTAAATGTCCTACCCCGTATCCTGAGACTGTGACCCCTCGTTCTAGACCCCCCCAGCCAGAGGAAACATCCTCCCTGCATCCAGTCTGTCTAGCCCGTCAGAATTTTATACGTTTCAATGAGATCCCCTCTCATTCTTCTAAACTCTAGTGAATACAGGCCTAGTCGACCCAATCTCTCCTCATACGACAGTCCTGCCATCCCAGGAATCAGTCTGGTGAACCTTCGCTGCACTCCCTCTATGGCAAGTATATCCTTTCTTAGGTAAGGAGACCAAAATTGCACACAATACTCAAGGTGTGGTCTCACCATTACATGATACCAGAACTGAGAGGTTATACCCATCAGGAAAGATTGAGCAAGCTAGGGCTCTTTGCTCTAGAAAAGAGAAAGCTGAGGGGCGACCTGACAGAGGTCAGTAAGATTATGAATGGGTTTGATAGGGTATTTATTTTCCCCAGTAAAAAAGTAAAAAAATGTTAAAGCTTTTCGTTTTACATACAGACGGCAGCTTTTGACACGTTAGAACCCCTGCGACTACACCTCATTGTCTCAGTTGTATCTTGCTATGTCTTTGATGTGGTACCTTCCTGGCTGACTTAATTAACTTTATCACACCTCGGCAGATAGTCAGGATGATTTAATTTATTGGTCTGCAATTGTAAAGTACACATGCTTTGTTTTCTATCTATATATGCTGTGGCGATTCTGTATCTAATTTACTTCACCTGAGGAAGGAGCAAATCGATAGCTCCGAAAGCTTGTGATTTCAAATAAAACTGTTGGACTATAACCTGGTGTTGTGCGACCTCTCAATTTTGATAGGGTAGACATAGAGAAGATGTTTCTACTTGTGGGGGAGTCCAAAACTAGGGGCCAGAAATATAAGGTAGTTATTAATAAATCCAATAAGGAATTCAGGAGACACTTCTTTACCCAGAGTGGAACTCGCTACCACAAGGAGTAGTTAAGGCGAAAAGCATAGATGCATTTAATTTCAAAAATCAGTTCCCAGAGACTCATGATAAATGCAATTAACTACTGAGGGAGTGCTGCACTGTCGGAGGTGCTGTATTTTGAATGAGACTTTAAACTGAGTCCCATCTGCCCTCTCGGGTGGACGTAAAAGACCCCACGGCACTATTCCGAAGAGCAGGGGAGTTCTCCCTGGTGTCCTGACCAATATTTATCCCTCAACCAACATCACAAAAAAAAAAGATTATTTGGTCATTATATTATTGTTGTTTGTGGGATCACGCTGTGCTGTGCGCAAATTGGCTATCGCGTTGCCTACATTACAACAGTGACTACACTTCAAAAAAAGTACTTCATTGGTTATAAAGCCTTTAGGACTTCCTGAGGTCGTATAAATGCAAGTCTTTCTTTAACTTATCCTCTCCTGCAGAGTACATCACATCACATCGGGTCAGGGTTGAAATCCAGCCTAGATGAATGGGGGGATAGGGGATTTTTTTTTTATATTAAATATAAAGTTGTTACAATGTAAGTTTTCTTCACCACAAAAATACCCTGCAAAGAACTTTATTAAGCCAAATTACACTTGTGGAAAGTATATTAGTCATCGGAAGGAAGAGGGCTAAAAAATCAATCTCCCAAGCATGGAAAACAGCATTTGGGGATCTTTACGTAATTTCAACCCATTGTCTGGTACGGTGCCACATTTCTTGAAAGCTGCTGGCTTTAATTCTATTCAGAAGACGGATACGGGCGAGGAAGATAAATCGGTCCATGATAGCTCACCCACCCACAACAAACCAACAGTGTCCCAAAACAGCAAGCAGCTATTTCTTAAATACACTGGACGTTTTTGCCATCCTGTGTGTTTGTTACTCTTTTGTGTGAAGAACTTCCTGACATCAGTTCTGAATTTGCCTTCCACTGTGGAATGTCTACTGGCTCAGATTACATGCTCCTACTTCTTTCTCCTGTCTCCCCATCCATCCCGCCAGCACAATGCCACTGCTACAAAGCATTGAAACCTCAGAGCTTGTCCAATAGGCATTCTTCACAACTCTGGTCATAAAGTAAATCTCTACATTTTCTCACAGTAAAGGATATCAAGCTTTGCTCTAGCCTGAGGCAAGGACAAAGGAAAAATAATATAGGGAGGAGCAGCTTTGGTTGTAATCAAGAGAAATTCTTGCTTTAGTTACCTCTTTTCACACAAAGGGCTGAAGTTCAATTACTGCACTTTTAATTCATACAAGTCCAGTGAATAAACATTTATGACCTTCCTCTGCCCACTATTTTAATGGAGTTAACAAACCATTCATTTTAAATGAGTTAACTCCTGTTAAAATGAGGGACAAAGGAATATCATTTGAACACATTAGGCATTTGACAGCAAATATTGGCAAGTAATTTCTAGGCTGTATGTATTTAGGTTTTATAGCAGTAAACTTTAAGAAGCCATCGCTTGAACGGTAAACGGGTTAGAGAGCTTTGCGGCCATTTGCTAAAACCTGATTTAGTCAGTTACTTACGGTACTTATACACTTTAAAGAGTTAGGCAATTTGAGTAGTATTTTGTCCATATTCCTGAAATTTTGCATACTATATTTTTGAAGTAGACACGTAAAATTATATTAAAAAAAGTGCACTTGAATCGCAGAAACATAGTAAAATACTCAGCATCTTAGTGCGTCTACTGTATAACAGACTTACTGAACACCGAGTGGGGGATTTATCACTTTCATCCTTTGCAGCACACGCAATTCAAAAATGTGTCGAGGATTTAAAATTAAACGTTAACAAATTCCTTTGAACGGTATATGCTCATTGTCACAATACAAGACGTGCAGATAAAATGAAAACTGGAAACTTATCTGATAGTCGGGAGAGATGTGCACTCTCTTACCAAAAATAAAAGGAGAGTATGCGCTGGTCCTTGTGAGAAAACAGCAGCATTTCGAGGGGTGAAGTAAAACAGATTTCTAAAAATTTCAGGAAGGTGTCTGCAGCTTAACGGAGCCTATTAACCAGGAGGAAATGGAAGCGGAAACAGGAATGCGAAAGCTGGAAGCCATGCACGCAAGTCTCGCAGGGTTAACTGAAGCAGCTCTGTACATGAATGCACAATACTTACTATGGTAACAGGTACTCTTTAGCACATCCAGCTCCTGTTTGTAATGCAGCCACAGGAAGGCGGGTGGAGGGGAAAAAAGCACAAGAAGAAAAATCTATGCATTCATAACAGCCGTTTGTGTTAAACAAAAAAAAAAAAGAACAGAATATACAATTCTTACAGAACAGAGAAATCAGATGAGATCAGTGAATGGAAAAACTACAACAGGACAGTGATTCTAACATGGCAGAAGGTACACAGATACATAAATCAGATTACACCATTTCACATAAGCATTACGAGAATCAACTACCGTCACCACCGAGTATAATTTTAACCACGGCCCAGAACAACGTAAAGCACTTTTATTCTGGTCCAAAACCCAAGTTGGATCCTTAATTAAATTAATATGTCTATACATTTTGGGTGATTAAAAACATGGTTTCATACACTCTGTACTGTAGATCAAACTGAGGCCAAGAGAGGATTTTTTATTACCATTTTCCTAAATCTTTAGATTAGCCTGCAAAAGACTGTTGCTCAACACCTTTTATAAGAAATGCATGAAATGACAGATGGCCCTCGAGGCCAGTTCCGTCCATAGCCCACATACAATCCACTCTATAATGTAGTCTAACCCACCTAATCTCCGGAGGGACAGTTCTACACAAATACTTTCCCATCGATGCGAAGGAAATTGAGAGTTAGCGATATTAATAGCACTGCTTGATTTTTTTTTCCATGGACATGAGGGAAAAGAACTTGCGGGTTCCTTAAAGTAGGAAACAACAAGTGTTGATGCAAGTTTATGGTTGAATAATCATACACAGACTCAGGTGGAGTTGGCCCGATGGACTAAAATGGCCTTTTCTCACACCTAATTGCTCTTGTGTGTCTCAGTTTGGCTCAACTGGTTGCATTCTTGTTTCTGGATCGTTATAGTGTGGGTTGAACCCCACACCAGGACTTGAATGAATAATCTAGGCTGACACTCCTGTGCAGTACAGAGGGAATGCTCCATTATCAGTGTTATACTCTATGGAAGAGACATTAAAGTAAGGTTCTGCCTGCCGGTTTCAGTGGGTCAGGTGAACATTAAACACCCCAACGGAATTACTGAATGGAGCAGAGAGTTTTTCTGATGTGCTAATAATATTCCTCCATCAACCAGTACCAACCCAAAAAAAAAAGACTTTTCATTCGAATTGCTGTTTGTGGAAAGTTATTTATGGAGAATGGCTACTTTGTTTGTCTACATAACATAGGATTTTCTAGATGAAACAAGACCAAGGTCCACCTAGTTCGCCTTCCACGATACAACGATAATGGAGTTGTTGACTAATTATAGCAATCAATCTCTATCAATTAGTCTACAACAGAGCCAGACATGTGGCGACTGGTGGAGAGCTTTGAGAACTGTAGGTCCAAAGTCACCTCTTCCTCCCAAGCACGCCGTGTCAAAACAACAAAATCACTAAACTACAAAAAAAACCTGTAACTCAGTGCGTAAAACACTTGGAGATGTCTTGATCCCATAGTAAGGCATTATATAAATACATACATTTTTTTTGTTTTTGACTCCAATTAAGCAAAGCTGTGGACTATTCATCTACCCTCATATCTCCATTGTTTTATATTGTCCTGCCCTCTTTGCCCAGCCACTCCAGCAGCATAGGGTCTATTGTATCCTGGGGAGCATTTCTAACCACATATTTAGCCAGCTGTGTTTTCCCCCCACGCCCCCACCCCCTAAAAAAAAAGTAAATCTCAGCCTCAACTGCTTTTGCTGGGCTCGAGATTCTGACAGAGGTGTAATCCAATAGCAGCAATGAACAAGAGGGTGTGCATTATTATACTCTTCACGCTTTAGACCGCTTCTATTTTGGGACTGTGCTTTGATTATTTCAGTCAGCAATACTCAAAAATGATATCCCCTCGCAGTTGATTGTTAAGTCAAAGCACATCACTGATCCTGAAGTTACCTCTGCCAGTATGCAGGTGAAATGTCTACAGGAATTTAATTAACTGCCAATTTTATAACCAGTTTCACAGCTGCATTTATCGGTTTCCTGCTATTCCCCAAATATAGTAATTATATGCACACTTTCTTGTACATTATTGCTCAATTAAAAGACAAAGCAGACAGTTTCTTGAATAATTACACACACACACAAATAACTTCATCAAAATCCAATCACAAACCATCATGCTTTATAGCTACACAACCTTAACTGCTCGGTGAATCTTACCATCATCTAATTTTGTGGGAGTGCTGGGGGGAGTGCGGGTAGGGGTGTGATCTGTAGGACTCTGTTGGTCGTTCACTTTTACCTCCTCTGACTGGGGCTCTGAAAGCTCTGAGAGTAAGAGGGGAGAAAACAAGACAAAAAGGTTTAAATTCAGCACAATTGGTCAACCCTTTGAAGAATTTGCTGCACTGGCTGCAGACAAAGAGATGAGAGTGTTTCTTGTTTTTGGCAGTCTCCGGTATAGACAGGTGCACGATCGTTGCTGTCTTCTTTAATTCTCATTTAGATCTTGGACAGCAGCAGAATCTCGGTTATCCACCATGATGGACAGCAGCCCGGTGGATAATCGGGATTCCCCAATAGCACTCCCCTCTGTTGCTCTGGTATTCCCGGCAAGGTTAGCTGGCACAGGAATAAATTATATGAAGGCTTAAAGCTTCCCCCAAGTGCCTACTGCAACTTGCTCGACCGGAGAAATATTCAAAAAATACTTTGCACCCCCCTCCTCCAAATCACAGAGGTGAGTGTTAAAGGTAGCACGTGTGCTCATCTGCAGTTTCCAGTCTCCACAATGCTAACCTTAGTAGAGCTGCCAACATCAGAATCAGGAGACTGCACAGGGTGACGTTACATGTGACACACTCACCAGCAAAATTTAACAGGTAGGCTCTATTGATTTGAGTTTTCAGCTCTGCGCAGCAGAATATTCAATTAGCAAAATGATATGTTGGAACAACCCTACTTTATCAAGTCATAGTAGACGTCACAGGAGCATTCTCAATCCTTCTGTAAGCTTTTAAGGCATGTAAACTAGCCAGCACAAGCATACCCAAAACAATGCCACATAAAGCACTTTGACCAAGCCAAATGGACAACTTCCTTTGGCCTTGCTGTAAACTCTAACCTGAAAAACACATGAAAAGCGTAACACCATTTTGAAGATTAATGTCACCACCACTTTTTTCCCCCTAAAATCTACTGCATGCAAAGAAGGGCAGAAGGTGAGAATCATTTCAAGGGTCCAAGGAAACCAAGAGTGCTCAGGGATTGTTATAATCTCAAATTGAGAGACAAGAATTTAGTTGTCCAGCCGCACAGAGCAAGAGGAAACCCAAACCCGTAAAGAACAAATTCAAATCACCACTGAGCAACCAGAAATTATAGCAACTGATCAAAAAAATGGAGACAGACAGATGTCAGTGATAGTGAAGATTGAGCTCGTCAAGGGGCAAAGATAAATCAAGTAGAGGAACCCAATATTTTTGATTAGAGAGAGTTGTGTTTCTTCATTCAAAAAGACTGGGTCTTACCCGGCTGGCCAATACCTGAAGGGTCAGATGAAGGAATACGGTCACCAGAAGTGGTAAGTGCCCTGACAACGGCACTGTGTAGCTGGCTGTGTAGAGATTCTTCTCTATCCACATGTTCTGGGCTGAATTGCCCAGAGACCTGGCCAGTGTTGAGAGGTTCCTGACCAGAGATCTGCTCGTGACTGCAATGAGACTCAGCCTCTGTAGAGCATCCTTGGCTGGTGTGAGATTGAGTTTCTGTTGCGTTATCTTGTTTATGTATAGATTCATACATGGAGGGCTGACTTTGGCTTTGAACAACTTCCGTAACAGTCACTTGCTCCAGGACATGGTGCATTTGCGGTATAACTGCCACGCCATCTGGCTTACCATCAGGGCATTCTTGGTGCGCTCGAGTGAACTCAACTTTCGCCGAGACCTCACCAATGTGGGCTGTGGCATTCTCAGCTAGATAAGACAACAGGTTCATGCAAATAAAGTTTTGCCAAATAGTAAGTACACCACTAACTTTACAGATCACATACATGGTTATTAAAAGTATAATGGATCCCCCTCAAAATCTATTTTTTACTGGAGTAAAAGTCTGTGGTCAACAGATCTCCCTTGATTTTTTACTATGACAACCAAAAGGTTAGTTTTATAACTAAGTATTGCTACATCACTTAAATGTTCTTTCTGTTGGTTCAAGGAACTTCATACATCACCTCCTCCCCACCTCCTGCCAATCAAAATCAACAAATAGGGGTGTGATGGCTAAATATTAGACACTGTGTTTTGTTATGGAATAGGATTAGCACCATGGTTTCATTTCAACTTTCCAAATTGGTGTGGAACCACGTGGACACTAATAACTTGTGAAAAGCACAGACCAATGTGAAAGCGAGTAGGAACACTGCATTCACACAGACACAAAACCAATTCGCTTGGATGGATGGAGAGATAAGATTAATTGAAACTACTGGGACTTGAGATTTACTAAGTAGTTCAACCATGAGCTGGGATTCTCCCCAAACAGATACACTAGATTTATCTATTTAAATCTCACTACCATGCCTGAAGTGATTTATAATCATATACTGAAAATAAAGGCAGGTTGCAACAGTCCACGCAGTACCTGTTATGCAGGTAGGTTGCGTTGTGATGTCATGGTTAAAGTGGGTGTAACATTACAGGTTTTAACAACACATGCGTAAGTGAACGGTCCACGAGAGTCAGATGTGTTTCTTATGCCAGCCACCAAATGGTTCTACACCAAAGTTACAACTGGAGGTTAAATGTTTCCAAACTTGGTAAATTTCAGGTCATGATCAGCTGCTTACCAGAGTTATGTTATTGTCATGTTTTGCCAGGACAGTGTTTAAACGTCTCTGCCCAGACTCCTCCCCCCCACCCCCTCCAAAATTGAGGTTGCGGAAAATCCATCCCAAGGCCCCCAAACCTCCCACAGTGAGCAAAAGATCAGGGACTGGGGAGCAATTGGCAAGACACCTCCCCCACCTACCCCCCCGCTGACTGAAAGATCGTGGCCTCGTGGATTGGAAGCCCAGCCACCTGCCGAGCTGGAAGGTCGGCCCACCCGCTTACTGCCACCCTCCCCTCCCTCCAAACTGGGCAGAATTACGGGGCTTGACTGAGCAGGAGGCCCACTCACTGACCTCACCACTGCTCATCAACAAGTTCTTCGTGCCACAATGTCTTAGTACGAGGCTAATTTCCTCAAGTTCTATTATCTGCTAATAAAAAAAGTAATGAAATTTGGATCTGGCTTATCCGAACACACCTTCAGCACTGGCTGAATTTGGACCACCCCCTTTTTGTGACAGATTTGGGCATGGCTCTCCTACATTCCCGGTTAGGATTGCTGGCTCTGTAGGGAGAGGTGTGCGACATCCGCATACCAGTCATTAGTGTCCCTAACAGAAGATCAGCCCCCATACCAATCAGGCAGTGGTAAAGGCAGGGGATCAGGTTGAGATGTGGTCTGGCCAGTGCCCTTACGGCAAGCGATTCCCGAAAAATCAGCCAAGAAGCCAGGCACCAAGCTAATCAAATCCACAAGCTAGTTTTGAGAGTTAAATTCCTGCGACTTGCGAGCCAACAAAAATCTCTGCCATCTTCTGAGGCATTCCCCAACTCACCCCAACAGAAATGAAGGGCTTTGGAAGGGGCTCACTTTCTCCTCAGGAGAGAGAAACTGGGGTCCCTCCATCTCCCCACCATTGGGATTTTTTTCCCAGCTCCGGCAAACTACTGATGTAGTTTCTCTGCCTTTTCTTCCCAACCCTCTCTTTCCCCCCTCACCCCCTTCCTACATTCTCCTACTTCTCATCTGCCCCTCCCCTCCCTACCTTGGTTCAATTATCTCCCTGCCTTCTAACTCTGCTTGAGCTGAATACTACATTTGAATTATGACTCCCTATATACAATGCCATAGGAGATTGACTAGTATATATATATCTCCAGAGAAGTGAATTTTCCTCAATAATTCCCAAATTACATAGATTTAATATCCGATAATGCAGAAACCTCGTTAAACCACCAATTTTACTTCTCAAATCTTTTGGCAAACATACTTCTTATAAAAACACTAAATTACAAGTGATGTTAACTTGCTGTAACACTTTAATAAATCTTATCCACTTCATTTTTTTTCTCTTCTTTCTTGCCAGCACTCCTCTAACCTGTAATCACGTCTATCAAAATAGTTCAAGACTGTGTAAAAATGTTTCTAAAACAGGACTTAAAAAAAATTCAATTGTGTAAGGATCTTGTCAATTCAGTTGATTAATGCAGTGTGCATCTGTGCCATACAAACCAGGAAAGTCTCAGATTAGACCCTGGAGATCTCTGCTGGCACGGCAGTACGGCTACTACAATTAGCCTGAGCAACCTTGTTTAGGGAGGGGAAATACACCATGGTTCCTGCTCCTGATTACCATTCAGCAACCTGTACTGGAAGATGCCCATGTACAGACACGAGGCAAGGACAGGATCAGGTGTGGCTGTGATGTCCACGGCAGTCAAATGGCTTGACATTCTTGTTGAGCTCCAGTGAACCCACTGTTTGGCTTGCTCATGAAGAATGGTTACTTGGGAAAGATACTGGAGGGCACCCAGTGCCCAGGAAGGAACAAATGTCTCCAGGAGAGGAGGGAAAGCACAAAGAAAAAAATTCAGTCTTGTGAGACAGAAGCGGACAGCTGAAATACAGAAGGTGAACAGCTCCGTTCAGTCAGAAAGTGTGAACCGGAGTTTCCTGTCGCTTGCCACTTTAATTCTCCATCCCACTAGATTAGATATAACACTCACAACTAGGGGGATCAAGGGGTATGGCGAGAAAGCAGGAATGGGGTACTGAGGTAGCATGTTCAGCCATGAACGCATTGAATGGCGGTGCAGGCTCGAAGGACCGAATGGTCTACTCCTGTACCTATTTTCTATGTTTCTATGTTACTATGATCTCTCCGTCCTCGGCCTCCTACACTGTTCCAATGAAGTTCAATGCAAGCTTGAGGCACTTCACAGCCTTCCGTCCTCAACATCGAGTTATACAACTTCAGATCATAACCACTAAAGTGACGTCGCAACCAGGGAAGGAGCTGATTGGTAAGTAGGACCTGGTGAGTATTTCTACAGTCCAGTCGTTGAAGTAAAAGTAAGGTCTCTAATTTAGAGTAAGTAGTGTTTAAAGGGAAGTAAGGTCCCTAGTGTATTTAATATTCTTTAATTTAAAGGGAGTAAATTAAGGGTAGGACATGGCAGGGCAGCTCGGCAGCGTGGAGTGCTCCTCCTGTGCTATGTGGGAAGTCAGGGACACTTTAGGTGTCCAGGGCGAACACATGTGCAGGAACGGTTTCCAGCTGCAGCTACTCGAAATCCGCGTTTCGGAGCTGGAGCTGCGGCTGGAGTCACTGTGGAGCATCCGTGAAGCTGAGATCTTCATGGACAGCACGTTTAACGAGGTGGTCACACCGCAGGTAAAGAGTGAACAGGCAGACAGGGAATGGGTGACCGCCAGACAGAGTAAAAGAACTAGGAAGGTAGGGCAGAAGTCCCCTGGGTCCATCTCCCTCTCCAACAGATCTTCCGTTTTGGATACTGCTGGGGGAGATGGTTTCTCAGGAAAATGCAGCAAGAGCCAAGTCCGTGGAACTACGAGTGGCTCAGCTGCACAGGAGGGGAAGAAAAAGAGTGGGAGAGCAATAGTGATAGGGGATTCTATCGTAAGGGGAACAGACAGACGTTTCTGTGGCTGCAGACGTGACTCCAGGATGGTAATGTTGCCTCCCTGGTGCCAGGATCAAGGATATCACTGAACGGCTGCAGGGCATTCTGAAGTGGGAGGGCGAACAGTCAGAGGTCGTGGTTCACATTGGTACCAACGACATAGGTAGAAAGAGGAATGAGGTCCTGCAACAAGAATTTAGGGAGCTCGGTAGCAGATTAAAAAGCAGGACCTCAAAAGGTTGTAATCTCTGGATTACTCCCGGTGCCATGTGCTAGTGAGTATAGGAATAGGAGGATAGAGCAGATGAATGTGTGGCTAAAGAGTTGGTGCAGGAGGGAGGGCTTTAGTTTCCTGGATCACTGGGTCTGCTTCTGGGGAAGGTGGGACCTGTACAAGTCGGACGGGTTGCCCCTGAACCGGAACGGGACCAACATCCTTGCGGGGAGGTTTGCTAGTACTGTTGGGGGCTGGGGGGGGGTTAAACTAACTTGGCAGGGGGATGGGATATGGAGTGGAGCTATAGTAGGGGGTGATGCACAGCCAAATATAGAGGAAAAAAGTCAGCCTGGAAGGCAGAGCAAATATGTAACGGCACAAGGGAGTATGGCAAGGCTGGATGGCATTTATTTTAATGCAAGGAGTCTTGCGAGTAAGGCAGATGAATTGAAGGTGTTGATGAACACATGGGAGTATGATATTGTTGCTATCACAGAGACATGGTTGAGGGAGGGGCAGGACTGGCAGCTCAATATTCCAGGGTATAGAATCTTCAGGCGAGACAGAGGGGTGTAAAAGAGGAGGGGGTGTCGCAATATTAATCAAGGAGTCAATTACTGCTGTAAGGAGGGATGATATCTTAGCAGGTTCCTCTAATGAGGCCATATGGGTAGAACTTAAAAACAAAAAGGGGCAAGCACTTTGCTGGGAGTGTACTATAGGCCCCCAAACAGTCAGGGGGAGATAGAGGAACAGATATGTAGGCAAATCTCAGAGAAGTGTAGAAATAATAGGGTAATAATAGTAGGGGATTTCAACTTCCCCAATATTAACTGGGATAGTCAAAGTGTGAAAGGCTTAGAGGGTGCGGAATTCTTAAATGCATCCAGGAGAGCTTTTTGAGCCAGCATGTAGAAAGTCCTACAAGAGAGGGGGCGGTACTGGACCTAATTCTAGGGGATGTAGCCGGGCAAGTGGTAGAAGTGTCAGTAGGACAGCATTTTGGTGACAGTGACCATAATTCGGTGAGATTTAAGGTAGTTATGGAAAAGGACAAAGGTGGACCGGAAATAAAGGTTCTAAATTGGGGGAATGCCGATTTTAATATGATAAGGCAGGATCTGGCCAAAGTGGACTGGGATCAGCTACTTGTAGGAAAATCCACATCAGAGCAGTGGGAGTCTTTCAGAAAGGAAAGAGAGAGAGTACAACGCCAACATGTTTCCGTAAAGGTCAAGGGTGGGACCGACAAGCCCAGGGAACCCTGGATGCCAAGGAATATACAAGAATGGATTAGGAAAAAAAGGGAAGCTTTTGGCAGATACAAAGGACTAAAAACAGTGGAAGCCCTAGAGTATAGAAAGTGCAGGGGGGTACTTAAAAAAGAAATTAGGAGAGTGAAGAGGGGGCAAAATAAAGGAAAATCCCAAGGTGTTTTCTAAGTATATTAAGGGCAAGAGGATAACCAGGGAAAGAGTAGGGCCCATTAGGGACCAAAGTGGCAATCTGTGTGTAGAGCCGGAAGATGTAGGTGAGGTTTTAAATGTATATTTTGCATCTGTGTTCAGTATGAAGAAGGATGATGTAGGCATAGAAATCAGGCAGGGGAGATTGTGATATACTTGAACAAATTAGTATTGAGGGGGAGGAGGTACTAGCAGTTTTAGCGGGCTTAAAAGTGGATAAATCCCCAGGCCCAGACAAGATGTATCCCAGGCTGCTGTGTGAGGCAAGGGAGAAGATTGCAGGGGCTCTGACACAAATTTTCAGAACCTCTCTGGCCACAGGGGAGGTGCCAGAGGACTGGAGGACAGCTAACATAGTACCATTATTCAAGAAGGGTAGTAGGGATAAACCAGGGAATTACAGGCCAGTGAGCTTATCAGTGGTAGGGAAATTATTGGAAAAAATTCTGAGGGACAGAATTAGTCTCCACTTGGAGAGGCAAGGATTAATCAAGGATAGTCAGCATGGCTTTGTCAGGGGGAGATCATATCTAACCAATTTGATTGATTTTTGAGAGGGGGTGACGAGGTGTGTGGATGAGGGTAGTGCAGTTGATGTAGTTTACATGGACTCCAGTAAGGCTTTTGACAAAGTCCTGCATGGGAGACTGGTCAAGAAGGTAAGAGCCCATGGGATCCAGGGCAATTTGGCACATTGGATCCAAAATTGGCTTAGTGGCAGGAGGCAGAGGGTGATGGTCAAAGGTTGTTTGTGTGACTGGAAGCCTATGTCTAGTGGTGTACCGCAGGGATCGGTGCTGGGTCCTTTGCTGTTTGTAGTATACATTAATGATTTAGATATGAATGTAGGAGGTATGATCAGTAAGTTCACAGATGACACGAAAATTGGTGGAGTGGTAAATAGCGAGGAGGGAAGCCTCAGGCTACAGGACGATATAGACGGGTTGGTTAGATGGGCAGAACAGTGGCAAATGGAATTTAACCCTGAAAAGTGTGAGGTGATGCATTTTGGGAGGACTAACAAGGCAAGAGAATACACAATGAATGGTAGGACCCTAGGAAGGACAGAGGATCAGAGGGACCTTGGTATGCATGTACATAGATCCCTGAAAGCAGCAGGGCAGGTAGATAAGGTGGTTAAAAAGGTATATGGGATACTTGTCTTCATTAGCCGAGGCATAGAATATAAGAGCAGGGAGGTTATGATGGAGCTGTACAAAACGCTAGTTAGGCCACAGCTGGAATACTGTGTGCAGTTCTGGTCACCACACTATAGGGAGGATGTGATTGTCTTGGAGAGAGGGTGCAGAGGAGATTCACCAGGATGTTACCTGGGCTGGAGCGCTTCAGCTATGAAGAGAGACAGGACAGACTGGGGTTGTTTTCCTTAGAGCAGAGAAGGCTGAGGGGGAACCTGATTGAGGTGTACAAAATTATGAGGGGCATAGATAGGGTAGATAGAAAGGAACTTTTCCCCTTAGTAGAGGGGTCAATAACCAGGGGGCATAATTTCAAGCTAAGAGGCAGGAGGTTTAGAGGGGATTTGAGGAAAAACTTTTTCACCCAGAGGGTGGTTGGAATCTGGAACTCACTGCCTGAAAGGCTGGTAGAGGCAGGAACCCTCACAACATTCAAGAAGCATTTCGATGAACACTTGAAACGCCATAGCATACAAGGCTACGGACCGTGCTGGAAAATGGGATTAGAATAGACAGGGCTTGATGGCCGGCGCGGACACGATGGGCCTCTTTCTGTGCTGTATGACTATGACTGCTCCCATTTTCTCGGACAGCAAGTGCTGGTAATGGTCCTCTCTCCACTGATGGTGCCTGACCTGCTGAGTGTTTCCAGCATTTTCAGTTTATATTATATCTGAAACGCAGAGCTATTTGAAGAGATACTCAGCGTGGTTACAGTGGGGTTGTGTCACAATTTGTGCAGTTTGAGTCTTCAGCTCTTGCAATAGCTAAGCAAAGTGAAAAAAGTGATAATTTAAAAAAATGATATGGCCACGGCTTCCCCTGGGCTGGACATTTTCTCTTCTGGACTTGCGACATCATCTGCAGTTCATGAGAGGAGTGGACAAATTGCTTAATTTGTTAGCCAGAAAACTAACTTTCAACTCAAAAAGTTCCGGAGGGAAGGTTTTTCATATGGTTCTCTTCACACTGAGGTTTTGAGGTAGTATTTGTGACATCGAATGAAAAACTACCTTTGGTCCACACTATGGCAACTCTGCTTGGCTGAATTTTGTTATTCCTTGACGGTGATAGCATTATTAACCGAAAAAATCCCAAACTGGTCCAAATTTCACAATTCAAAAACATTTCATCATCTTCAGCTTTTTCTCTCCTTTAGTTAGTCCAATTTAATAAAAAAAGAAACTGAACAACTGGGTCTTAGCGGGACCTGATGTAGTAGTGCTTCCTTTTTCAGTTTACTAAAGAGTAGCAGTGGCACAATCCTCCTGGTCATTCGAAACATCCGACGTACTCCGTGATACCGCAAGGATTGTTCTGGCTGTCAGCAGGTCCATTGGCAGCATCTGTCCTCAAAAGTTCACTCCCAAATGGACCGTTCCTCACAGAGTTACAAGGTCAGATGTAGCTGATGTCTTTTTAAAAACAGGAAGCAGCTGCCATTGGGACCGAATGTCAAGAAGGGACCAGGCAAATAAACAGAACTATTCAAAACAGGTTTTCTTTTTTTTTTTATGAACATACAAGGTGTGCATTTGATGCAACAGTGCTGAAAAGCACCGAGTGCCATTTAAATCGGATGTAGTGCACATGTACCGTCTTCAACTGTTTGACTGCACCATGTATGGAAAGACTGTTTATAATTTTATTTCTCATTAAGAAAACTATACATCACTTAGTTTGAATAGGCTATTTTATTGCAATGGAATAAAATCAGATTTAACTGAATGCATAAATGAACCTAAAACAAACTGAAATAAGATGAAATTTTCTTCATAAACTACTGAATAATCAGGAACTTGCCTTCAGGCCCCTTCTGCTTGCGTTCAACTTCTTTGCGGTACTCATCAAGTTCACGGTCCGTCAGCTTGTTAAAGGGATTTGGCGCAGTGCTCACAATTACTCGTGGCTGGTATTCCTTCTCAATGATCGCCTTTGATGCCGTCACCAACTCTCCCTGAATAAGCAAAACAAAACTACCATCAAATGTCTCAATGACCTACAGAACCCAACGTAAAACAGCTGCTCAGATGACATTTATATATGAAACGTTGATTATTTGGGTGGCAGCATGGGATCAATTTCATAGCCTGGAGAGAAAATGTTGGGTCAATAAGGCACTTGGTGCACAAAGGGGCCTTCATCCCAAAGTGGAATCAGATAGTGTAATGGTTCTCACAATGTGGCCTGGAGGTCACTTGAAGCCTGCCTCCACTTCACCTGTGGCCTTCGGCAGAATTACTGCTTCATGCGCCTCGGAGCCTCCATGCACAGCCTGCCCAGCTGCCAGATATTAACCAGCCTGGGATTCAGTTCGTAATCCTCTTTCTTTTTGCTCTATCGGCAAGAAATTGGTTTTAGGAACACGGCTATCCCAACTGCCATACAACAAATTAAATAGCCCTTCTAAAGTTGAGCTAGTTAATAGAACTGCTGGTCTTGTAAGATTCCCCCCGCCCGCCCGCCCCTGCCACTACCCTTATCTTCTGGGGAGGAAGTGTCTGGCCTGCACTTGGCAACTCTCCACAGAAGCATAACTGATTTCAGAAGCTCACCAGTTGGGGAATTGCAGGTACAGCTCCATGTCTTATCACTCCGTGCGTGCAGGGGTACAATTCTCATCCCGGGAATGGCCTATGAGCAAAATATTGGTTGGGACTGTGCCACTTTACTGAAAGTTAGTGAGACCTACTTCAAAAATCATACTTGTGTCTGTAAAATCCTTCCTGCATGATCCTCTTTCCACCTCACTTGAAGGTGCTGACTTTGGCTGGGGAATGGATCCAAAGTCTCCACTGCCTTCTAGTTCCTTGCCCAAGTGATCATTCTTCAAGTGCGAGTTTGGACAGTGAGCTTTTGAGGGGGATTGACAGGGTAGATGCGGAGAGGCTGTTTCCCCTGGCTGGAGAGTCTCAGAATAAGGGGTCGGCCCTTTAAGACTGAGATGAGGAGGAATTTCTTCACTCAGAGGGTGGTGAATCTTTGGAATTCTCTGCCCTCGAGGGCTGTGGATGCTAAATCGTTGAGTATATTCAGGGCTGAGACAGATAGATTTTTGAACTCTAGGGAAATCAAGGGATATGGGGATCGGGCGGGAAAGTGGAGGTTTTTTAAAAATTCGTTTATGGGATGTGGGCGTCACTGGCAAGGCCAGCAATTATTGCCCATCCCTAATTACCCTTGAGAAGGTGGTGGTGAGCCGCCTTCTTGAACCGCTACAGTCTGTGTAGTGAAGGTACTCCCACAGTGCTGTTAGGTAGGGAGTTCCAGGATTTTGACCCAGCGACGATGAAGGATCGGCGATATACTTCCAAGTCAGGATGGTGTGTGACTTGGAGGGGAACTTGGAAGTGGTGGTGTTTCCATGCACCTGCTGCCCTTGTCCTTCTAGGTGGAAGAGGTTGCAGATTTGGGCGGTGCTGCTGAAGAAGCCTTGGCGAGTTGCTGCAGTGCATCTTGTAGATGGTACACACTGCAGCCACGGTACGCCGGTGGTGGAGGGAGTGAATGTTTAAGGTGGTGGATTGGGTGCCAATCAAGCGGGCTGCTTTGTCCTGGATGGTGTCGAGCTTCTTGTGTTGTTGGAGCTGCACTCATCCAGGCAAGTGGAGAGTATTCCATCACACTCCTTACTTATGCCTTGGAGATGGTGGAAAGGCTTTGGGGAGTCAGGAGGTGAGACACTCGCCGCAGAATACCTAGCCTCTCACCTGCTCTTGTTGCCACAGTATTTATGTGGCTGGTCCAGTTAAGTTTCTGGTCAATGGTGACCCCCCAGGATGTTGATGATGGGGGATTCGAACTGGAGGTCGAAGATCAGCCATTGAATGGCGGAGCAGGCTCGAGGGGCCATATGGCTGACTCCAGCTCCTAATTCTTATGTTCATCTTCAGGCTATTGACCTTGGAAACCATCACAGCTGAACCCAATCCTGCCCTCACCGAATTCCATATACACACACTTTCCATTAAGAGTCACTGGATAGTGGAGCTAATTTACAGAACAAACGGGAAACTGTTCAACCTCTGTCGCCTCTAGTCCAGATCCAAGGTCGTCCCATCCTCTGTCGTCGAATTACAGTATGCAGACGACGCTTGCGTCTGCGCTCACTCGGAGGTCGAACTCTAAACCATCGTCAACACCTTCACCGAAGCGTACGAGAGCCTAGGCCTTACACTATAAAAACAGAGTCCACCCCAGTCCATCTCCACATCATGACTATAAAAACAGTAAGACAAAGGTCCTCTACCAACCTGCCCCCACCACACAGTACTGCCCCCAGATTATCAAAATCCACGACAAGGCCTTGGACAACTTTCCATACCTCGGGAGCCTACTGTCACAACAAGGGCAGACGTCGATGACGAAGTCCAACACCGCCTTCAGTGTGCCAGTGCAGCCTTCGGTCGCCTGAGGAAGAGAGTGTTTGAAGACCAGGACCTCAAACCCGGCACTAAGCTCATGGTCTACAGAGCAGCAGTGATACCCGCCCTGCTGTATGCCTCAGAGACATGGACCATGTACAGCAGGCACCTCAAAGCACTGGAGAGGTACCACCAACGCTGCCTCCGCAAGATCCTGCAAATCCATTGGCAGGATAGGCGCACCAACGTCAGTGTTCTCGCTCAGGCCAACATCCCCAGCATCGAAGCTTTGACCACGCTCGATCAGCTCTGATGGACGGGTCACATCGTCCGCATGCCCGATAAGAGACTCCCAAAACAAGTGCTCTACTCAGAGCTCCGGCACGGCAAGAGCCCCAGGTGGGCAGAGGAAATGCTTCAAGGACACCCTCAAAGCCTCCTTGAAAAAGTGCAACATCCCCACTGACACCTGGGAATCCCTGGCCCAAGACCGCACAAAGTGGAGGAGAAGCATCTGGGAAGGCGCCAAACACCGAGTCTCTTCGCCGGGAGCAAGCGGAAGCCAAGCGCAAGGAGCGCCGTCAACTCAAGCACCCCACCCACCCGCCCCTTCAACCACCGTCTGCCCCATCTGTGACCGAGACTGTAGGTCCCGCATTGGACTCATCAGTCACCTGAGAACTCATTTTTAGTGTGGAAGCAAGTCATCCTCGGTTCCGAGGGACTGCCTAAGAAGAGGAGTGGTCTGGAGCTGGTTTTTCCCTTTCCATAGCTATGGGGTGCCAAGTTAACTGCAGCACTCCAACAGCTTCCCCAGTAGCAAAAGGTTCAACAAAACTGTTTAAGACTACCTTTGAGGTGATCTTACACCACTTCCAGTTACGTCAACTTGGTCTCCGATTTGTTGTCTCAAACTGCAGTTATACTACATATTGTGTGTCAGTGTAATATGAATCTATTGTTGAATCGACAAAATCTGCAGTGTAACTGACCCACAGAATAGATGGGCGTTCTTCCATTCCTCACTGATACAAACATACAAGCTCAAAGAGCAATTCATGGTCAGACACCAAATAGAATTCACTGCAATAAGTCACTGAAGGTAATTAAATGTGTTTGACCTTTTTATAATATTTTGCACTCTACGGCTGCCAACAGACACATCAATCCTTAAATAACCTGTATATTATGAAAACATTCAAGTAAGCTGCAAAAAGTTATCACCCTTACTGGTAAATGGACATATTGCTGGTCAGCAAGGCAATTTCTAGACTGGATTGGAGCTTTACTCTCAATTAACACTGAAATGGTTTTCTTCTTTATAAAATGGCCAATGGTCATTAGACCTAGCATGTTAATTGAAGCAGAGTACATAGGTTCAAGTTAGAAAAGTAAATTTTATTAGATTATGGAACAAGGATCTTTACTAAAACACATACAGTATGTACGTCATTCCTAAGGCAATCAAGAACATGGAGGCATGCAAACATAAATATTAGATCGTTTCAACACAAGGCAAAGTTCAACCCAATACACGCAGTCAAATTCATTGTTTATTGGTTTTGAACACAGGACAGCGGGTCAATAGCAAAATACAAACATTAAAAAAAAAATGAAAATCGCAAATTTTCCCACCCCTCAAATTTTGACCCTTGGGATGTGGGCGTCGCTGGCAAGGTCCACATTTATTGCTCATCCCTACTTGCCCTGGATACAATGGAGTGGCTTCATAAGCCACATCGGTGTGGGACTGGAGTCACATACCGGCCAGGCCAGGTAAGGACGACTGGTTTCCTTCCCTGAAGGGCATTAATGAATCAGTTGGGTTTTTACAACATTGACAGCTTCATGGTCACTTTTACTGGTACCAGCTTTTTATTTCCGGATTTTGTATTTGGAATTCAAATTCTCAAACTAACATGGTGGGATTTGAACTCATGTTCTCTGCATTACTAGTCCGAAGACATAACCACTATGCTACCCTACTTATATGCAGGGGTACAATTCAATCAGCCCTCCGATAATGTGCCTGAGTGACTTCTTTATGGCTGTGCTAAGAGTGGGTGTCAGCACGCTCACTGACCATAGGAGCAAACAGAGCCAGGCCCTTTCCGGTCTTCATCCAACATTTACGCACGCACACTTTCCCACTGGACAATCATCGGGAGCAGGGGTCCTCATTGACTCTGACCGACCGCACCTCCCCACCCCCATCTCTCCTGAGCACAGGAGCTCTTGGTTCAATTGTAGTCCCTCCCTACCACCAGCCCTCTGAGGTCAACCAGCTTGCCACAGGCCACATTTGCACAAAGGCTTAGCACCAACAAAACTTAACATTAAACTGGAGGGCCACTAAAGAGAGAAATTCTGAAGAAGTTTCTCTGGGGAATATACTGCCATTGCAACCAATTACAGTTTATGATTATCCTCCAATTGATATGTAATTTTGCTCCTAATAATGAATTCACGTTTTACATCATTTATTTATGCTGAAAGTTCATCTACGGTAATCTATTGTTGCCCACAGAAGTGTTTCAGCAATCTGTGCACCATCATTTTAATGCATCAGACATATTACCTTTAAAGGAAGTAAATGTGTCTGTTTTTCATTCTTGAAATGGAAGTCTTCCCCATATATCAGCAGTGTAAGCCCAAGTAACCAATGGGGAGGATTACAGGACCACCAACTCTAAGAAGTTTCTGATGCCATGTAAGTGCGTCACTCACATGATCCTCTCTTCTCATGCCAAATGAAAGCATTTGGAGATCTTTTCAGAAGAGAAAGGCAAGATTGTGTCATTGCTGTACAAAGAGGCCCTTGTGAAAGAGATGCAGTACATCCAGTTGGGTGAATTATAGGGTATATGAAGAATGCTTCCATTCAGCAAAAACAAATGAACAAGTGACGAGGTTGGTTATTGGTCTTCACTGCAGTATCCATCAGATAGAAAGCAGAGTGCTTACAGAAAGTGGGGCCAGATGAGATTTTGTGATTCAGCATAAATCTTTTTTTTTTAAAAAAGCAAGTCAGTTAGCAGTACGATCCAAACAGCAAGGCTTGGTGAAAGTAACAGGACTGTTCCAGGTGTAAGCTCTGTAGATGCCTTTCAGGAATAATTGGTTTAAGATTGGCTCAAGATATACAACTGGTTAGCAGACCAACCTTTCACCTATTAAACCTTGGATCAAATTCAGCAGAGATTGAGGAGATAAGTGGCTTTTCTCTGCTGCTGCGATAAGAATCCCATATTTGAGCAGTCTCAAACTTGATCCACAGAATAAACTGCCCAAATTGTCAGCTTTGATCAGAAGCCTTGAATATGGCTGGGGTAGGAAGTACAAAAATTCACACTGGTGCAGTAGGGAGGTGCACTTTTTGAGATTATGGCCACCCAGATTTGCAGACCATCTGCTTAAATCACAATGCTGCTTGACGAGCCCATTGGCAAGAGTCAACTTCATAGTTGGCCTTTATTTGCTTCAGTCAGAAAAGCTGAAGCCTCATCTGTTGTCTGGGTGCTGTTCAACATCCACTAGCACACACCCGACCATCTGAATCAGCCAATGCCATTGCCAGTCATCTACTAAAAGTGGCCAGAGCGCCCCCCAACAAAGTCTTTGAACAGAAACTACATGATGAATGGTGCCATTTTTGTTGAAATGCCCCTAATCCCACCAACCTTCACACCATCAGATCTCGACTGTGTTGTGCAATATGAAACCGGGTACCGCAGCCAGCTGGGACAACATAAACCCTGAATTTTTGAAGAATCTTGGTCCAAAAGCTTGTAATTGGCTATCACTTTTTCCCCCCACTCATATCATTCTTGAAGGCTGAATTCTCTATGAATACAAGAACATAAGAAATAGGAGCAGGAGTAGGCCATTCGGCCCTTCGAGCCTGCTTCGCCATCCAATAAGATCATGGCTGATCTTCTACCTCAGCTCCACTTTCCCGCCCTATCCCCTTATCCCTTGATTCTGTTAGTATCCAAAATCTATCGATCTCTGTCTTGAATATACTCAACAAGCCCAGATCATGTTGGTTTCCGCGGTGGCTGCAGCACTTGTGACCAAGTACTTGCCCTAACCACCTTCATTGAAAATGGCTTTCAGAACATTTTTCATACTGGTGTTGTGTTCCTCGATCCAACAGCAGCCTATGACATTGTCTGGCACACTGGTCTTCCAATGAAAATAGAGTCTCCTGCCATACTGGACCATTTGAAGAGCATAGATCCTTGTTTAAGGAATTCCAGGAGTCAGTGCCAGACTCTGAACAATCTAATAACTTTGGCTTAGACTGGTGTTCAAGATCATGTGGATTATCTACAATGATGGTTCTGACTCTTGCAAGTAAGTGGGAAATTACAGAATCATAGTATTTAAGAAAGAAAGAAGAAATAATGCATTCATATAGCGTTTTCACGACATCAGGATATCCAAAACACGTCATAGCTAAGTATTTTTAAAGTGTAGTCATTGTTGTAATGCAGGAGATACGACAGCCAAATTGCGCACGGTTAATTCATATCTTATCTTAAAAGGTTCAAGGAGTATCTGTCCCAATAATCCTAGGTATTGATGTGAATCAATACCTAGGATTATTAGTGAATGCCAACTTCAGCCTGAACACAACCCGCAGAAGGGCATTTTGTTTTTTCTCAATTTTCTTCAATAATAGCGAAGTTCCAAATAAAGTTAAGCTTGTGGCATAAAAGCCACATGTCTGAACAGTTCTCCTGCATGGATCAAAACTCCAAAGCATTCAATGGAAAGACTTCCTTTGGTCCATATGAAAGATTCAGAAGCAAGCTGTAGGGTGGATTTATGACAAAATGGGGAAATAGTTACAGGAAAGGAGAATTCCAGTCTACACCGACCCATCACTAACTATCTTAGAGGAGGAAAGTCACTCTCAAGGCATGCAGACCTTTGCCAAAGCCACTCACATGAGGACTTTGATGAAGTAGCTGATGAATAAACTTGGTACTTAGCATTGGACTTAGATGCTCAGACATCAAGGCAGCTAGCATTGGGGAAAGCTGTCCTATGTAGATCATTTCAAACTGAAAACAAATGTACATTGTAAAGATGTTGAGGACAGCTGCTAGATGATGATAACTGGAAATGAGAAAACGCATTCAGCTATCAAAGTTTGAGCAGATAACCGCAATTGGTTGCAGAGGTAAAGAAACTTCCGCTGAAGCTCCACATCTCTAACAGCTGGAACCCCTGTTCGACAGGGTATGGTGTGCCCCCATGCTGAGGTCATGAGGTTGGTGGCAATGCATTTATATT
This sequence comes from Squalus acanthias, assembly GCA_030390025.1. NCBI lineage: Eukaryota > Metazoa > Chordata > Chondrichthyes > Squaliformes > Squalidae > Squalus > Squalus acanthias. The sequence continues at coordinate 257,947,973 of CM059425.1, forward strand.
TTATGGCGTGTTGTGCTGTTCATGTTGCTGAACACGAGGAGCTCCTAATATTTGCTGTCCATCTAGCAAGAACTGCAAATCCACACTTGTTTGGTTGGCTCTCTGTGGCAGATGATGGGGATAAACGAGGGAGAAGAGTCTCTTTTTGCCAAAATGTATCCAAGATATCACGCAAGCAATGGTCAATTGGAACAAAATCAATTTAAGACTGTGGGAATTCAAGGTAAATCTTAAAGATAAAAAATTGGTTGAAAGGTGGATAACAATGGCGGAATCATATTGGGGCGGGGGGAAAAATTGTCAGTCATTAACAGTGGAGTGCTACGGACATGCTTGGCTTAGGTGTTGGATTACTAAGTATGCCATGGAGGGGTCACAGGGTAATTATGGATAAGGAAACAATTTCAAGATTTACCTTTTCTAATGTTCTGATAAAGGTCAATGTAAGCTCGAGGAACAGCATCTCATCTTTTGATTAGGCACTTTACAGCCTTCTAGACTCAACACTGAGTTCAACAATTTCAGATCATAACCACTGCTCACTTTTTTTTCGGACAGCAGCTGCTGGTAATGGTTCTGCTGTTGCCATTTGCAGCTCCTCTAGATCCATCTTTTGTTTCTTCACTTGTCCCATTACCATCCCCCTTTTGCCTTGCACCATCATCCCTTTTGTCATTTAATCTCAAAGTCACAAATGACATCCTATGTGACTACGACAATGGTAAACGATCTCTCCTCGACCTGTCTGCAGCAACGTTTCCTCTAAGCTGCACGGCCGCGCAGCTGTCTGCCGGTCCCGCACAGCCTGGGACCTGCTTTTCAAATGTGAAATTTTGTGCATGCGCAAAACTTTGAATAGGCTGCGCAGCCCGTTAAAGGGACCGCGCACCCAAAAAAAAATGAGGAGGAATATTGGTCTGCAGCCTTTGACACAGTTGACCACACCATCCTCCTCCAACGCCTCTCCACCATCGTCCAGCTGAATGGGACTGCACTCGGCTGGTTCCATTCTTATCTATTCAGTTGTAGCCAGAGAATCACCGGCAATGGCTTCTCTTCCCGCTCCGCTACCTCTGGAGTCTCCCAAGGAACTATCCTTGGCCCCCTCCTATTTCTCATCTGCATGCTGCCCCTTGGCGACATCATCTGAAAACACAGCATCAGTTTCCATATGTACGCCAACAACACCCAGCTCTACCTCACCACCTCTGTCGACCCCTCCACGGTCTCTAAATTGTCACACTGCTTGTCCGACATCCAATACTGGATGAGCAGAAATTTCCTCCAAATGTTAGGAAGACCGAAGCCATGGTCTTCGGCTAATGCCACAAATTCCGCTCCATAGCCACCGACTCCATCCCCCTCCCTGGCAACTAGCTGAGGCTGAACCAGACTGTTCAAAACCTTGATGTCGTATTTGACCCCGAGATGAGCTTCCAACCACATATCCGCACCATCACTAAGACCACCTATTTCCATCTCTGTAATGTTGCCGGACTTCGCCCCTGCCTCAGCTTATCTGCTGCTGAAACCCTCATCCATGTCTTTGTTACATCTAGACTTGACTATTCCCACGCACTCCTGGCCAGCCTCCCAGCTTCCACCCTCCGTAAGCTTGGTCATTCAAAACTCTGCTGCCCGTGTCCTAACTCGCACCAAGTCACGTTCACCCATCACCCCTGTGCTTGTTGACCTACATTGGCTCCTGGTTAAGCAACGTCTCCATTAAAAAATTTTCATCCTCATTTTCAAATCCCTCAATGGCCTCGCCCCATCCCAGCTCTGTAACCTCCGCCAGCCCAACAACCCTCCGAGATATCTGCACTTCTCCAATTCTGGCCTCTTGAGAATCGCTGATTTTAATCGCTCCACCATTGGTGGCCGTACCTTCAACTGCCAAGGCCCTAAGCTCTGGAATTCCCTCCCTAAACCTCTCTATCCTCCTTTAAGATGCTCCTTAAAATCTACCTCTTTGACCAAGCTTTTGGTCATTTGCCCATATATCTCATGTGGCTCGGTGTCAAATTTTGTTTGATAACACTCCTGTAAAGTGCGTTGGGACATTTTACTATGTTAAAAGCGCTATATAAATACAACTTGTTGTTGCCTATTAGAGATCTTCCCTTTTGTTCTTTCCTCCCTGCTTTCAACGCCTCTATACTTGCTTAAAACCTGTTACATCTCTAACTTTTGTTAGTTCTGATGAAAGGTCAACAACCTGATCGTTAACTCTGTTTCTCTCTGCACAGATGCTGCCTGACCTGTTGAGTATTTCCAGCATTTTCTGTGTTTTCCTTTTCCATGTTGTTTACAATCCTCCAAGTAAACCCACCTTGCAATGCTGAAAAGCCCGAGACTCACCAGTCTTTCCTTGGACCTCTTACACTAAGTTAATAACTGACCAGTCACTGTGGATTTTTGCCAAGCTAGCTTGCAGGCCAAAGCTCTATAGAGTGGGCCTGCTGGACAAGTGGAGCAGGAAATTACCGGCGCTCTATGTTAATAAGCTGCAAAGCTGCAGCTGGTTAAACACCAACAGCCATGGCTCGTGCCACACTGTGGTTAAGATCTGTGGGCTAAGCCAAGTATATTTGAATCCCTATATGTGCACAGTCCACATTGACTAACATAAATCCCAACCTGAGAGAGTTTTTCAGTAGCTTAGTTTGGAGGTTGTTGTGATGGGTTTCCACATGTGTCAGACACCCAAGAAACAAAAAAAAAATCTTTCATTGTTATCTTGCAATTATTAAAACATGTACAACATGCAATGAACACATGTACAACATCCATTCCTTCATATTACCATTGGGGCTTTTCAGCTGTAAATATATTTGAGTGTCGGCCCAGGGCTGTCATCAGGTGAAGACTGCATGCATTTCCATCAAACTACAGAACAGGACCAGTGTGTCTCAGTCAGCAAACTGAAATTTATGAACATTTCATCCTAGCACTGCTTTATGCTTCGGTTTGGCTAATTGCACAGCAGGATTAATGACCAACTTATTTACTAGATAAGCAGCTCATTTAGCTATCTGAGATGCAAGCAGCCAGCCTGATTGTAAATGCGCACAGATAGTCTGTACAGCTCCTTTAAAGTATGAACCACAGAACAAAATAGACACTCTTATGCCCACATTTTGGTTTTAAAAATGAATTTCCAATGTAGAAAATGTAGGCCCTAAATGCTCACATGGAAAAATGTTAAATGTGCACAAACCCTTCAAAACCCTTATGCAACAGATGAAAATAAGGATTTAGGCCGCAAAGGCAAATATGGAAGTGCTCAAAAAAAATTTCACCTACATCTCCTTTCACTCCATGTGGTCCTCCAGCTCTATAACTCCTGAACACTTCGTTCCTGACTTTGGCCATCTACACACGCCCTTCCTCCCCTTTGCCCACCATGATGGGAAGGCCATTAGCTGCCTCTGTCTACTTTGCTTTCATCTCCTCTCCCCTTCCTTACAGAAATGAACTTTACAGAACGTATAAAGTACCAGTAAATCTCACTGTGTCCAGAGAAGACACTCTGCTGAACTAATATAGATGGTCTCAGCAAGTTTTCTTTATGAGGGTCACATGTCAAATTTTAAGGAGGGGGTGAGGGGGCTAGGAAGAATTCCTTTACTACAAAGTACTCAGTCTCTTGAGTGAACTTAGCTATCGCCAATGTTTTGGGAGATTCCATTAATTTCCTCCCATGGGGGCCTGCCATTTTGGGTCTCGCTCACATCCATGAAGCAAAATAGGTGATCTCCACAAGAGAGGAATAGTCCCTCTCCTTTGCGGGGCACAGGCATAAATGCTCCTCTTACTGGGAGCTGAGGGACAGAATTAATATCAGGAACATAAATTCACAGTGCAGCTACTGCAGCATGTTTAGCAACGAGTCTAAGCTTCAAGGCCACAAGTCCATGAATTAAGCTCCACTTTGGTTTCAAATACTTCCTGCTAGTTCATATTGCAGGATTTGGGGATTTTCTAAATTTATGTTGCATGTTTGCAAATTTGACAGAAACATTGCTGGAAAAATCTGACGCTTCAGCAATCACATTGTTCACAGGCTAAGTTTGCCCACTTACTGCATTGAAGTTAGAAAACATCTAATGCAACATTACATGTAAGCATAACATCAGTGAGCAGAATGCCAAATAATTTTGCTGTGAACATTTGAATTTTAGCTTGGTCCTATAAATCACCCAGCACTATTCTTACGGATTCTAGTAAGCCAGAGTTTAACGGTGACAAACTTATTCTAGGTAACAAACAAGCGTTTTAGGGTAGAGCAGAGTTATTGGGTGAGGAAAAGCATTAATAGGTGCAGAGTTCAACAACAACAGCTCAGTAAGTACCTTTCTAACAGGGTTAGCGGGGTTTAAGGCTTGCTCTGAGAGATCGAGACCATCAATAAACTCCGTACAGTCTGAGAGTGGTGCATCCTGCAACAGTAAATTGAGTAAACAGTGCAAACCATACCCTCCCCTTAAAGACTGGATAACTCAAATCCATGATATCAAGTCATTTTCATGCAACTTATGTATTCCAGCAGCAGGATGGCTAGGAGAGGATGGCATGCAGGCTATAACCCAACTCTGGATGATGTGCACATTAGGGGGTTTCAACCAGTCAAACTTTCATGATCTCATACACTATTACATTTCTTTTGGTGAAGTTTCTATAATAAAGTAACTAATCCTGTATTAAATATGTGCTGTGAACAAAACTACCTTTTCTCTTTGGGGTGCCTGATATTAATTGTTGAATCTTACGTCCCAGTTTATTAATGCTTGGAAAAAAAATAAAATCTGGTGCCATTCACTCCATCTCAGGTAGACCAAAGGGTTTGAGAGATGTAAAAGATGAATACACCAAAAGTGCCATTGCATGTTTCCAACTTTCTTATACCACCAATAACAATTGGATAATTTCAGACAAATACAGGAGACAATGAGTCCCTTGAACCATTTTTACTCTTAACTAGTTTTCATTGTGCAGAAGTAGCCAGGCAAACTCATAATAGTTACACAGATCATAAAGTATGTTAAACAACTTATGTTGTTCATTGAAATCATTTAAAAAAATAAAAATAAACATTAAATTTAAAAGCACATTTCGAATCATACTGAAACACATCACGAGCTACATGAATTGATGAAAATAATCAAGACATTAGCTTCTAATCTTTTCATATCCAAGATATTATCTGCAACCTGCAAACAGACTCCATACAGTTATTACATACTTCAGTTAGTGCAATAGTATTCAGGGGAAAATTTTCCAGTTTAAACTCCATGTGGCATTTTTAGACACTTTACTATTTTGAACGACAAAACCATTTCTTTACATTATGATCTTGTATCAGAGGCCCAAGAACTGCCCAGAATTTAAACTTTGAACCAAACTTGATCAATCCCCATTCAATTAAACGGTACAAAGTCAAATAAATGAGGTTTTGAAAGCCTGACTAGTGTACTCAGCATGCTTATGTAATGGAGTCATATTTTAAAGTATTAAAAAAATACTAGAACATGCACAGATGACTGCATTCAGCAATGGGTCGCAGGAGCTCTGATTGGCATGCTATTATTCGACTGTCAATATTATTTTTGCTCTGCCATATCTGCATTCTTGTTTGAATATTTTGCATAATATATTAGACACGGTAGAGTTATCACTAGCACTTACCTCCCACATAGACAAATTCTGCCATTCAAAGAATAGTGTTTGCAAAACGTTAGGCAAAGATAATGACAGACAAACTAGATGCTAACAGAAAGAAGTGCAGAATATTTTTCTTTTATATATAGAATGTTAAGTTCTCACCTGAGCAAATGACCTATCCAGTACAACACCACAAAGTAACTGAGATTGAGGCCCTGCAGTCTTTATATCCTGCAAATTTTGTTCCCGAATCTAAAAAGGGAAAGAAAATTAAGGAAATCATTATTTTTCTCTTCATGAATGTGGGCCAAACTTTATTTGCCCATCTCATTCAGGCATAACTCATGAACTATACAACATGTGTACTTTCGTTTGGCTTACTAAATGGTACAATTTCTCACTTCAGTTGGTCTCCCTTTTCCCAATTCCATATTTGAGGTCCCGTGAAGGGAGACTGTGAGCCGAGTCTCAATTTCAACACAGTGGAGGAATAGCATGAGACTATAGCTTATCAGGTACAAAAGAGGAAAGTTCAGGAGAGCACTGACTTTTAGTATTGATGATGAGAGAGAGAGAGAGAGAGAGGAAGATAGAGAGAATGATAGAGATTTTGATTGGATGTTACAGCAGAGAGTGGGATGTGCAAGAATGCTGTACACAGAATCTCCCAGATAATGGAGCAGTATTTAAGCCCAGAATGGATTTGGGCTTTATGGAGAGTTAAGAGTTGTTGAGGAGAAAAGAAGCGATGGACACCAAACAGGAAACCAAGCTTCTTGCGCACAACTTTAGTACTGGAGATTTGAGAGTTCTATTTGAGGTCAGAGGAGCTAGTTAGGCCAAGGATACCAACAGATGAAGGAGGATTAAGAATGAAAGCATCAAGGGCAAGAGATGGTAGCTGCTGATTAAACTTGAGAGGCATGAAGACCAGGTTCTTGACGAACTGAAACAAGATTTTCATTGCTCCACTGAATGTCATGGAGTAGATTAAGATAGAATCATTCAGCCACTGCTCTTTGCAAGGAATGGAGGATGCATGATCTGAAGCGAGTTGATGAATATAGAATTAAATAATCAAGAAACTTGGACGATGCGTGAAGGAGGCCATTAATGTGAAGGGGGAGCATGAGAAGATACAGCTGAGGAACTGCTGATGTAATGTGGGGGGAAAAAATCCAAGGATGAATCAACTACAGCACAGACGTATTAATTTGAGGACACTAGACAGCCATGAATGCAGCTTTGATGGGACAGCATATGATGGTAACTTGCTTAAGAGTACACGGTGACAGACTAACAAGGCTTTGGAGTTATTACAGGCAATGTCAAATGATTTAAAGTGCTCAACAGCAGAGCTTGAAAAGGTGTGCAACTTAGGCAACAGTGCAAGGACTGTGCTAAAAATGATCAGGTATTAGACCAAAACTTTCAAGGTACAGGATAATCTCTGTTAACAGCAGTTGCCATAACTTTACAAAGTGCTCAGGTTAAGGGCAATAGCTGGCAGGGTAATAAAGGGGGCTAGAACAAAGAACAGCAAATTAAGATATTTGGCAAAGGAACCAGGGGGGTGATGAGGAGAATCTTTATGCAGCAAACTGTTATAATCTGGAATGCACGACCTGAAAGTGTGGTGGAAGCAGATTCAATAACAACTTTCAAAAGGGAATTGGATATATACTTGAAAAGGAAAAATTTGCAGTGCCATGTGGAAAGAGCAAGGGAGTGGGACTAATTGGATAGCCTCCTGTGCTGTAAGATTCTACAATTCCAATCAACCTATCACACTGTAGCACAATAGGTCAGCACAACAACATGCTATACTCAGACAACCCCTCACACTACTTCATTCAACTTTGCTTTGTAACAGCATTACAACTTAGTCTTCAAAATAACTGCACGCTTAGAATTTAAGAATGAAATTTACTTAAGAATGAAAAAACTGGATTGGGCAACTGTATAAACATTTTATTTTCACAGACACTTCATTTCAAAATATAAACGCACATACTGGAAACCCAAAACTCCTTAAAAGCACCACTTTATCCCATCTTTAGTAAAGTTTATAAAATAGTTATTAAAAGAATCTTTAGCTTTTAATTTGCCCCAAAGGTGGCACTTCAAAAAATATTAGGTTACCAAGTCAATAATGTGCAAGCTGGCATGATTTCCACCCAAGCGGAAATGATGTTGCCAACAACTCATTCTTAATATGAGCACAACACAATCCATAAAAGTACATAAAAAAATATAGGAAGGAAGAAATACAGCTTTGAAATTGAATTAGGAAATAAAAGAAGAGCCTGTAGCTAGAAATTTAAAAATGTATCTATATCCGGATACTGTACTGGCAGGAAATGGAAACAAAACAGATCAAATTTTTTTTTAAAAATCCCCCAGGCAAGAAGGCATCCCTTGGGTAAAATGTTCAAACAAAATACATGCTTAATTATTGACTAGCTTGGACAATTGCCTGACTACCTTAAATTCCTGGACTTTAATCAAGAGATCTATCAAAATACAATAAACAATCAAATAACTGAATGACATTTCGAGCTCCGGCTTTTGCTTTCAAATTGTTTGGACCTTTCAGCCTGGATGCAGAACCAGATACTTATAAGATTACAGAAGGACAAGACAGATTAGTAGAATGTGCAGCTAGGTGACAGATGCAGTCTAGTGTAGATAAATGTGAAGTAGTACCATTTGTTCCTTTCCCCAAAATGTAAGAGTGGAGAATATACATCTAGAGGTACAGAGACACCGATCAATAAAGGTGGGAGTGCAGGAAGAAAATCCCCCAAAAAGACAAAATGTGATTCTAGGGTTTTTATACATAAAGACAATGAATACAAAAGCAAATGATGAATTTGTTCAAAAATATTGGTAAGGCAACAGATGGGGTACTGTGTGCAGTTTTGGACACCCCATTATAGGAAATATATTACAGCCATGGAAAGGGTACAAAGAGTCACTAGAATGATACAAGGAAAGAGAAGTTATAGTTATGAAGAAGATTTTAAAAACTGGCTCCCCCTCAGTGTAACAAAAGTTTAAGAGAAATCTAATAGAGGTTTTTAAGATTATAAAAAGATTTTGAGAGGGTAGATAATTAAAAATTGTTTCCATTAGTTTGTGAATTGGTAACAAGGGGACACGGACTCAGAATTATGACCAGAAGAAAAACAGGCGAAGTTAAAAGAAATGTTTTTGGAACATGGAATAATTTACTACAAGTGGCTCTTGAGACAGAGATTGTAGAATAATTTAAAAGGAAATTGGATAAGTATTTACAAAGGATATAGGGAAAGGGCAGGGAAATGGAATTGAGTAGATATTCTGAATAGCTGGCATCAGCACAGACCTGATGTGCCAAATGGCCTCATGTGCTAAATGCCAGATTTCCCTTACAAGATGCCTGAGAAATTGATTGGTATCGGCTAAATCAGATTGCATGTTTGAGAATCTCCCCCCTTTTTAATGTCACAGCTCTGGAACAAGTTGAGCTTCGTGTGATGAAATTTGACCCGTTTAAGTTTAATTATCATTTTCTGGCTGAATTTGAACTTTTAAAAATATTTTGAGCATCGCAGGCATTTCATCATCATGCGGGCACCCAACCTGCACAGCAGAGAAAGGCACTGGAGCACGAAAGCACTGTGCCATGGGATTGCTAAAATGTGGGGGTTATGTCCCACTCTTCCCCATTTAGGGAGGTGGGGGCATGTGACAAGGGGGAAAGAAAGAAAAAAGGACTTCCTCGCTTCTCTATATTTGATGCAGAATCATAAACGCTAGCATAAAGATTTCATTACAGATAGCAAACAGAGGAGATCTCGTATCCAAGCTTTTGTCATTGCAAGGTGCCTAGCAGATGTTAGTTAGGCAAGGGTTTTAAAAAAAGTTATCTGCAATGCCCACAAGTTAATGTGACTTTTTAAACTACCATCTGGTGGGGAAAAATGTTTTCCACCTTTTCCTTTCTATCCTGACCTGCCATTTCAAGAAAAGCTCCTAGAATCTTTCAAGTACAAAAGCTTGAGACCATTGACTTAAAAGAACCCCAGACAGCAGTTTGAAACGCCATGGATAGATGTATTGCTATAGGCTACATTTCTAGTGCTAAACAGAACTTTCTAAATTAAAACATTCCTCTGATTATGTCAACTGCTAAAATTCAAGAAATATTCCCGAAAACAGCATTAAAAAGAGATACAAGCGCTTGGTTTCAGAATAAAACACTTTCTTTCAAGCCATTCTTGTCCTACCTTATTCCTCATCTCTTTGAACTCACGTGGGTCAGTGTTTAGTGGCACAAACTGGTTGGGAATTGGACCAGCGGCTTCTTTTGTCCACTATAAACATCAAGAATACCAAATGGTCAGTATCCAAGTCAGCTTTTATAATTACAGAAAAAATGAGACTGTAGACTGAAATAAATCATGCAGTTTACTAAAAACATTCAGTGCTTAAACATGGATTGCAGCAAGAGCATTGAACCAATGATGGCACGGTGTCCCTCGTGTCTTAAGGCAATTGATCGAGATTGTTCACAAGTCCTGTCAATTGTGTTTGTTCGTAAATATAGTCGACCCTCCCTAAAAAACTCAAACCACTAGCACCGACTAGCAATTAGGACTTAAAAAAAATAATTCTAAATTTATTCAGTTGAGGAAACAATTGCCCAGTATGACTGTCAAATTGATCCGGACAGTAGCATTCTATTCTGTGGTCACATAACCATTTAAAGCATGGCCCATATATTGTGATTAAAGAATTCTTCCAAACTCCTACTGAGAACAGTGCTATCAACTAAACATTTTATTGAGTGCACTCACTATTTTGCTACTGTCAGCAAGGGGTTAAGTTTTAACAAGAACGTTTTCTTTGTAAATCATAGTGGTTAGCCAATAAAGCTGTGCCAACAGATTATTTTAGTGACTTACCACTGGGCATTATGCAAAGGATATTTTATAGTGTGCTCCAAAAGTTGAAGGATGCCAGTGTTGGGAAATAGAACATTTTCCCACCAGACATTAGGATTAAGTACACCCAGATCAGATACAGTGTAATTAAATGAGTGATAAATCTCCTTCTACTCTGGTCAACAGATGCACTTACTTTAGTCTTAGAGCAGTACCTCCCCACTGTACAGTGATATTTCAATTACTCATACTAGCCATCCTACATAAGGTCATAAGAATTAGGAGCAGGAGTAGGCTATCCGGTCCTTCGCCCCTGCTCCGCCATTCAATAAGATCATGGGTGATCTTCGACCTCAACTCCACCTTCCCGCCCGATCCCCATACCCCCCCGATTCCCCTAGAGTCCAAAAATCTACCTATCTCAGCCTTGAATATACTCAACGACTCAGCATCCACAGCCCTTTGGGGTAGAGAACTCCAAAGATTCACAACCCTCAGTGAAGAAATTCCTCCCTATCTTAAGTCTTAAATGGCCGACTTCTTAGCCTGAGACTATGTCCCCTCGTTCTAGACTCCCCAGCCAGGGTAAACAACCTCTCAGCATCTATCCAGTCAATCCCCCTCAGAATCTTATATGTTTCAATGAGATCACCGCTCATTCCTCTAAACTCGAGAGTAGAAGCCCAATCCACTCAATCTCTCCTCATAGGGCAACTCTCTCATCCCAGGGATCAATCTAGTGAACCTTGTGGCCTCTAACATGAAGAATCATAGATGGTTTTGTGCAGTAGAATTGAACTGAATGGAGACTGGCAACTTCAACTGGAAGAGAAGCAAGAGGAAGATAATGGACCAGAGACTATACTAAAACCAAGTGCTACTAAGGAGGTGTAGAATGTGCATGTACATCATTGATTCATTGCTCTGCAACATTTACACAAAAGCAAAATTAAAGCATAAAATGACCAGTAGAGGGGAAGGAGGGGGTGGTGGTGTGATATCGGTAGTCCAGAAGCTTGGTGAAGGAGTATTTTGGGTGCAAGTCATGAGTGGGCATCACCAAAGTTCTGTACTGACATTAAAGATTTACTGGAAACCACAGTGCTAATTTATCTTTGGAACCTTTTCAGCAGTTAAGGACATGAACACTAGAATTCACAACCCAGATTTCACAATATTCCAGTGGTTAATTTAGTGATTTCTAGCATTGCTCATCACTTCTGAAAGAGTACATTTTCAAAACCACCCCACAACAAAACCACCACAAGCAAACTTTAAGCATTTTATGATTTTTTTTAAAGAAGGCTGGATCCTATCCTCCATGCATACTTTTTCTGTAAAACGGTGGGTCTGACTAGATGATCATAACTTGCAGCCAACATAGGCAACAATTAAGTTTCTATATTTCAATGTATTTAAACTGAAGTTTTAACCAGTTGATCAGAACCCACCAAGCGTATAAACAATGTGCAGAGAGAATAAGCATGAGCCGCCTCAAGTCCGTGAATGCCATGGACTTCTTTATTCCTCTCAGAAACAATGCATTTATAGAATTTATGTAGAAAATAATAGAAAAATAAAGCTTCGGATGTTCATCATTCCTAAAAAAAAGGGAATTGGGATGGATATGGAAGAATGAATACTCACTCATAACCATTCTTCTGACAAAAAATTACAGCACCTTTTCACCAGAAATAATTTTAACACAGTCAAAACAAAAATACCACAACTAATACTATATAGAGAGAGACCACCACATTAGAACAGTAAGAAATAAAAAAAACTTCCTCTTTCTTTTTTAAAAAAGGACATGACATTAAAAAAAAGATTAATTTTAAAAGATTACTTAAGTCTTAAGAAATCTTACGTACAAAATGATAGCAAACCAATCAGGGCTATGATACAGCCATCACTCTGTTGTGACCACGTCAAACTTCTGGTTATAGATGGACAAGACAGACCAAACAGAATGTTCGTACATGTGAACTCACCAATAGCTCTTTTAAAAAAAAAAGCACACGAGTATTTGAAAAACTGTAATTGCATAATTTGCTGTCATTTTAAAATTATAGCTGGAAACTTACTCAATGCATCACTTACAATGGAAAGAGCGCAATTTGATTTGCAACGAGGATTCATAACAGCTACAAGAAGCTATACTGATTATTCCCACTCTCTAACTTTGATAGAGAATAAAGTAAGCGGCAACATCACTTGTAAATGTAGTACTCTTTTACGTAACCAACATTTCTGGTTTGAAAATAAAACATGTTTTCTTGTTAAATTTGAAATGGGATCAACTTTGGTCAGAATGTATTTTTGGAAAAGATGTTAACTCGTCGGATCACTAAATGACCAATTAGCTAGGCTTACATTAAGCTGCCTCTAAAGATATGTACAAGTCACGTACGATTTGAGATCAGAGCCCAAAATCACCCGATTCGACTTGTTCAGGATGAAGTTTAGTTTAAACATTGCTTAGGAATGGCCCAGAGATGAGCCACACCTGATTGGTACTAAATTCAATCCGAAACAAAAAGATACAGGTCAGTGCCTTCATATTCTGAATCACCATTTTTGCATATTTTATGTACTTGCAGAAAAATAATGGGAAGGGTCATCAAATCATGCAAGACTCTGCAACTGTTTTCTTCTTCATTGTTTTAAGTTCTACACTCCTCTTCTTCAATTGACTGTTTGGAAAAATTTGATCTGAAACCCCAAATAATTTTAAACTTTTAAACTGCTTTCAAGGTTTGGTTTGGAAAATTAGCTATAGCTAGTTACATTAAAATGAACGCAGATAGGAAATAAGACATTGTAATGAAGGGCACATTTTTGTGCATTAAGATCTACACGTTTACAGCCATAGGTTTTAATTTATTGTTCTACTTTTAACTGGATTTCCTAATGCATGCAGTTTACGTTAAAAAATAATTACATATTAAAAGTGTAAAGATCAGAGGTTTGTTTTAATTGAAGCGGTCATCAGAATAAAACATTTCTACACAGAGGTTGCATTAAGGAGGCAATACTCAATTGAAGTATTCACAGCAGTACTATCTTATCACAGGCCATTCTTACCCTCTATCTATGGGATTAATGATCTCAAACTATGTCATTACATTTTTTTTAATCCCACATTTAGTGAGTGGCCCCTGTTTCAATTGAAGTTTCAGCTCCCAACCCAGATGTCCATAAAATGGCTCACTGTTGCTCCTACAGAACCCACCTTCCCAATTCTCTTTTAAATAATGCTTTTGAAATGTTTACAATTTCGGGAAACCAATCCACGGTAGCATTAGCGGATATGACGTGGTGCAATAAACTGCGACTTTAGCAGAAAGTTGTATGTCTGCTTTCTCATGTCCCTGTGGGATTGTAGCATTCGTACAAGGTACATAGAACATGCTAACCTTTATAGAAAAAGCTGCAGAAAATGGATGCCAATGAGTGTAGGGAAGCATCCTTAAATTTATCATACGTTTGGCACCATATTCTCCAATGTAATCAGAATATAATAGATCCAATAATTGTAAAAGAAAGCATTTTAAAGGTAAATATTAAAATGGGTGATCACTCAGACCTTTGCTAGTAATCCTTTGCCCCCTCTTTAAACAGCTGTCTTTAGGAGAAAAACAGCATGCCAATAAGCACAAGTTAGAATAAAAGTAAAGCCTATTAAAATTATTCTGAGCAAAGGTCTTACAGATGGCTATCAGCTTCAAGCCCTGCTCTACTTCAGTCATGCCACACCCTACTGGTACAGGAGGGAAGGATATACACTATAGCCAACTACTTGCATGCAATATTCCATGCAGAAGGCAGCTAAATTTCAGCAACTAGAGGCTTTAGGGCAATTAAGGAGAAACAAAATAAGCGAGACAGAGACAATTTGACAAATAGGTTAGATTTGATAAAAACCATTGGTTTCAGTTATAGCAGGAGAAAACTGCTTAAGGATTCTAAAAGCATGTGCCACTTGAAATTCTGGGTTCAGACACTAAGCACGACTTAGACCGATGTAACGTTGTACTGTGAATACATTTGTCGTCAAACTTTCGGAGAAGTGTTTACCTCTAATACACTCACATGCCTCTCCTCGAAAAATGTATCGTGTAAAACTGCAACTATAAATGTAGTTTAAGTACCATCAAAAACAGACACTCCTACTCAACAAGTACTCACTGAACACTGCAGTATGGAACTAATTCTATTTAGAACCAGTCATCACTATAGTAACCTGCTGACAATATAATGCACTAAGTTGAAAACGGTGGGCCCATTTGATCTAAATGTTTTCGTAGCTTTAGGTACAGAAACCAGATTGGCAGGTTGAGTTAAAGCCTGCTGAAAAATGTCTATGTGCCTTGTGAGCGAGCATGCTATGCAGTATCCAAGACCCTTTAAAAATGCAATTCTATTATAGAAATAAAAGAGTGAAAATTCTTAATCACATGCTATTGTGTTCCATACATACACTAATAAATGTTATTTATAAGGTGAATCTCACTTGTGCTTTATGACATACACTACAAAATGATGGGGAAAATAAACCAGCAGAGCACACAAACATAGCACGTGAACCAACGTAGAATGGCCTGAAAACCTCAAATTACCACAAGTAGTCTAGTTTTTGAAAAAAACCACTTCCACGTGGCTAACCTTAAGCAGTTTTATAGGCAGTAGGAAGAGTAAGTAGATTATGCACACTTCATACTATAGAAAACACAGCCCATCCAGGATCAGAATGAATCTGGAGGTATTAGATTATTATTAGTTTTATTTTTTTTTTTAAGTGCACCCATGCAGTTAGTAATAGGCTGGAATACAGACTTGCCAGAGGTGGAACCAAAATCGGAATTGTATTAGTTGCACTGTTACATTTCTGCCCCAAAGCATCTAGTGCCATCTGCCTCAGGTAGCTGTACGTCATCTAACTATGAACAGTAAGGTAGGCACAGACCAAGCAGTTGGAAATACAGCTTGGCACGCAGACACCGGACGAGAGAGACTGCAGCAAGGGTTTCACGTGATCGTGTGTAATGTTCGTCCACACCTTAGTCTTCGATTTGGGGCTGCCACCATTCCTAGATTCTTCAGGCACTTCATCAACTCTGCCTGTGCTGCCTGCATTCAGCCATCTTGTCTTCTCTCGCTGCTGTTTCTGAGAACTCTGCTTGAGAGGGGAGCGAGAGCTAGAGTCACTGTCCTCTGGAAAGGTAAAACCTGTGGCAGAGGGTGGGATCTCAACATCGCTGCGATTCTTATTTTTTTCTCGCAGAGCTGGACAACGATAAGGATAACCAGTTCTGTAACCCTGCAAGACATCATGGTAACAGATGTAAAATATAAATAAAAAAGTCATTCTAGTTTATCCTGAAATAGAACTTCACAGTTTCAAATTACCAGAAAGCTTTCAATTACTTAACTGCGTATACCTTTTAAGTGCACCATACTAAGCTCCTTATCTTTAGTCTAGTCTTCACGCTTTAAAAGTAATTTAACCTCCATAGAATATAAGAAATAAGAGCAGGAGTAGCCCATTTGGCCCTTCGAGCCTGCTCCACTAACGAATAGATGAATAAACAACCATTCAATCTTTGGGGGGAGTGTAAAAGAACTATGCTTGAGAGTTTCATACCTCACAAAACCATGGAAATGCATAATTGTCTTCTCCCTCTTTAGTGCTTCACCTCTCAAATATTCCATAAAAAGCCTTTTTCTTGTAGCTCATTTGTTCTTTTGAAATAAGGCAGTACAATAAATTCTTAGAATCAGAAAAGCCCCAAATGCTCCAAGTCAGGGAGCAAAGTTGGTGCAAAATCTTCTGCCCTCTGCCCCTGCCTATGTGTAACAAAACCGCAATCCCATTTAAGAGAACAGATTTACAATTACATTATATATAAATGAGGAAATCTCCCACTCGTACAACAGAAGACATTGGGCCAAAAATTCATCCCGCTCTCGCGTATTCTCTCTCCAATTGCCGGTTTTCTGCATGCGCTGAAAACCGGCACTTGGTCTTTTGAAAAGGGGGCGGTTCCTCGGTGCATCGCGTGCGCGCTACAGGCTGCGCGCACGCTGTGCACTTAGTGCTTTGGACGCGCAGGTAAGGACGGAAGATTTTAGAAATGGAAAAAGGAGGAGTAAGACCCACTTTTAACAAGGTAAGTAGTGAATTAAGTATTTTTTTGAATTTTTTTTAACAGGTATATCTTTTTTAGAGACTTTAAAGACAGGTAAGTCTATTTTTTATAACTTTTTAAAAGATTTTAAATTTTTTCAAAAATTTAATTTTTTATTTAAAATGGTTAATTTATTTAACTATACTTATTTTATTAATGTGATGGTTTTTTTAAAATTTAATTGAGGTTTAGCTGTTATTTTGGGGGGGTGTAAGATTCATAGATTTCACAGCACGTATGTGAAACTTATGAATGGAAGATGGTGTGCTGCCATTGGCTCTAACTGAGTCACGTGATCCCACAGCTCGCACAAATTCACTACGCCGGTGGGATACGCAAGCACTGCCCAGCTGATGTCTGGAACATCAAGTTCGTGCGAGCTGGATCTGAAAAAGCCAACGCGGAGTGAGAGATCGCAGGGAAGCCTTACCCCCGCGGGAACAGAGCGAGATCAATTTCTGGGCCATTAATTTCACATTCTTTCATTCAGCCTGCACACAAATGCACTGGATGGGTGTGGCCTAATGACGAGTGTGGAGACACAAAACCAGGCTTGAAACCATATGGTCAGCAACAATAACCTGCATTTATATAGCTCCTTTAACATAGTAAACCGTCCCAAGGGACTTCACAGGAGCGTTATCGAACAAAATTTGACCGAGCCACATAAGATATTGGGGCAGACGAGCAAAAGCTTGGTCAATGAGGTAGGTTTTAAGGAGCGTCTTTAAGGAGGAGAGGTGTGGAGGTTCAGGGAGGGAATTCCAGAGCTTAAGGCCGAGGCAGCTGAAGGCACGGCTGCCAATGGTGGAGCGATTAAAATCGGGGACGTGGACATTAATGGTGACAGAACTTAGTTATGTTTTCTGCTCAGCATCTCAGGGAGGTTGCACATAGCACAGCAGGTGCCTTGGGCAGGAACTCGATCCAATCACAGGAGTGGATTCTCCCACCTTCAGATGATTATCCAAGAGATGGGAATGCAAAGTGAGAAATATGTTAGCAATACATTTTGGAAAAAAACAGTAAAAGAAAATATACCCTAAATAATAAAATACTTAACAGAGTGAAGAAACAAAGATCCAGGGGTACACTTTTAAAAGGCAGGATTGCAGGTAGAAAAAAAGGATTCTGGTTTTCAATTGAAAAGATTAATTTTTTAAAAATTAAGGAAATTTTCTCCCTCGTCGTCACAAATTTCATTAAATAAGATTTTATTTTGTTCTCTTTTCAGGCTACTTTTTAAATTTTAATTTAATTCAATCTCAGGATGCGGATGCCGTTGGCGAGGCCAGAATGTATTGCCCGTCCCAAGGGGTTTTGTTACAACTGAGTGGTTTGCTGTGGCACGTCAGAGGGCAGTTAAGAGTCAACAATGCTGGTATGGAACTGGAGTCACATATAGACCAGACCGGGTAAGGACGGCAGGTTTCCTTCCCTAAAAGGACATTAATGAATGAGTTGGGTTTTTATGAAAATTCAAGAGCTTCGTGGTCACTTGTACCGATACCAGCTTTTTATTTCCAGACTTTTTAAAACTCAATTCAAATTCTCGAACGATCATGGTGGGATTTGAACTTTCATTCTCTGGATTACGAGTCCAGTAATATTAACCACTACACTACTTACTATTATACTCCCTTCTCTAGGTAACAGAAACTTTGCAATTAGCAGCCACAAGTGAGAAAACATGCTTTCAAGAATGGATAAACTCATTTGACCAAGCTAAGCAGAGTCAAGTGACAGGCAGCCCCAGGAATAGAACCTATGGCTGCCTGATTAGGTGCACGACTAGACTACCGAGAATTTTCTTTGAGCTTTACAGAACTTGCGGGTTGCCAATCAGGACTTTATTTGCATTTATATAGCGCCTTTAATGTAGAAAAGGCACTTCACAGGGGCGCAAGTATACTTGCATCTTTATTTGAAACTGTCTTAATTAGTTTAAGTGAGTCACTGAACCACCGTCCTTGGTTCTACTGCAAAAATTAAACCGCTTTCCCTTGCCGCACTTACCAGGTTATCCAACATTCTCATTAGGGCTTCAAATTCTTGCTCCCCAATCAGCCACTTTGGATGTGAACTATTTTCGTCACCCCCTGAAGACTCAGGACAGCGAGATTTGGCTTTGTACTTCACAGGATCCAACAGAACCAAATTGTCAGGCCCTCCAGCACTGGCCATTGTACGAACCTGGAAACAGAACAGTATTTAGGTTTTAATAATGGAATTTCTGAAACTGTTCCTTCACCCTGATCCATGCCAATTTCTCTGGTCATACTGCACTGCACTGGTAATAAAATTTAACCATGTGCTCTTTGTCTGTAAATTTAACATTTTCAACATTTAAAAATTTTGGTATTTGGGTTTTAAACTGCAATATTGCCAATTAATCTAGCAATTCGGCTAACAGAAAATTATCCTGCATAAAAATGGTTTTACAACAAACAAATCATTAAGCAGCGGAATTACTCTGATGGTTTATTTCTTGTGAAAATGTTGGATCTAATCAGCTGTAATGTTATTTTATGCTACATGTTTTCTAGAAAATTCAAACTGCAAAGCCAGGATGTGCAAATAAGGAAAAGCCTCCAGTAAACAAAAACTGTCACTATCCTAAAGAAAACAGATGAAGGCCAGTGCCTTCAAAGAGGAAATCCCTAATTTTGGTACAATTCCCTCTAAAATAACACTATCGCAGAGAGAGCCGTGGGCCCAAAGAGTCTTATTGAGTCAGAATATGTTTTCCCCTACAAATTTCCTGATTTTGGTCTGAATTAGTGTAACATAGCATATTAATGGTTAATAGCAGTGCAAGGTTGGTACTGTTTTTGGTTGGATGTAAGCAGACAGCACAAGGTTTTAATTTTTGTTCACATGGTTTTGTGTGTGTGGGAAAATGTCCTGGGAGTCACATAACCTTGAGAGCATGTACCAGACTGTCATGGTGTCAATGTGCATGGTGCATTGTGGGGCTCTTGTCTACCAGTATTAACTATAGTTGTTGCTCTACACTTAGACCAGTTGAGTGAAATTATCCCTCCTATGTAGTCCAGTTGCCAATGCCATTTTTCATATAGCAAAGGAACTGGTAATGTTCTGCAGAATGCTTATGAGGCACAAGGTGGCATAGTACTGCCAATTGTGTATGGTGACATCAGTTCCTGAACTAGGATAACCCAACTGTTTACAAGCCCTTATTTTCCCATGATTTATTACCCTGATTTGATCCACCAAGCACAATGCGACACTTTGTAAATTGGCAGAAATTCACTTTGCTTATGGTGTCGTCAAGGGTGCTTTATACAATTATAACCCACCCACGATCTAAAGATTATAGTACAGTACCTTGTTTAATGTGTGCTAAGCACATGACAGGGCAGCGCGATACAAGTATACAAGAGGCAAAATGCACTTTAAACCCCCTAACCTGGATTAGTATTAAGATGCGACTAAAGATAAAGCAGACAATCCAACCATATTTATACAAGTTTCTCTTCTTCCCCCAGAAAAGGATATAAAATATTCTTCACAAAATAAATTTGCACAGTGGAATTGGTAGAGTATTCTACTTTCAGTCCTTCCTCAAGCCCGACAAATTGATCAAAGTGTTATTTATTAATATGGCAAATTGAATATCATAGATTGGTGAAAAAACTCTAAAGCACAATGCCAGGAAGCTACACCTTAGAAATTTGCCAAAAATATGCAATTGAGAATTGAGAGATATTTATCCAGTGAATGGCGGAGCCAAACAGACCCTGAAGGGCATATGTTTGGCTTTTGGTGTTTGCTGAGTTAGCTGTTCTTGTCTGAGTTCATGAATTCGCGCCAGTAGTGCTTCTCCGCCATGCTTTAGTGCCTCGGCGGGGATTCCATCTGCTCCCGAGGCCTTGTTGTTCTTCAGTTGTCGGATGGCCTTTTCAACCTCTTGCCGGGCTGGGGTTGTGCTGAGGTGGTGGCGGGTAGCATGCTGCGGGATGGAGTTGAGGACACTCACGTCGAAGACAGAGTCTCGGTTAAGGAGATCTTCGAAGTGCTCCTTCCAGCGGGCACGGACTGCCTCCCTGTCCTTGATGAGTACCTCTCCGTTCTTGGCCCGCAGTGGGGTAGGACCTTGGGTGCTTGGGCCGTAGGCGGTCTTGACTGCACTAAAGAATCCACGCACGTCGTAGTTGTCGGCTAGCTGCTGGATCTCCTGCACTTTCTCCACCCACCACCTGTTCTTTAGGTCGTGAGTTTTTTGTTGGACCTCGGCCTTCAGGCGTCTGTAGAGCTGCTTTCTTGCTCTCGAGTTCTGTTGCTGTTTCCAGATCAGAAATGCTGTGCGCTTGCGGCTTATTAGCTCCTGGATCTCCTGGTCATTCTCGTCGAACCAGTCTTGGGGTTTCCTGGTCGAGCGTCTCTTCACAGGTGCTGATTATGGAGGCCTTGAGTGCAGACCAGGCGCTGTGGACACTGTCTCTGCATCACTGGGAGTCGTCAGGTTGTTTGTGAGGCACAGGCTGAATAGGGCTTTCTTAGCGAGGTCTTTGAGTGCTCCAGCGTTGATTTTCCTGCGGCATTGTTTCTGTTACCGCTGCTGTTTTGGGGCTACATTGATGGAGATGACAGAGCGGATTAGGCGGTGGTCTGTCCAGCAGTCGTCAGTTCCTGTCATGGCGCAGGTGATGCGGATGTCCTTGCGGTCCCTCGCTCGGACGATGACGTAGTCCAGCAGATGCCAGTGCTTGGAGCGAGGGTGCTGCCATGAAGCCTTGTACTTGTCTCTCTGCCGGAACAAGGTGTTGGTTATGACAAGGCCATGTTCTAAGCATTTCGTCAGGAGGAGGGTACCGTTGGAGTTGGCTTTCCCTACCCCCTCTCTGCCGATCACACCTCCCCAGAGGTCTGTGTCCTTTCCAACTCTGGCGTTAAAGTCGCCAAGGAGGATCAGCTTGTCGCCCATTGGGACTCGGGACAGGGATTGTTCGAGGCTGAAGTAGAATTCCTCTTTGGTCTCGTCTGTGGCTTCCAGTGTTGGGGCGTACGCACTGATGACCGTAGCACACTGGTTCCGGGCTAGGGTGAGCCAAAGAGTCATGAGGCGTTCGTTTATACCGCTAGGGGAGTCTCTGAGATGCAACACGGTGGCATAGTGGTTAGCACTGGTGCCTCACAGCGCCAGAGACCCGGGTTCGAATCTGACCTCGGGTGACTGTCTGTGTGGAGTTTGCACATTCTCCCTGTGTCTGCGTGGGTTTCCTCCGGGTGCTCCGGTTTCCTCCCACAGTCCAAAAATGTGTGGGTTAGGTTGATTTGGCCATGATAAATTGACCCTTAGTGTTAGGGGGGATTAAATATGTGGGGTTATGGGGATAGGATGGGATATGTTAGGGGGAATTAAATGTGGGGGTAGGGTGGGATGTGTGTGCTGTGGGGATTAGGGCAGGGACAGGGTACTGGATTTGGATGATCAGCCATGATCGTATTGAATGGCGGAGCAGGCTCGACGGGCCGAATGGCCTACTCCTGCTCCTAGATTCTATGTTTCTATGTTTCTATTTTTTATGGCGAAGCCTACCCCATGGAGGCGGTGTTCTTCTTCAGGTTTGCCTTTCCAGAAGAAGGTGTAGCCACCGCCTTGCTCCTTGAGCTGGCCTTCCCCTGCCCGCTGGGTCTCGCTTAGGGCAGCGATGTCAATGTCGAGACGTCTGAGCTCCCGGGCAACGATAGCAGTACGGCGTTCCAGTCTGTCACTGTTGGGGTTGTCCATGATGTTCCAGGTCCCGAACTTCATTTTAAAGGGTGGAAGATGCCTGTGCATGAATTCTTTTAACGTGGGGTGGCCGTTGCACACCAGCTACCACACGGGCTTGACAGAGCAAGGTCTTGGTCCAATGGCAAGGGGATCCAAGACGATTGGAGACCAGGCTCTGCTACAACGGCCTAGCACGCACGCACACACGCACGCACGCACGCACGCACACACGCACACACGCACACACGCACACACGCACGCACACAGCTACTGTCCTCCTCCCTCATTTCTCTTATCTGGAAGGAGAGCATGCCAGGGGATCTCAGAGATGGCGTAATTGTGACCATCTTCAAGAAAGGTGACAAGTCCGATTGCGGTAATTACAGAGGAGTTTCCCTGCTGTCTGCCACAGGGAAAGCCATCGCAAGAATCCTCCTCAATCGCCTTCTCCCAGTGGCTGAAGAGCTCCTCCCAGAGTCGCAATGCGGATTCCGCCCACTAAGGGGCACAATGGACATGATCTTCACCGCGCGCCAATTACAAGAGAAATGCAGGGAACAGCGCCAACCGCTGTACATGGCCTTCTTTGACCTCACAAAGGCCTTTGACACTGTCAACCGTGAGGGATTATGGAGTGTCCTCCTCAAATTCGGCTGCCCTCAAAAGTCACCATCCTCCGCCTGCTTCACAACGACATGCAAGCCGTGATCCTGACCAACGGTTCCACCACAGACCCAATTCATGTACGGACCGGGGTCAAGCAAGGCTGTGTCATCGCACCAACGCTCTTCTCGATCTTCCTTGTGGCAATGCTCCATCTCACCATCAGTAAGCTCCCCGCTGGAGTGGAGCTAATTTACAGAACAAACGGGCAACTGTTCAACCTCCGTCGCCTCCAGTCCAGATTCAAGGTCGTCCCTTCCTCTGTCGTCGAATTACAGTATGCAGATGACGCTTGCATCTGCGCACACTCGGAGGTCGAACTCCAAACCATCGTTAACACCTTCACCGAAGCGTACGAGAGCAAGGGCCTTACACTAAACATCCGTAAGACAAAGGTCCTCTACCAACCTGCCCCCGCCACACACTACTGCCCCCCGATTATCAAAATCCATGACAAGGCCTTGGACAACGTGGACCACTTTCCATACCTCGGGAGCCTACTGTCAACAAGGGCAGACGTCGATGACGAAGTCCAACACCGCCTTCAGTGTGCCAGTGCAGCCTTCGGTCGTCTGAGGAAGAGAGTGTTTGAAGACCAGGACCTCAAATCCGGCACCAAGCTTATGGTCTACAGAGCAGTAGTAATACCCGCCCTCCTGTATGCCTCAGAGCCATGGACCATGTACAGCAGGCACCTCAAAGCACTGGAGAGGTACCACCAACGCTGCATCCGCAAGATCCTGCAAATCCATTGGCAGGATAGGCGCACCAACGTCAGTGTTCTCGCTCAGGCCAACATCCCCAGCATCGAAGCTTTGACCACGCTCGATCAGCTCCGATGGACGGGTCACATCGTCCGCATGCCCGATACGAGACTCCCAAAACAAGCGCTCTACTCGGAGCTCCGACACAGCAAGAGAGCCCCAGGTGGGCAGAGGAAACCCTTCAAGGACACCCTCAAAGCCTCCTTGAAAAAGTGCGACATCCCCACTGACACCTGGGAATCCCTGGCCCAAGACCGTACAAAGTGGAGGAGAAGCATCTGGGAAGGCGCCGAATACCTCGAGCCTCTTCGCCGGGAGCAAACGGAAGCCAAGCGCAAACAGCGGAAGGAGCGCACATCAACCCAAGCACCCCACCCACCCGCCCCTTCAACCACCGTCTGTCCCACCTGTGACAGAGACTGTAGGTCCCGCATTGGACTCATCAGTCACCTGAGAACTCATTTTTAATGTGGAAGCAAGTCATCTTCGGTTCCGAGGGACTGCCTAAGAAGAAGTTCTAGTCTACAGTAAGCTAAAATTATAGATATCAAGCAACGTCAGGATTGAACTTAACTCGGTGTTTTCATCTCCTTCACATAAATAGCCTTCTAACATTCACACATTAGTAGTGGCCACTTGGTGAGGTACCAAAGGGTGCCTGGAACTGTATCCCAGCAAGGAATGGAGGAGAGAAAACTGGCAATCAGGTGAAAGAATAATTTATGGAGAGTTGCCATAATTAATCGCCATTAAAACAACAGCCATGTGGTCTTAAAGAATATGATAAATGGGCAGTTCCCATTTCAAAAGAACTTCATACTGGCAAATTTCTTCAGTCGTTTACAATTGTTGGTATGGTTTGGGCAGATGTATTCACCCAGGCACATTATTGTTCTGGGGGGTGCTAAACAATATAACAACTTGCATTTATACAGCGCCTTTAACGTAGTAAAACACCCCAAGGCGCTTCACAGGAGCGTCATCAAACAAAATTTGAGACCGAGCCACATAAGGAGATATGGGGACAGGTGACCAAAAGCCTGGTCACAATGAGGTAGGTTTTAAAGAGCGTCTTAAAAGGAGGAAAGAGAAGCGGAGCGGTTTAGGGAAGTATTTCCAGAGCTTAACGCCAAGGAGGCGGTGGCAATGGCGATGACGACAACTTGCATTTATATAGCTCATTTAACGTAGTAAAACGTCCCAAGGTGCTTCACAGGAGCGTTATCCTTTGACAGAGCCACTTCCTAGTTTAACGCATATCACTTCAATCATCAATATTCTGGCTATTGATTGGCTTAAAACAAAACAGTCATGGGAGTATTTTTGGCCAATCAAAATTCACTTTCAAAAGATGCTTCCACCTCTAAAATAAAACATGGGAGCCAGGAAAAATGTAACTTAAGTTCTAAAGTTAGAAGGGCTGGAAAAGGCAAATTTAATACAAAAGTAAAATGAAAGTTAAAAAAAATAACAGAGCAAATAAAGAATGTGAAAGTAGATGAAAGTGAAAAGGACAGGAGGGTGAACAACACTAAAGTGTAGAAAAGTTATCTTCAATTATAATTGTATTTTAGGCCTAGACCACACATTGGAGGAGCTTCATTAGAGTAATATTTGTTTCTTTCAGTGTTGCAAAACTGTCCTAGAAGACGCCGACTTCCTTGGAGCAACTGGCAAATGTTGTTGCTAAATTTATATTAACATTCAGACAAATTCCTTTGAGCAACATTACAGAAGAAGGATGCTGAAAATGCTTCTTTATTAACGTTGGGCTTCAAAGAAAACTTCAAGATCATCTGTATTGTAGTTCCACATATCACTAGCATAACAAAGTGTAAGCATACAAATTAAAAAAAGAAATCGATATTTCAGTATCTATTCATATGCAACTTTTTTTTTGCAATTTAGTGTTTACTTAATGCAAGAAATGCTTTACTTGACTGTTTGATATCAGTCTCCTACCTGAATTTCACAGGCCACAACCAGGTTGTGAATATAATAGAAAGCTTCCTCAATAGTTTCTCCAACAGCAACTAGACCATGGTTCCTTAGAATGAGTACCTGGCAGTATAATGAAGAGCATATTTAAGCAAGTAACAATAATTAACAAGGTCTTGTCAGCTAATGGTTAAAATAGCTTAGTAAATAAAGATCGTTTGCAGTGAGGACATTTTTTTTGCAACATAAAGGATGGCATGGCTTTGATATGAACTTATTAGTACTTCATGAGCTGATGAATTATGTTTTCTACTCACTAGCACTAAATATCCTGCACTGACATCAATGCAGTGTTAACTTACTTAAACTGTTAACTTACTTAAACCAGTACCATACTGGTTACAATGTTCACAATCACCTCTCTGTGACCAAAGCTGCAGTCGCAATGATCAATAAGGGAAACCAACACTTTGTGATGAGCCTCAAATAATGCTCATCACCAAAGTAGGGATGCTGAGGGAAAGAAAGCAGTGTCTACCTGCACCTCGTGTAGTAGGTATAGGCCTGAATGCAAGTAAGCTCCTGATTACATTTAAGGTTTTGTAAATTTAAAATGTGAGACAGGCAACTATTAAAAATAAAAAAGCAGTATTAGAACATAACATAAGAAATAGGAGCAGGAGTAGGCCATTCGGACCCTCGAGGCTGCTCCCCATTCAATAAGATCATAGCTGATCTTCTACCTCAACTCCACTTTCCTGCACTATACCCATATCCCTTGATATTCAAAAATCTATCGATCTCTGTCTTGAATATACTTAACGACTGAGCCTCCACAGCCCTCTGGGTAGAGAATTCCAAAGATTCACCACCCTCTGAGTGAAGAAATTTCTCCTCATCTCAATCCTAAATGGCCGACCCCTTATTCTGAGACTGTGACCCCTGGTTCTAGACTCCCCAGCCAGGAAAAACATCCTCCCTGCATCTACCCAGTCAAGCCCTGTAAGAATTTTGTATGTTTCTAGAGAATATAGGCCTCATCTACTCAATCTCTCCTCATAGGACAATCCCCCAATCCCAGGAACCAGTCTGGTGAACCTTCGTTGCACTCCCTCTATGGCAAGTATACCCTTCCTTAGGTAAGGAGACCAAAACTGCACACAATACTCCAGGTGTGGTCTCACCAGGGCCCTATATAATTGCAGTAAGACGTCTTTACTCTTATACTCAAATCCTTTTGTAATAAAGTCCAACATACCATTTGCTTTCCTAATTGCTTGCTGTACCTGCATGTTAACTTTCAGTGATTCATGTACAAGGACACCCAGGTCCCTCTGAACACCAACATTTCACAGTCTCTCACTATTTAAAAAATACTCTGCTTTTCTATTTTTCCTACCAAAGTGGATAACTTCACATTTCTCCACATTACATTAGCCATGTTCTTGCCCACTCACTTAGCCTGTCTATATCCCCGTGAAGCCTCCTTGCATCCTCCTCACAACTTACATTCCCACCCAGCTTTGAACCATCAGTAAACTTGGATATATTACATTTGGTCCCCTCATCCAAATCATTGATGTAGATTGTGAATAGCTGAGGCCCAAGCACTGATCCTTGCGGGACTCCACTAGTTACAGCCTGCCAACCCGAAAATGACCCGTTTATTCCTACTCTGTTTTCTGTCCATTAACCAATCCTCAATCCATGCTAGTATATTACCCCCAATCCCATGAGCCCTAATTTTGTTTAATAACCTCTTGTGTGGCACCTTATCAAATGCCTTCTGAAAATCCAAATACACCACATCCATTGGTTCCCCCTTATCTATTCTGATATTACAACCTCAAAAAACTCAAAAAACAGATTCATCAAACACGATTTCCCTTTCATAAATCCGTGTTGACTCTACCCAATCCTATTATTATTTTCTAAGTGCCCTGTTACATCGTCCTTAATAATTGATTCTATAATTTTCACTACTACTGATGTCAGGCTAACTGGTCTGTAGTTCCCCGTTTTCTCTCTCCCTCCTTTCTTAAATAGTGGGATTACATTTGCTACCTTCCAATCCGCTGGAACCGTTCTAGAATCTATGGAATTTTGGAAAATGACAACCAATGCATCCACTATCTCTATCGTCACCTCTTTCAAAACCCTAGGATGTCAGCCAGTAGGTCCAGGGGATTTATCAGCTTTCAGTCCCATTAATTTCTCCAGTACTATTTTTTTTTTACTAATACTAATGTCTTTCAGTTCCTCATTCTCCCTAGACACTTGGTTCTCAACTATTTCCGGGAAGTTCGACACAAAGTATTTGTTTAATTCTCTGCCATTTCCTTATTCCCCATTATAATTTCTCCTGTCTCAGCCTGTAAGAGACCCACATTTACTTTTGCTAATCTTTTCCTTTTTACATACCTATAGAAGCTTTTACAGTGTGTTTTTATGTCTCTCACTAGTTTACTCTCATTCTATTTTCCCTTTCTTTATTAATTTCTTGGCCCTCCTTTGCTGAATTCTAAAATCCTCCCAAGCCTCAGGTTTACTACTCTTTTTGGCAACATTATAAGCCTTTTCCTTGATCTAATACTATCTTTAACCTCTCTGGTTAGCCACGGTTGGACCACTTTTCCTGAGAGGTTTTTGTGCCTTAAAGGAATGTATATTTCTTGTAAATTATGTATTAATTCTTTAAATGCTAGCCATTGCTTGTTTACCGTCATACCTTTTAATGTAGTTTCCCAATCTACCTTAGCCAACTTGTCCCTCATACCTACGTAGGTTGCTTTGTTTAGATTGAAGACCCTAGTTTCAGATTGAACTAAATCACTTATCAATAACAAATCAGCAGATCGTGTTTGACTAATCTAATTGAATTTTTTGATGAAGTATCACAGAGGATTGATGAAGGGAATGCAATGAAGGTTGTCTACATGGATTTTCAGAAGGTGTTTGACAAAGTACCACATAGAAGGCTCGTTAACAAAATTGAGGCTCATGGAATAGGTGAATCAGTGGCAGCTTGGATAAGAAATTGGCTTAAGGATAGAAAACAGCGAGTTGTGGTAAATGGCTGTTTTTCAGACTGGAGGATGGTAGACAGTGGTGTTCCCCAAGGGTCAGTACTGGGGCTACTGCTTTTTTTGATAATGACCTGGATATTGGAATACAGAGTAGAATTTCTAAATTTGCCGATGACACCAAATTTGGGGGTGTGGCAAACAGTGGGGATGATACCAATCAACTGCAACAGGACATAGAAAAGCTAGCAGAATGGGCAGACAAGTGGCAGATGGAATTTAATAGAGAGAAGTGTGAGGTGATGCATTTTGGCAGAAGGAACAGGGAGAGGCAATATACACTTAATGGCACAGTTTTAATGAGTGTGCAGGGACAGAGGGACCTGGGAGTTAATGTGCATAGGTCCTTGAAGGTGGCAGGACATATTGAGAGAGTGGTTAGCAAAGTATATGGGCTCTTGGGCTTCATAAATAAAGGTATTCAGTACAAAAGTAGAGAAGTTATGCTGAACCTTTATAAAGCGCTGGTTAGGCCACAACTGGAGTAGTGTGTCCAGTTCTGGTCACCACACTTTAGGAAGGATGTGAAGGCCCTTGAGAGGGTGCAGATGAGATTTAGCAGAATGGTTCCAGGGATGAGGGATTTTAGCAACAAGGACAGGTTTGGATAGGCTAGACAGGGAAAGGCTGTTCCCACTAGTTGATGGTACAAGGACTAGGGGACACAGATTTAAGGTTTTGGGTAAGAGATACAGGGGGGAATGTAGGGAAAAACTTTTTTACGCAGCGAGTGGTGAGGACCTGGAATTCGCTGCCGACGGAAGTGGATGGAAGCGGAGACATTCAATGTTTTCAAGGGGAGACTGGATAGGCATTTGAGGGAAATAAACTTGCAGGGCTACGGGGTTAGAGCAGGGGAATGGGACTGACTGGTTTGCTCTACAGAGAGCAGTTACAGACTCGATGGGCCAAATGGCCTACTTCTGTGCCGTATGACTATGACTTTCAAACTCAATATAAAATTCTATCATATTATGGTCACACTTCCCTAAAGGCCCCTTTACTACAAGGTTATTAATTAACCCTCTCTCATTGCACAATAGTAAATCTAAAATAGCCTGTTCCCTTGTTGGTTCAACATACTGATCTAGAAAACATCTTGCATACATTCCATGAATTTGTCCTTCACACTATTACTGCAAATTTGGTTTGCCCAGTCTATATGCAGATTAAAGTCCCCCATGATTACTGTATTACCCTTGTTACATGCACCTTTAATTTCCTGATTTATACTCTGCCCTACATTAGAACAACAATTTGGGGCCCTATAAACAACTCCCACCAATGTTTTCTGCCCCTTGCTGTTTCTTAGCTCCACCCAAACGGATTCTACTTCTTGATTTTCGGAGCTAAGATCGTTTCTCTCGACTGTCTTTATCGCATCCTTTATCAGGGCTACCCCTCCTCCTTTTCCATTTTGCCCATCTCTTCTAAAAGTTAAGTATCCTGGAATATTTTGTTCCCAACCGTGGCCACTTTGCAACCACGTCTCCATTATGGCTATTAGCCCTATTCTATTACCCCTGTTGACAGAACCTGAAGTTTGAGTTGTATTTGATAACCCATGCAATATCTATGGATAAAGTGTATGCTTTAAGCTAACAAAAACAAAATACTATACACTTCTAATTTCTTGAATGATGCCCCCCGCCTTTTAAGAACATAAGAAATAGGAGCAGGAGTAGGCCATTCGGCCCTTCGAGCCTGCTCCGCCATTCATAGAAACATAGAAACATAGAAAATAGGTACAGGAGTAGACCATTCGGTCCTTCGAGCCTGCACCGCCATTCAATGCGTTCATGGCTGAACATGCTACCTCAGTACTCCATTCCTGCTTTCTCGCCATACCCCTTGATCCCCTTAGTTGTGAGTGTTATATCTAACTCCCTTTTGAATATATTTAGCGAACTGGCCTCAACAACCTTCTGTGGAAGAGAATTCCATAGATTCACCACTCTCTGGGTGAAGAAGTTCCTCCTCAGCTCAGTCCTAAATGGCTTCCCCTTAATCCTTAGACTGTGACCCCTGGTTCTAGTTTTCCCTACCATTGGGAACATTCTGCCCGCATCTAATTTGTCTAAACCAGTCAGGATTTTAAATGTCTCTATAAGATCTCCCCTCATTCTTCTGAACTCCAGAGGATACAAGTTCAGTTGACCCAATCTTTCTTGATATGTCAGTCCGGCCATCCCAGGAATCAATCTAGTGAACCTTCGCTGCACTCCCTCAATAGCAAGAATGTCCTTCCTTAAGTTAGGAGACCAAAACTGCGCACAATACTCCAGGTGTGGCCTCACCAAGGCCCTGTACAACTGTAGCATCACCTCCCTACTCCTGTACTCAAATCCCCTTGCTATGAAGGCCATCATTCCGTTTGCTTTCTTGACTGCCTGCTGCACTTGCATTCCCACCTTCAGTGACTGATGTACCATGACGCCCAGGTCTCGTTGCACGTCCCCTTTCCCTAATCTGCCACCATTCAGGTAATATTCCGCCTCTCTATTTTTACCACCAAAGTGGATAACCTCACATTTATCCACATTGTACTTCATCTGCCATACATTTGCCCATTCACCCAACCTGTCCAAGTCACTCTGTAGCCTCCTAGCATCCTCCTCATTGTTCACACTGCCTCCCAATTTAGTGTCATCCACAAATTTGGAGATATTACATTTAATCCCTTCGTCCAAATCATTAATATCAATGAGATCATGGCTCATCTTCTGCCTCAACTCCATTCACCAGCCCTATCGCCATATCCCTTGATGCCCTTACTAGTCAGAAATCTATCGACTTCTGTTTTGAATATACCCAATGACTCAGCCTCCACAGCCCTCTGGGGTAGAGAATTCCAAAGATTCACCACCCTCTGTGTGAAGAAATTTCTTCTCATCTCAGTCCTGAATGGCCTACCCTTTATCTTGAGGCTGTGGCCCCTGGTTCTACACTCCCCAGCCAAGGGAAACATTCTCCCAGCATCCACCCCATCAAGCCCTGTAATAATTTTGTATGCTTCAATGAGAACCCCCCTCATTCTTCTGAATTCAAGATAATACAGGCCTAGTTTACTCAATCTCTTCTCATACGACAGTCCCGCCATCCCAGGAATCAATCTCGTGAACCTTCGTTGCACTTCCTCTATGGCAAGTATATCCTTCCTTAGGTAAGGAGACCAAAATTGTACACAGTACTCCAGGTGTGGTCTCACTAAGGCCCTATATAATTGGAGTAAGACTTCTTTACTCCTGTACTCAAATCCTCTTGTAATGAAGGCCAGCATACCATTTGCCTTCCTAATGGCTTGCTGCACCTGCACATTCACTTTCAGTGACTCATGTACAAGGACACCCAGGTCCCTTTGAGCATCTGCATTCCCCAATCTTTCACCATTTAGGAAATACTCTGCCTTTCTGTTTTTTCTACCAAAGTGGATAACTTCACATTTCACAGAATCACAGAATCCCCACAGTGCAGATAGAGGCCATTTCGGCCCATCGAGCCTGCACCGACACATATCCCACCCTATCCCCGTAACCCCATGTATTTAATCCCCCTAACACTAAGGGTCAATTTATCATAGCCAAATCAACCTAACCCGCACATCTT
Organism: Squalus acanthias; assembly: GCA_030390025.1. NCBI lineage: Eukaryota > Metazoa > Chordata > Chondrichthyes > Squaliformes > Squalidae > Squalus > Squalus acanthias. The sequence continues at coordinate 257,980,547 of CM059425.1, forward strand.
TGGACTGTGGGAGGAAACCGGAGCACCCGGAGGAAACCCACGCAGACACGGGGAGAATGTGCAAACTTCACACAGACAGTCACCCGAGGCCAGATTTGACCCGGGTCGGTGGCGCTGTGAGGCAACAGTGCTAACCACTATGCCACCGTGTTGCTTATCCACATTTATCCACATTATATTCCATCTGCCATGTTCTCACCCACTCGCTGAGTCGAGATCCCCTTGAAGCCTCTTCACATCCTCTTCACAACTGACACTGCCACCTAGCTTTGTATCATCAGCAAATTTGGAAATGTTACATTTAGCCCCCTCATCCAAATTATTGATATAGATTGTGAATAGCTGGGGCCCAAGCACCGATCCTTGCGGTACCCCACTAGTCACAGCCTGCCATCCTGAAAAAGACCTGTTTATCCCTACTCTTTGTTTTCTGTCTGTTAACCAATTCTCAATCCATGCTAGTATATTACCCCCAATTCCATGTGCCCTCATTTTGTTCACCAACCTCTTGTGTGGGATCTTATCGAAGGCCTTCTGAAAATCCAAATACACATCTACCGGTTCCCCTTTGTCTACTCCACTAGTTACATTCTCAAAGAACTCCAATAGATTTGTTAAACAGGATTTCCCTTTCATAAATCCATGTCGACTCTGCCCAATCTTACTATTAGTTTCTAAGTGCCCAGTTATTGCATCCTTTATAATAGATTCCAGCATTTTCCCAACTATTGATGTGAGGCTAACAGGTCTGTAGTTCCCCGTTTTCTCTCCCTCCTTTCTTAAATAGCGGGGTTACATTTGCTATCCTCCAATCTGCAGGAACCGTTCCAGAATCTATAGAATTTTGGAAGATGACAACCAATGCGTTCACTATCCCAATGACCACCTCTTTCAAAACCCTAGGATGTAGGTCATCCGGTCCTTGGGATTTATCGACTTTTAGTCCCATTAATTTTGCTTGTACTGCTTTTTTACTAATAATAATTTCTTTAAGTTCCTCATTCTCGCCACACCCTTGGTTTTCTCGTAATTCTGGGAGGTTTTTTGTGTCTTCCTCCGTGAAGACAGAAACAAAGTATTTATTTAATTTCGCTGCCATTTCCTCATTCCCCATTATAAATTCTCCCATCTGACTGTAAAGGACCTACATTTACCTTCGCCAGTCTTTTCTTTTTCACATACCTACAGAAGCTTTCACAATCTGTTTTTATATTTTTAACTCGTTTGTGCTCATATTCCATTTTCCCTTTATCAATTTCTTGGTCCCCCTTTGCTGATTTCTAAAAGATCCCAATCCTCAGGCTGACCGCTTTTTCTGGCAACTTTATAAGCTTCCTCCTTTGACTTAATACTAGCTTTAATTTCTTTTGTTAGCCATGGTTGGATCACCTTTCCTGTTGGGTTTTTATGCCCTAGATGTTTGTTGCAAATTATGCATTATTTCCTTGAATGTTAGCCATTATCTGTCCACCTTCATACCTTTTAGTGTAGTCTCCCAATCTACCATGGCCAACTTCTCCCTCATACCCTTGTGGTTTCCTCTGCTTAGATTGAAGACCTTAGTTTCAAATTGGACTACGTCACTCTCAAACTTAATGTAAAATTCAATCATATTATGGTCACTTGTCCCTAAAGGCCCCTTTACCACAAGATTAATGATTAGCCCTTTCTCATTACACAGTACCAAATCCAGAATAGCCTGTTCCCTGGTTGGTTCCTCCACATACTGATCCAGGAAACCATCTCACATTTTAGGATTTTTTTTAATAAAAGGGTGAAAATCATAAAATAGAAATGCATAATATTTTATTAATGACATATGTAACAGAGAGCTATAATAAATAAAGATGAGTCGTATTTCTTATAAGGCAAGGAAATATGATTCGATTAGATAGCTCGTTGAAGATTCAACACTGGCACAGGCTAAATGGGCTGAATGGCTTCCTTTAGTGCTGTAATTGTTAGGAATCTATCCGTGCTATTATAGGTCTTTCTTCAGGTGAATGCTATATCTGGCCAAGAGATTGAGTATTCAGTGGCTCAGTTGGTAGCACTCTCACCTCTGAGTCAGAAGGTTGTGGATTCAAGTCCCACTCCAGAGACTTGAGCACAAAAATCTAGGCCGACACTCCAGTGCAGTACTGAGGGAGTGCTGCACTGTCGGAGGTGCCATCTTTCAGATGAGATGTTAAACCGAGGCCCCATCTGCTCTCTCAGGTGGACGTAAAAGAACCCATGGCACTATTTCAAAGAAGAGCAGGGGAGTTATCCCCGGTGTCCTGGCCAATATTTATCCCTCAATCAACATAACAAAAACAGATTATCTGGTCATTATCACATTGCTGTTTGTGGGAGCTGGCTGCCACATTTCCTACATTCCAACAGTGACTACACTTCAAAAATGACTTCACTGGCTGTAAAGCGCTTTGGGACGTCCGGTGGTCGTGAAAGGCGCTATGCAAATGTAAGTCTTTCTTTCATTCTGTTCTGAAATCATTCAATGGGAGGTGAGCACAAGTGGCCCCAGGCAACTCTGCCTCCATTTTTCTGTCTTGAAAGGCTGGTGAGGGGGAGAGGGAGAAACAGAATTAAATACCTGGTTCGCTACTCAACACCTGCAGTCTCACATCACGAATAGCAAAATTCATTCCATTCTGTCAAATAATATGCCTTAGCTCCAGCCTCAGAAGAGCACTCCCAACTGTACTGGTGTAACGTTTTGCCATTTCTCAGCGATACTGCCAATTTAGTGTAAATTAATGTTGAATAAGGAGCATCTTTGTGCTGTGGGTACATACTCATTAGGAATTGACTGAAGCTGACCAAATAATTCACATAGATCCCTTACAGCTATCAGAGGAGACGATTACCACAGCTGGATTCAAACCCAGTGAAGGGCCAGTGTCTAAATAACTGCACCATCCATAGTGATTGCTATGGTTCAAACCCATCAGACTTCAGATGTTTTGAAGGCACAAGTTGCATATCATTCACATATTGCTGGCACTGTCATCTATTGATGCTCAATCATATAGGGTTAAAGTTTCACTTTATAATATTTCAGTTCAAAAAGGAAAAATTTAAGTTTTGACAAATAAGCATATTTGTTCCCAACTTTAAAAGAGACAGATATAGAATTCAGATTGCCCTCCTTTCAAATCACATTCCCACCTCACCAAGTATTTCTGTCCACAGATTTTTACCTGAAATAGTTTAGTGCTGGTAATCAGTTTTTGTTTGTTATTTTCTCCAACCTACAAATAAACCTTGAATGCAGGGCTGTTTGCACTAAAATTATTCAGTTGAAATTATGTCCACTGCTTAAAATAAAGTCCAAAATGAGGAGAGAAACTGTAGCAATCAGTGCACATGCAGTGTGGCTTGTCTGGAAGCTATACAAAAATGTGCATTATGCATTAGGTTTTTTAACATTGATCACCTGTTAAGGAGCAAGTCCATGGAGAAATAACAGACTTTTTTTTTTCCATCTGTTCTTGGCATGTGGGTAATAAAGTAATATTTATTGCCAATCCCTAACTGCCCTGAGGGAATTAGAGTTAACCACTATGTAGGGGCCCCTTCCCCATTGGTGAAGTTGTGATTTTTATAACAATCTGGCAGCTTTCATCAATGCCACTCCACAAATTACTACATTATTGAATTCAGTTTTACAACTTTCTATAACGTGATTTGAACTCTCGACCTCGGAGTGGCTAGTTCAGTACAATAACCACTAGGTTACCGTACCCTACAGTACAGAGCTCTATACAAGGAATGCACTGTAATTCTACCACTATAATGGTATACTGCTGAAAATCTATTTCACCCTTTATCCTTGAAACTAATGCAATGAAAAATTAAAATTGTTCAATCGCAATACAAACACTAATAGGGGAACTTCCTATTAAGTTATTCATCTTTAACGAGCAAATTTGTTGTTTTATATTATTTTTGATAGAAAGTGAATTCACTTTACGTGCTTCTTCATTTAACTTGATTAGATGCACATGATTCTTGCAGCACATTGAAGCTCAACTATGAAAAATGATCCAAACTTATCTGTAACGGTAACGCTTAAATAGCAAAGTGGTGATTATGCCTCCTACCAGGATTGAATATTAATAAGAAATATAAGGGTGCATTTACAGAATCAACTTAGGCAGCATTCCCCACTTAACACAATGGCTGCTTAATAGCAAAATGCTCATGGATTATAATTACAATTTGTCCTTCGAATTTAGACAATCTTTGGGACAATGACATGGGAGATCAGTCATACCAAAATGGATCAGTATTTTGAATAAGCGAAAGTATTAATGCCACCCGATGTTCAAAGAAACCATTACTTGTGTGTTTTTCATCAATTTGCGAATCACACATTGTAAAGATTATCTTTTGAAAAATTGCAGTAAGAGATACTTGGATTGGTTTCAAAAACCTGCCACACACATTTTCCGCCATAAGCAGAGAGAATTAAAATGTTAGTTCAATTTAAATGGAGCTGACCTTGTTTTTGGGGCCCAGGTTTTTCTGTATTAGTATCTTTTCTCCCTCATCCACAAGGATTCCGTGGTAGTCATGGTAAGCTATCTCTCCAAGTGCCAATGCTTCAGGAGAGATTGGCAGCAGGCCACACTTCATTGCAGACACCTGGTACAACAGAAGATAATTGGAAATGTTGTTTAACCATCAGAAAACCAGTGTTTGAGCAAACCAAAAAAAACATTTAATCAAAACTTTGGGAGAAATCTTTAAAATCATCCTAAGCACAGAGTGGTTTCTGATTTTTAGAATACGACCTTGCTTAAAAGTAAGAGTTTCTGAGATGCCTCACCAATCATTAGCCTTTTAAGTTAACAGAATCAGTCGGCCAATATATCTTTCTTGAGGTTCAGTGCCCAAAACTAAACGCAGAACTCCAGTTGGGGTCTGACCAAGGTTCTGCACAACTGAAGCATCACTTCCTCACTTCTGAATTCCAACCCCCTTGAGATAAAGGCCAACATTTCATTAGCTTTTTCGATTACATTTTGTACCTGTGCACGAGCTTTCAGTGATTTGTGTATATGAACTTTGATCCTCCACAGCTCCTAGTCACTCACCATGAAGAAGCAGTAGTGGTTTCAATACTGAGCCCTAGCAAATCCCACTCAACTTTTCCCCCACCCCAACATAACTCCTCTAACAAGTACTACCTGCATTTTTTCTACCCATCAGCCAGTTTCTTATCTATTCCCAAGACTTAGACTCGGGTGTAGGGAGCAACATAATAAAGTTTGCAGATGATACGAAACTTGGTAAAGTAGATGATCATGACTGAGGATAGTTATAGGCTTCAGGATGACAGACAGGATGGTGAAATGGGCAGAAGAATGGAAAATGGCGTTCAATGCAGAGAAGCGTGAAGTGACGCACTTTGGGAGGACGAATATGGAAAGACAATATATGATAAATGGCACGATTTTGAAAAGTGTAGAGGAGCAGAGAGACTTTGGTGTTCATATACAAAAATCCTTAAAGATGGCAGGGCAAGTTGATAAGATGGTTAAAAATGCATATGGGTTACTTGGGTTTTTAGAGAAATAGAATATAAAAGCAAAGAGATCATGCTAGAACGTTATAAATCACTGGTTTGGCCTCAGCTGGAATATTGTGGACAATTCTGGGCACCACACTTCAGGAAAGATGTAAAGGCCTTAGAAAGGGGACAGAGGAGGTTTACCAGAATGTTATCAGGGATGAGGGACTTCAGTTATGAGGAGAGGTTGGAAAAGTTAGGACTGTTCTCCTTGGAACAGAGAAGGTTAAGAAGTGACCTAATAAAGGTTTTCAAGATGATGAGAGGTTTTGATAGAGTAGAGAGAGAAAAAAATTCCCTCTGGTGAGTGGGTCAATAACTAGAGGTCATAGATTCAAAATCATTGGCAAAAGATCTAGGAGAATTTTTTTCACTCGGTTATCGGGATCTGAAACGCTCTACCTGAAAAGGTGGTGGAAGTTGAGTCCATAAATAATTTTAAAACAGAGTTGGACAGGTACTTGTGGCTGAGGAACTTACAGGATTACAGACAAAAAGCGGGATGTGGAACTAAGCACGACTGGTCTAAGAGCCAACACAAGCACGATGGGCCGAATGGCCTCCTTCTGTGCTGCAAGTTTCTATGATTCACATTGAATCCTTACAGGTTTGAGCTTAACTAGTGGCCTTTCATGAGGAACCTTTTCCAATACATTTTGGAAGCCTAGGTACACCATAATGTAGGGTTTCTCATAATTCACTTGGGTTGTCAGATCCTTAAAGAGATAGGGGAAGTTTGTCAGGCTGGATCTACTCCTTCTGTAGCTATCATAACTGCTGTTTACTAGGTTAAACCCTCCTGGTAATTGACCTGAAACAGCAGGTCATTGTGAGGCTGAAGACAAAACATGCAGCCTATGTATTTGTGACATTTCCCTCCTCCCCTTGAACCCGGAGCCAGTGAGCAAGTTTCACCTAAGCTTTACATCACTTTGAACAAAATCAACCAGCCCATTTCAAAACTGGCTGAACAAAAAGTTTTTTAAAGTGGCAATAGTAAATGGAAATAGCTGCAGTTGAGGGGCAGCAACTGTCTAGAGTTTTGTGGGGTACATTCTGGAGTTACCTACCTGCAGTCTGGGGCCCCATGCTGTTCACATTATTCATAAATGTTTTGGAGAAAAGTACTTCTTGTATAACTAGCAAATCTTCTGTGGTGTTGCTCGTGGTAAATTAGATGATACACCGTTTTATAAGAAATGAAACGTTACACCATGTAATGCACAAGTGAGAGTGCAGGTAGCTAACCCCATTAAAAAAAGGCCGAAAAACTTCTGGGCCTTATCAACAGGGGCATAGAATGCAAGAGTAAAGAGGTATACAAAACATTGGTTAGGCCAAGAGTACTGTGTAGTTTTCAGCACCCCATTATACAAAGGACATTAAAGGCAAAGCAATACAGTGTTGATACACCAGCATTATAAGAACAGACCCGAGATACAGGGACTATTTCCACTGGGGCAAAGAAGGCCAAGAGGAGATTTAACAGAGATTTTAAAATTATGGGTTTTCAGAGAGAATGTATAGGAAAAGTATATTTCCTCTGATGGGGGGAGTCTTTGACAAGGGACCGTCAATTTAAAATGATCACAGAGAGTAACAAGAGGGTTATGGGAACATGGAATGCATTGATACAAGGAGTGGTTGATGCAGAGACCATTGCTTCTTTATGGAAAAACTGGATAAATATTTGAAGCAGGAGAAGATATAAAGGGAAGACAGTGGGATTAGTTTTGAATTGCTCCAGGAAAGAGCCTGTACAGACACAATGGGCCGAATGGCCTCCTTCTGTACTGTAAACTTTAACGGTTCTATTTTTCTGCTGCTAAAACAAAGTGGTGACCCTGAAGGTTACAAAATATAATTGCTGTTAAATTAAAAACAATCCAACGGACAAAGACATCATTCTGGCATATTATAAGATAGTTCTACATTATATGTTTTCATATGGAATTTTAGGTAAGCCAAGTATTGCAAACTTACTGTTTTCTGGAGGGGTGTGTGTGCACACATGCTTGTACATACATAAGACAAGGGTAAATAGACGATCTTGTGTGAAATGCAAGTGCTTGTTGTACTGTCAAGCATTCGTTTATGTACAAAAACACAGACGACATTTGAAATGCAGTTCGGAAGCGCAGCATGTTACTGGACTGCAACAACAGGCTTTGCCGCTTTTCACAGGAGCTGTGATTACACTCTCAACCAATGCTCCCACTAATTTTTTTTGGGTGCGTGGTCCCTTTAACGGGCTGCGCAGCCCATTCAAAACTCCATTGAGAAGCTGGCAAGTGGTCTGCGCAGGACTTCCAGACGAGAACGTTGCTCTCAACCTCTCATTTTTGGGGGAGCGAGAGTCATCACCTCTGGTGGATCACCTGGGTAAACCATGGCATTTTTACTCTGGCTGCGAGAGAGTAAGTCAGCCCAAACCACACCTTTCTCACCTGAAAACTGGCATGAGTGGCACAAGCATAGATCTAGACCTGGAATCAAATTGCCGACATGACTTCACAGTCATGTAAATGGGCTGTGATGCCTAGAGAAGTGGTAGAAGGTACCAAATGGAAGGGATTGGGAAGAAAGATTACATCTAGAAAAATGAGAACTCGGTCTAAATTCAAGTAGTCAGAAAAATGTCGGAAAATAAAAATGAACCTACTGCAGCTCCAGCTGGTGTGTGAATGTGGACGATGCATCGAACGTCTGGTCGAGTTGCATAGATGGCAGAGTGCAAGGTAAAGCCAGCCTGGCTTATTCCCAAATTGGTGCAGCCGCGATCAATTATATCGCCTTGAAGATTAACTTTAACCTGTAAAGCACAGAACAATTAACATCGCTTTCACAGACTGTCACCACCAAGTCTAACATCTGTTGCCTTAGAGAATTTTCTGAGAGTTGCATTTGCAAAAACATTAAACTCAAGTTTATGTCATTTCCACACTCAGTGATGGTGCTTCACCTTACGTAAACTTCTGTAAAGGCAGCTTTAAGAAAAATAGAGCCACTGGTGGACAGATATTAGGAATATGATGAGGGCTGTGCTATTTTGGGAATGTTCCACAGGTTATACAAGCTTGCAACTGACAGCAAGTCAACAGAAATACAATCATTTTCAAAATAACACTGAATGCAATGCTCCGTATAAGTTGATCCACTAAGAGCATTTAAAACTTAACCTTGTTCCTCCTTACTTACCAGACTAGATGCAGTGACCTCACTGTAAAGAAGGCCAAAAGGTACAATGAGGAAATGTTCCTGCTCAGAGCTGACTCGGACCTGTAGGAAAGACCAATCAATAACTTGCCTTTATTTAAAACTACATGATCATACTGTAATCAGTAAAAATCTGAAAAATGCTTTTAAAGCAGTAAATCTGCTCCAGAGTACAGCTTTGCAACTCAGCAAAAGTTAAGTGTCTACCCACAGTAATTTGTTTTTAAGAGGCAAAAATATAAGAGTAAAGACATCTTACTGCAATTATATAGGGCCCTGGTGAGACCACACCTGGAACAGTGTACACAGTTTTGGTCTCCTTACCTAAGGATGGATATACTTGCCATAGAGGGAATGCAACGATCTTCACCAGACTGGTTCCAGGGATGGGGGGAATTGTCCTATGAGGAGAGATTGAGTAGACGAGGCCTATATTCTCTAGAGTCTAGAAAAATGAGAGGTGATCTCATTGAAACATACAAAATTCTTAGAGCTTGACAGGGTCGATGCAGGGAGGATGTTTCCCCCGGCTGGGGAGGCTAGAATTAGGGGTCACAGTCTCAGAATAAGGGGTCGGCCATTTAGGACTGAGATGAGGAGAAATTTCTTCACTCAGAGGGTGGTGAATCTTTGGAATTCTCTACCCCAGAGGGCTGTGGAGTCTCAGCCGTTGAGTATATTCAAGACAGAGATCGATAGATTTTTGAATATTAAGTGATATGGGGATAGTGCAGGAAAGTGGAGATGAGGTAGAAGATCAGCCATGATCTTATTGAATGGCAGAGCAGGCGCGAAGGGCCAAATGGCCTACTCCTATTTCTTATGTTCTTATGTTGAGTCTTGGGAGTTCCAATTGCTGCCCTAAACTAAGGTCTTGGTGTAAATAGCTAATTTAATGATTGACAGAGTCAAGTGTTTATGGATCACCTGAGGAGCATCAGGTCACAGTGCTGATTTATCTACATCACTTCTCTGTGCTAATTCAGTCAATACAAAAAACCCTTATAACCTGGAGCTGCGATAAAGTTTAAGAGACATGTGGTGAGAGTAGCTGTTGATTGGGAAACCAGCAGGAAAAACGTTAGATTTTTTTGTAGTATGAGCAAATTTAAAGTGTGTTGTGTACTATATACTCTAGATTTGCCATGTTGTCATTTATAGTGGGTTGCAGGATATACTGTTTTATGCTAAATAACGTACAATACATCCGGATCGTTGATTTATGGAGATTCAATAAGTCAAAATGTGTTTTTATTAATAGGAGTGTTGGTGATATTTCTGGCACCTAGATCCATGATTATGTTTATATTTATGTGGAACTGTAAACCAATGGTCTTGACTACTATTAAAAGTTAATTTAACTACATAGCTAATTTTACCTCAGCAATTTTAACGCCCAGGATAGAGGAAGATTGTAGGCAAGATGTTCTAGGTTGCAGGCAGGTAGGTTGTTGGAAATGCACGTAGCAGTAAGTGGGGAGTTGGGAGGGGAAGGGGCCCGCTAGGCCCACTTCCAACCTTACTACAGCCCATCTGCTGCTAAAACCCTCATGCACACCTATTCTAATGCTCTCCTGGATGGCCTTCTATCCTCCATACACCTGCAAACTTCAGTTCATCCGAAACTCGGCTGCCTGTATCCTATTCTGCCTCAGGCCCCACTTGCCCATCACTGACCTACTTTGGCTGCCAAAGCCTTGACTTTAAACTTCTCATCCTTGTGTTTAATTCCTTCCATGGCCTTGCCCCTCCCCCTCTCTAACGTGCTTCAGCAATTCCACCCCCCCCCCACCACTCAACAAACACTCAGTTCTTCTGACTCCAGCCTCGTGCATCAAAGTTATCAAAGGAGGAGGTGTGGAAGTTTCAAGCACAGCAACAGTCGTTTCACATTAGAGAGCAGCACAGAAAACTTCCTCAGATAAAATACGTTCTGCACATCTGCTAATTCAGTTGTGCTGAGGCACAGTGCACAGTTGCAGAACTGACAAGTATCTAGACCTCAAAAAAATTGAACAAAAGAAACCTGGCTATTGTATTTTATTGCAGAGACTTCAAGGAAATGTATCTGTTGGAAGTCCAGCTACAAAACTGTGCCAAAAAGAGAGACTTCTCACTCTCATTTTTGCAAGCCAACTTTTTTCATTGTCTCCTTAGGTGCAACAAACTAAGGTGTTCTACCAAACGGAAGGGACAAGGTAGAAATATGTTCTTGTAGTGCTCTGAACAGTGTACGTTTTTCACAACTGAGTTAAAGATCTTATTAATTTACAGGAGATATATATATTAAACTTTTTTTTATATAAGAGAGGGGAATATGGGGAGCTCAACTTACTGTTATGTGGTTGTAGATAAGTTGTGACCATCCAAAGAGGTCTGCCAGTCTGTGGAAGGCTGCTAGCTTACAACGCAGCAATTTCTCTCCTTTCTCATATGCCACAGATTCAGATCCTCGGAGATCATTCACAGGGGTAACCATTCCAAGACCTAAAATAGGAATACGCGCAAAATTAACAGTACAAGCATTCAGTTAACGGTAGCATTCAGTTAAAGAAATTCATTCAGCATGGATGAACTAGTTACATATTCGAATTGGAAACTGCCACTAGACAAGAATTATTTTATAAATACGATTCTTCAGCAGCGCCAGAACTGATTCACTACCAGTTTACCAGATTACTAGAAGCAACTGGCAGCAGGCGCATGGGAACACCATGACCTGCAAGTTGCCCTGCAAGTCACACACCATCCTGACTTGGAAATATATCGCTATTCCTTCATCGTCACTGGGTTAAAATCCTGGAATTCCCTACCTAACAGCACTGTGGGAGTACCTTCACCACATGGACTGCAGCGGTTCAAGGCGGCGGCTCACCACTACCTTCTCAAGGGCAATTAGGGATGGACAATAAATGCTGGCCTTGCCAGCGACAACCACGTCCCATGAGTGAATATAAAAACAAAATCTTAAATGTGTGAAAATATGGCCTTTGATGGTATATTTCTTGCAATTCGTACATACCAGACCGAGTCTTAAAAAACTTGGATCATCACACACTGGTAGTATTGAGAGTCAGAAAGTTGTGGGTTCAAGCCAAAGTCTAGGCCGATACTTTAGTGCAGTATTCATTGTTCGAGATTCTGCCTTTCAGATGAGACATTAAACCAGAGCACCATCTGCCTGCTCAGATGGGTGCAAAAGATCCTATGGCATTTTTCCGATAGATGGCAGGGAGCTCTCCCAATGTCCTCACCAACACACTACAGTACCATCAAAACAGATCAACTGGTCATTTATCTCATTGACCTCATTGTCATTTGTGGGACCTCTCTGTTCACAAATTGGTTGCCGTGTCTGCCCACAAAGCGACAGCAAGCATGTCATTTATTGTCTCTAAAATGCTTTGGGATGTCTTGAGGATGTGACAGATGCTATATCAGTGAGAGTTCTTTCTTTTCCTGTAAACCTATTACCCACAGCAAATCTATTGTCAGAGGATAATTAATCACCTTGACCACTTGTAATTTTTATTCTGTGAGCGTGTCTCTTGATCTTCTGAAGCAGCAGGAGCAGAAAAATGAATAGTAGCAGCTTATCAACCCCAGTTAGCCTATTTATGTATGTGTCTGTAAAATATGGAAAGAGTTTGCAGCTGTCATACTGGCCAAGTCACCAGTATAGTCATCAAGTGGGTACTCTTTACAACAAAGGTCATCACCTTAGACTACAAAGGATCATTTATGGTGCCAAACAGGAACCATATCAGCTGATTCATAACTTTTGTTTTATTTGTTCTTGGAATTTGGCCAATGCTAGCAAGGCCACATTTATTGTCAATCTTTAGTTACCCTGAGACGGTGGTGATGAGCCTTCTTAAATCGCAGCAGTTCTTATGATGATAGTGGTCACATGATAGTGTTAGGTGGTCCAGTCAGGAAGCCCCAAGAGGTTGATGATCGGACTTCAGGTCAAGCATGGGCAAGGAAACCTCCTGCTGATTACCACCTACCACCCTCCCTCAGCTGATGAATCAGTACTCCTCCATGTTGAACACCACTTGGAAGATGCACTGATAGTAGCAAGGGCACAGAATGTACTCTGGGTGGGGGACTTCAATGTCCATCACCAAGAGTGGCTCGGTAGCACCACTACTGACTGAGCTGGCCGAGTCCGGAAGGATATAGCTGTCAGTCTGGGCCTGCGACAGGTGGAGAGAACACCAACACGAGGGAAAAACCTACCTGACCTCGTCCTCACCAATCTACCTGTCGCAGATGCATCTGTCCATGACAGTATTGGTAGCAGTGACCACCGCAGAGTCACTGTGGAGACGAAGTCCCATCTTCACACTGAGGACACCCTCCATCGTGTTGTGTGGCACTATCACCGTGCTAAATGGGATAGATTCAGAACAGATCTAGCAGCTCAAAACTCAGCATCCATGAGGTGCTGTGGGCCATCAGCAACAGCAGAATTGTATTCCACCACAATCTGTAACCTCATGGCCCAGCATATTCCTCACTCTACCATTACCATCAAGCCAGGGGACCAACCCTGGTTGAATAAGGAGTGTAGAAGAGCATGCCAGGAGCAGCATCAGGCATACCTAAAAATGAGGTGCCAACCTGGGTAAGCTGCAACACAGGACTACATGCATGCTAAAAAGCGGAAGCAGCATGCTATAGACAGAGCTAAGCGATCCCACAATCAATACTTCCAATATAGAGGCAGTTAATGACTGCCATTGGTGTGTTTGTGGCTGGACCTTCAGTAGAGAGGCACTCCTAACACTCCTGCCGAGGCCAGAGAAAACGCTTCATTTTGTATGTGGAGGATGGACAGATAAACAAACATTTTTAACACCAAAAAAATTAAAAATTACATTTGACAAGTCAGCAAGAAACGAAAATATTAACAAATAAAAAAGACTTCCTTTGAGATAGATATTTTCTCCCTTATCCCAACCGCTCCCACCAACCATGGCCTGCTAAGTGTCTCTCAAACCTCTGCCAGCGTCACTAATTCTGGTTATTGAGAGATATATAAGCGCAGACCAGGGCAACCTATGGCAAGCATCATTTCTCAGATGTGGTTTAAAACTCCCTACAGCAACACTGGAAACTCAAATATCAGCAGGAAGTAACTTGATCCCAGTCTTTTAATGGAAGATTTCACACCACACAGAATAATTATACTTACTCATGTTTAATGCAGCCATTCCACCTTGTGGTGCAGCAGGGTACATACTAGGCACATTTGTTGTCATGAAATCTGCAATCTGCTGCAATGCAAGTAGACTAGTAGGAGTTTTTCCTTTCTTGAGTTGCTCTTGAATCATTGATTCCAGTTCTTCACAGAAAGCCTAGAAATGAACAGATTTTTTCCACATCAGAGTTCAAGGCAAGAATTGTAAGACAATATATTTCTCTCCCCAAGGATTATATACTGGTAAATAATTAAAATACCTGCTAACTATAAAATTAACAAAGTACAAGCTGTCAAACATCACCACTATTAACCAGAAAATTTATTGCACTCTGGCCCCAAAGGACAGAACATGCAGCATTACTAACATTTCACCTCCATTCCAATTCTTGTTATACTATTCATAGTCACACTGGGGGGGAAAAAAAAAGTAGTATACCACAGCTAAATGTTGCTCCCTTTGGTGTGCCCTGCCTCTACCATGAAGCAGCAAATAGGCCAGCCATAACAATCCCAAATTTGAGGTAGGGGTCTGGCGTTTAGGAAAGTTTGGGGGGGGGGGGGGGGGGGGGGCACTTTTTGTTGAAAAAACATCCACTTTTCATAGAATAAAATCATGAACTCACCTGAAATTTGATATAACCCCTACTAGTGCAGAGCCAAAGCCCTGTCAATTACAGGAAGTGCTCCTGTGCATCAGCAGAGCAGCCTAGCAGGGAGGAGTTTACAGCTTAACAGCTGGTGCCAATACAATATGCCAGCGTCTATTAGGTGCCAGAACAACAAGTTGAAACAACTGTATCTACTGAACACCACAATCCTTAGGGCTGGTACACGCTTGCTGGAACTAGATGTAATATGATGTGATAATGGTAACCAGAAATGCGAGGGTATACATATCAGGAAAGGATTAACAGGCTGGGTCTCTTTTCTCTTTAAAAACAGCTGAGGGGTGACCTAATAGAGGTCTTTAAAATTATGAAAGGTTTTGATAGAGTGGATACAGAGAATGTTTCCACTTGTGGGGAAGAGCATAACTAGAGGCGATCAATATAAGATAGTCACCAAGAAATCCAATAGGGAATTCAGAAGAAACTTCTTTACCCAGAGAGTGTTGAGAATGTGGAACTCGCTACCACAGGGAGTGGTTGAAGCGAATAGTATAGATGCATTTAAGGGGAGGTTAGATAAACAAATGAGGGGGAAGGGAATAGAGGGTTATGCTGCTAGATTTAGATGAGGAAAGACGGGAGGAGGCTCGAGTGGAGCATAAACGCCGGCATGGACTGGTTGGGCCGAATGGCCTGTTTCTGTGCCGTATATCCTATAGATACATAGATACATAGAAGATAGGAGCAGGAGTAGGCCATCCGGCCCTTCGAGCCTGCTCCGCCATTTAATGAGATCATGGCTGATCCTCCAATTCAGTATCCCGTCCCCGCCTTCTCTCCGTAACCTTTAACCCCTTTTGCCTGTAGAAATATATCGAATTCCCTCTTAAATATATTTAATGAGCTGGCGTACACTGCCCTCTGTGGCAATGAGTTCCACAGGTTCACCACCCTCTGAGTGAAGAAATTCCCCCTCATTTCTGTCCTAAATGGTTTAGCCCTTATCCTTAAATTATGTCCTCTAGTTCTGTTCTCACCCGCCAAGGGAAACATTCCTTCTGCATCTAGTCTGTCTAGACCTGTCAGAATTTTATACACTTCTATGAGGTCCCCTCTCAATCTTCTAAACTCCAGTGTGTACATCCCTAAACTACATAGTCTCTCCTCATAGGTCAATCCCGCCATTCCTGGTATCAGCCTGGTGAATCTCCGCTGCACCCCCTCCATGGCAAGAACATCTTTCCTCAGATGAGGCGACCAAAACTGTACACAGTACTCGAGGTGTGGTCTCACCAGTGCCCTGTACAGCTGCAGCAAGGTATCCCTGTTCCTGTATTCCAACCCTTTTGCTATGAAGGCCAGCATACCGTTTGCCTTCTTGACCGCCTGTTGCACCTGCATGCTCGCCTTCAGTGACTGGTGTACAAGAACACCCAGGTCTCTCTGTACTTCCCCCTCTCCCAATTTATTGCCATTTAAATAATAATTTGCCCTCCCGCTCCTGCACCCAAGGTGGATAACTTCGCACTTGTCCACGTTATAGTGCATCTGCCATTTATCCGCCCAATATGTAATATGTTTCACATGGCTGCACAGGACCACACACGAAATACTGTGCTTTCATGCAAAATTCAGTGTATGCCTGTGCATGCATGTTCTTACATATGCACAGTAACACTTGAGTTTGAGGAAACTAGGACAGATTAGTGTACTCTGGTCTGTGCAAGGAGGCATTATTTAATATGCTCAAGTGAAGCTGGCCAGCCAAGTATAATAATGACTTAAGTGACAATACAGAAATAACAAATGAGCAGTGTCATCAACATGAAGTACAGTATATTGTTCTTGATATAGGCCAGATAAGAGGCTTGAGAGACTCCTCCATCCCACAGCGCTCCAAATTTGACTTATGGTACTTTTTGTTTTGTTCTCAGGTGGTGGGCATTGCTGGCATGGTCACCTTTATTGCCCAGTCATAGTTTACTGATGAGACTTCTTGTACAACTAAGTGGCTTGCTGGGCCACTTCAGAGGGCATCAAGACTCAGTCACATATGTGCAGCACTCCAGACCAGAGAGGGATGGCAAATTCCCTTCCCTGTAAGACATTAGAGATTATTTAAACGGGTAGCTCTCATTTCCTCCCATATGATGGAATCTGAACTCTCAATTCCTGGGTTTCTTGGCCAATAATATAACCAAGATGTTACCATAGTCATACTCTAAACAATTATACAGCAATCAAGCTTCAATATAAAAGAGAAATCATAGAATTTAGTGTTGATAGGATTGGACAAAACTGTGAACTCCACTATCATGTCAACATTAAAATAGAATACTCAAAAAGAGTCTGAGCGAGCGGACCTGCGGGAGGAACGGAGTTGGAGACCGGGGATAAAGGCAGTGCGGAGAAGAGACCTAGGAGTCTGAGCGAGCGGACTACCTGCGAGGGAGACAGTCGGCAAGCGACACAACGAAGGAGTAACGTCAGAATTCAAAGGTGTCGCTGGCACAAGGGAGCTGAGAGGTGAGTATAGGGTGAGTTTTTTTTGTTCTGTTTTCAGTATATTTCTGCTAAGTAGTTCATAGCCTATCTAATAGAGGGAGGTGCTCATTGGTGGGTAGCTGCTGAGTGTTTCTTGTTAAGTTTATTTCTGCTAAATTACCTCCATAGTCTGGTAAATAGAGGCATGGCAGGGCAGCTCAGTCCCGTGATTTGCACATCCTGTGCCACGTGGGATATCCTGGACGCTTCTTGCGGCCTGGACGACCACGTGTGCAGGAAGTGTCGCCAACTGTAGTAACTCGAGCTCCGGGTTTCGGAGCTTGAGTGGCAGCTGGAGTCACTGCAGTACATCCGCGAGGCTGAGAAATACTTGGAAAGCTCGTTTCTAGAAGTGGTCACCCCGCAGCGTCAGAATGTGCAGGCAGAGATAGAATGGCTGACCACCAGACAGAGAAGGAGGACCAGGTAGGTAGGGCAGGAATCCCCAGAGTGCATCTCGCTCGCTAACTGGTTCACAGTTCTGGAAACTGGTGGGGCTGATGGCTCCTCTGGGGAGAGCAACCAGAGCCAAGGCCACGGCACCACAGGTGGCTCAGCTGCATAGGGGGGTGAGGAAGAAGAGTGGAAGAGCAATAGTGATAGGGGATTCATTGGTTAGGGGAACAGATAGGCGTTTATGTAGACCACAGCCGTGACTCCAGGATGGTATGTTGCCTCCCTGGTGCCAGGGTCAAGGATGTCACTGAGCGGCTGCAGGACACTGAGGGGGGAGGGTGAACAGCCAGAGGTCGATGTCATGGTACCAACAACATAGGCAGAAAGAGGGATGAGGTCCTGCAGGCAGACTATTGAGAACTAGGAAAGAGATTAAAAAGCAGGACCTCAAAAGGTAGTAATCTCCGGATTACTCCCGGTGCCATGTGCTAGTGAGTACAGGAATAGGAGGATAGAATAGATGAATGCGTGGCTGGAGAGATGGTGCAGGAGGGAGGGCTTTAGATTCCTGAGGCATTGGGACCATTTCTGGGGAAGGTGGGACCTATACAAGCCAGACGGGTTACACCTCAACAGAGCCAGGACCAATATTCTCACGGGGAGGTTTGCTAGTGCTGTTGGGGAGGGTTTAAATTAGCTTGGCAGGGGGATGGGCACCAACATGTAGGAGTGGAGGGGAGGAATGGGGTGCAAGGAAGAGTGAGTATGTTGGATGGTACTGGAGGGCAAGGTAGTGCTGGAGGCAGAAGTAGTACCGGAGGCAGAAGTAGTACCATATTAGATAGGAGCAGACTAAGAAAGACTACGAAAAATTCAAAAATGGGTTTAGAATGCATATACGTAAACGCAAAGTGTGGTGAATAAGGTTGGTGAGCTACAAGCACAATTAGCCGTGTGGCAATATGATGTGGCAATAACGGAAACGTGGCTTAAAAACGATGAGGACTGGGCACTTAATATTCAAGGGTACAAGGTATTCAGAAAAGATAGGGAAGGAAAAAAGGGAGGTGGGGTGGCAGTGCTGATTAAGGAAGACATTGTAGTGTTGGAAAGGGAGGATGTTCTCGAGGGGACAAGGACAGAATCCATTTGGTTAGAGTTGAGGAGCAAAAAGGGTATGATCATGCTATTGGGGGTATTCTACAGGCCTCCAAATAGAGAGAGGGAGGTAGAGGAGCAAATCTGCAGGGAAATCACAGAGACATGCAAGAGCTATAGAGTGGTGATATTGGGGGACTTTAATTACCCAAATATTAATTGGGATAATGCTAGGGTAAAGGGAAAGGAGGGGGAGGAATTTCTGAAATGGAGAATTTCCTTCACCAGTATGTTCTTGGCCCAACTAGGAAGGAGGCATTGCCGGATCTGGTGCTGGGAAATGAGGTGGGCCAGGTCGACTAAGTGTATGTGGGAGAACACTTGGGTACGAGTGATCATCGTATCATAAGATTTAGATTAGCAATGGAGAGGAGCAAGGAACAATCTAGAGTGGAACTTCTAAATTGGAATAGGCCAACTTCAATGGGATGCAAAAGGATCTAGCCAGGGTAAAATGGAACCAAAGACAGACAAGGAAAAACTGTAATGGAACAATGGGTGATCTTTGAGGAGATATTCCAAGTACAGGCTAGGTACATTCCAACAAGAGGGAAGGGTAAGGGAACCAAAGCAAGGGCTCCTTGGATAACCAGGGAGATTGAGATGATGAAACATAAAAAGAGGGCGTATGATGAATGTCAGGTGAATTCTTCAAGGGAGAACCAGACCAAATACAATAAGTTGAGAGGGGAAGTGAAGATGAAAATAAGATTAGCAAAGAGAGAATATGAGAGTAGAATGGCGGTTAACATAAAAGGGAACCCAAAAATCTTCTACCGGCATGTAAACAGTAAACAGATGGTAAGAGGCGGGGTGGGGCCTATTAGGGACAAAGGAGGTGATAAATGCTTAGAGGCGCAGGGCAAGACTAGAATACTCAATGAGTACTTTGTATCAGTGTTTACTAAGGAGGTGGATGCTGACAAAATATCGGTAGAAGTGGAAAAGGTAGAAGCAATGGAAGGGGTGAAAATTGATAGACAGGATGTACTAGAAAGACTGGGTATTCTTAGAGTGGATAAGTCGCTTGGTCCAGATGGCTTGCATCCCAGGCTGCTAAGGGAATTTGGGGAGGAGATAGCAGAAGGGCTTGCCATAATTTTCCAATCTTCCCTAGATGCGGGGGAGGTGCCTGAGGATTGGAAAGTGGCAAATGTGACACCATGTTCAAGAAAAGGTGTAAGGACAATCCTAGTAACTACAGGCCAGTCAGTTTAACGTCAGTGGTGGGTAAAGCTTTAGAAACAATAATCAAGGAAAAAATTAACGAGCACTTGGAGAAGTTTAAGCTAATTAAGGAGAGCCAACACGGATTTGTAAAAGGCAGATCGTGTTTGACTAAGCTAATTGAATTTTTTGACGAAGTAACAGGGAGGATTGATGAATGGAATGCAATGAATGTTGTCTACATGGATTTTAGGAAGGTGTTTGACAAAATACCACATAGAAGCCTGGTTAACAAAATTGAGGCTACTGAGTCAGTAGCAGCTTGGATAAGGAATTGGCTTAAGGACAGAAAACAGCGAGTTGTGGTAAATGGCTGTTTTTCCAGACTGGAGGATGGTAGACAGTGGTGTTCCCCAAGGGTCAGTACTGGGGCCACTGCTTTTTGAGATATATGACCTGGATATTGGAATACAGAGTAGAATTTCTAAATTTGCCAATGACACCAAACTTGGGGGGGTAGCAAACAGTGAGGATGATAACAATCGACTGCAACAGGACATAGAAAGGCTAGCAGAATGAGCAGACAAGTAGCAGATGGAAATTAATGCAGAGAAGTGTGAGGTGATGTATTTTGGCAAAAGGAACAGGGAGAGAGGCAATATACACTTAATGGCACAGTTTTAAAGTGTGCGCAGAGACAGTGGGGCCTGGGAGTTAATGTGCATAGGTCCCTGATGGTGGTGGGACATATTGAGAGAGTGGTTAGCAAAGCATATGGGATTTTGGGCTTCATAAAAAGAGGTATTAAGTACAAAAGTAGAGAAGTTATGCTGAACCTTTATAAAGCACTGGTTAAGCCACGACTGGAGTATTGTGTCCAGTTCTGGTCACCACACTTTAGGAAGGATGTGAAGGCCCTTGAGAGGGTGCAGAGGAGATTTACCAGAATGGTTCCGGGGATGGGGGATCTTAGCTACAAGGACAGGTTGGAGAAGCTGGATTTGTTTTCATTAAAGCAAAGGAGGTTGAGGGATGATTTGATAGAGGTGTACAAGATTATGACGGGTTTGGATAGGCTAGACGGGGAAAGGCTGTTCCCACTAGTTGATGGCACAAGACTAGGGGACACAGATTTAAGGTTTTGGGCAAGAGATACAGGGGGGATGTGAGGAAAAACTTTACACAGCGAGTGGTGAGAACCTGGAACTCGCTGCCGACGGAAGTGGTGGAAGCGGAGACACTCAATGTTTTCAAGGGGAGACTGGATGGGCACTTGAGGGAAATAAATTTGCAGGGCTACGGGGATAGAGCGGGGGAATGGGACTGACTGGATTGCTTTACAGAGAGCCGGCACGGACTCGATGGGCCGAATGGCCTCCTTCTGTGCCGTTATGATTCTACGACTCTATGACCAGAATTAGGAAAGAAACTAAATTGATTGTTTGAAGTAGCAGCTCTAGCCTGCTCTTGTGGTAAAATGTTGGTCAGAACAGAAGAATTATTTGCGCTTCTTTAAATCGTATAACAGAGTCTTCAATGTCCACTTGAGCCACCAGAACAGGCATACAGGGACTTGGTTCATCATCTCCAACAATTAAGCACTCCCTCAGTACTATACTCAAGTCACAACCTACATTGAGAATTCTAACCCTGGCATGGGTGTCTCACCCACAACATTCTGACTCGGCCAAGCTCATTAGAGAACATAACAAATGGATGCATCTGGAAACAAGGCTAAGCACAGATGCATCTAGTTTGACCCTGGAAGACACAATATATACTCCAAAAGCTCTGCTTTAGTTAGATAAGGTTAACTCTGTAGTTAAAGTTCTGCATGTAAATTTCCCAAATAAAGAGCAGAGTCCCACGTGGCATCTGGGAGAGAAATCCACAAGATAGGAAAAGCAGTGTATGAAGCTGCGCCAGTAGTATTTTTTCTGCAGTTTTCAGACCGATATAGAATGCTGGAAGTGCAACTGCAACAACTCGTGTCCTGGCATCAGCACGGAGATTTTGGCTTAAGCGCGTACAATTCTTGTTGTCAAAAAAGTCTGGTCAAAGAGGTAGGTTTTAAGGAGGATCTTAAAGGAGGAAAGAGAGGTAGAAAGGAGGAGAGGTTTAGGTAGGGAATTCCGGAGCTTAGGGCCTCGGCAGCTGAAGGCACGGCCGCCAATGGTGCAGCAATTAAAATCGGGGATGCACAAGAAGCCAGAATTGGAATAGCGCAGATATCTCGAAGGGTTGTGGAGCTGCAGGAGGTTAGGGATAGAGAGGGACGGCCATGAAGGGATTTGAAAGCAAGGATGAGAATTTTAAAATAGAGGCATTGCTCAACTGGGAGCCAATGTAGGTCAGCGAGCACAGGGGTGATGGGTGAATGGGACTTGGTGCGAGTTAGGATACAGGCAGCAGAGTTTTGGATGAGGTCAAGGAGGGTGGAAGATGGGAGACCGGCCGGGAGCGCGTTGGAATAGTCAAGTCTAGAGGTGACAAAAACACACTGAATATATTGAAAGTACAGGAAACTTTCGTTTATCCGGCACCCAAATATCCGGAATTCTCGCTTAACCGGCAAAAATCATCCTCCGAAAACTCCTCTCAAATAACCGGTAATGTTGCCGAGTCGCAGTCGAGTCTCCGCGAACGCCGAGTACTCCGAAAACTCCTCTCAAATAACCGGCAATGTTGCCGATCCCGAGTCCGAGTCCGAGTCCGCCGATTTAGTCAGTAGGGGCACTTTTCAAAAGTGTCACTACTCGGCCTCCTGGCGCTGTCGGAAGTCCGAAACATTGCAGTAGCAGGAGTTGATTCTCCCGCGCTGCCTGGAGTCTCTTCTGATCGGCCATTTTGCTGTGTGTCTCCCACGCTGCTGGTACTGTAGTCTCTTCTCATAAACCATTTTACTGTGTGTCTGCCACGCTGCTGGTAGTCTCTTCCTAGCCACCATTGTTGTGTGTGTCTTTCCATCTTCATCGGCAATTATCTCCTCCATCTTGCATTATGGAATTCCCAAAAGCTGGTCCAAGCAAAAGGAAGAGAGTGGTCTCAACTTTAAAACAGAAAATCGAGATATGCCAACAACTAGAAAGGGGAGAGAAGCGTATCAACATTATGAATGAATTCAAAATCGGTTCGTCAACAATCTACGACATCAAATCGCAGAAGGATAAGCTGCTCAAGTTTTATTCAAGCTCGGAGACATGCAAGAGTGTAGAGAAACGGCGTACGCTTCGTAAGCCTAAGCTTGAAGAGCTGGATACCGTGCTTTATGAATGGTTTTCTCTTAAGCGTTCAGAGGGTGTTCCAATTTCCGGACCCATGCTAATCGAGAAAGCGAAGGATTTCTACGAAAGGATGGAGCTCACTGACAAGTGTGCTTTCTCCGATGGATGGCTAACGTGCTTCAAGTTACGGCACGGGATACGATGACTCGATATTTCCGGGGAGAAGAAATCAGCTGATCACGACGCCGCAGAAGAATACTGCGATTATTTCAATCGGATTGTGCAGCAACATGATTTGTCGCCAGCACAGATATACAATGCCGATGAAACTGGCTTGTTTTGGAGGTTTTTGCCAGAATCAACGCTTGCTGGGGCTAGTGAGGCTAATGCTTCAGGTTACAAGAAAAATAAAGATCGTGTAACCGTGCTAACATGTGGGGCAGCAAATTCCACAGACCTACTACCCTCTGAGTGAAGAAGTTTCTCCTCATCTCAGTTTTGAAAGAGCAGCCCCTTATTCTAAGATTATGCCCCCTAGTTCTAGTTTCACCCATCCTTGGGAACATCCTTACCGCATCCACCCGATCCAGCCCCTTCACAATCTTATATCTTTCAATAAGATCGCCTCTCATTCTTCTGAACTCCAATGAGTAGAGTCCCAATCTACTCAACCTCTCCTCATATGTCCACCCCCTCATCCCCGGGATTAACCGAGTGAACCTTCTTTGTACTGCCTCGAGAGCAAGTATGTCTTTTCTTAAGTATGGACACCAAAACTGTATGCAGTATTCCAGGTGCGGTCTCACCAATACCTTATATAACTGCAGCAATACCTCCCTGTTTTTATAATCTATCCCCCTAGTGGTGTACGGTTCCACAGGTGGCACTGGGCCTTTGCTACTTTGCTCAAATGGCAATCCTTATAGGAAAGGGTTAAGGAAAGTATTGGCAAGCTATTGACTATCACAGCCAAGTTAGAACCTGTTATAATTTCTTGCAAGGGCTGCTGGAACATGAAATCCTGGCCAATTACTATTCTCCCATCCCAACTTAATAATGCTGAGGCCAACTGCAATATCTGTGTTCTTGTCCCTGTTGAAATGGCTATTTTTATATGGAAGAAAAGTTGTTCCTGAGGGTTTTCTGCTCTGTGGCTTGATGCAGTGTAATTCAATATCAAAGTAACAACTTGCATTTATATAGTGCCTTTAACGTAGTAAAACGTCCCAAGGCGCTTCACAGAGCGTTAAACAAAATTTGACACCGAGCCACATAAGGAAATATTAGAACAGAGTGATTAAAACCGACCTCTTTGATCAAGCTTTTGAAGAGCGTCTTAAAGGAGGAGAGAGAGATAGAGAGTGCGAGAGGTTTAGGGAGGGAATTCCAGAACTTACAGCCTGGTCAGCTGAAGGCAAGGCCGCCGAGAGTTGCGAATCTTTGGAATTCTCTACCCCAAAGGGCTGCGGATGCTGAGTCGTTGAGTATATTCAAGGCTGAGATAGATAGATTTTTGGACTCTAGGGGAATCAAGGGATATGGAGATCGGGCAGGAAAGTGGAGTTGAGGTTGAAGTTGAAGATCAGCCATGATTTTATTGAATGGCGGAGCAGGCTCGAGGGGTCGTACAGCCTACTCCTGCTCCCAATTCTTATGTTCAATTAAAATTAAGGAAGTGCAAGAGGCCAGAGTTAGAGGAGCGCAGAGCCTTTGATATGCAGTGAATTAAAATTTGGAGATGGCTCACTTTCTCAGGATATTCTTTTTGTTTTGGTAATAGACCTGGACTAAAACGAATATATATGCATCTCACTACCTGCAAATTGTTGCATTGCAGTTACTGAGTTACATTTTTAGATTCAGAAACACTCCACTTAAAAAGATGTGGAGATGCCGGTGTTGAACTGGGGTGGACAAATGTGAGAAGTCGCACAACACCAGGTTATAGTCCAACAGCTTTATTTGAAATCACAAGCTTTCGGAGCGCTGCTCCTTCGTCAGGTGAAGTGAAGAGATGCATATAGGCACAGCATATATAGTCAGAGAACACTGCCAGATGATTACAATTAATCTTTCCAACTGCCCTTTATCACACCTCGGCAGAGAGATAATCACGGCAATCAAAGGTGTGGCACCTTTGATTGCCGTGATTATCTCTCTGCCGAGGTGTGATGAAGGGCAGTTGGAAAGATTAATTGTAATCATCTGGCAGTGTTCTCTGACTATATATGCTGTGCCTATATGCATCTCTTCACTTCACCTGACGAATGAGCAGCGCTCCGAAAGCTTGTGATTTCAAATAAAGCTGTTGGACTATAACCTGGTGTTGTGCGACTTCTCACACTTAAAAAGAGACACTGCAGTCATGAAGTGTTTGGTAAACCAGATTCATTGTCATTTTCATCACAATGTCATATGAAAATAATGCACTGATACATTGATGCGAATTATGCCATTGCATTATGTGCTGTTCCTAAAGAGATGGTTTGCCAGAACATCATGAAGGTAGCAAAGTAAAAGCACTTTGCTGATAATTCAAGCAACCAATGAAATACAACAGCTCTTTGACCCAGAAACTCTTCGAGTTGCCAAGTATAGTCCCCACCGGTTGTCGTGGGTGCATTGGTGTTAACACGGTTTGTCCGCTATATGAAGTGAATGATTAAAAAGGGTTGCGCTGCTCAGATATCAACTTCGGATTCAGAATGCCAGGAACTGGCGTGAACAAACTGAACTAGAGTGTAGGCAGCTGAACAAACTTTATTTGAACCACACCTGCAAAGAAATCAAAAATAGATTTAAAATAAATAATCTTATACATTACAAGGGATATATTGGATTGCATTTTGCACCACAACAGTCCGCCACGTCTCTACCGAAGAACTCGGTAATCCAAGTCTGCACTGTCCTTCTCTGGCTATGAATGCCAAACTTTGTCCATCTTTCTTGCACATCCCAGTCTGGTTCTTGGGGGATGCTGCTTCATAGCGTGCCACAACATCAGAACCGCATTGTGAACATCGCTCAGTGTTACCATAATCTCGTCAGTGTTTTCACCCAGCCTGTTCTCCCTCGTCATCATTTGGAACGCACATTGCACTGACCACCTCTCCCATGTCATCGGTGTCAGGTTCAGGTGGAGCATCATCATCACCAAGGTGACACAGCGGAGAGAATGTTTCCTGTCTACTGCTGTAGAGTCTCAATTTCTGCCACAATTCGTCTATATTTTTCTCCCCATCAGTAAAAAACCTAGCTTTCTTGAAGCAATGCTGGATTGTTTGTTGGCTGACAAGAGATCCAGGCACCTTTCAACAGGCGCACAGCATCTGACAGATTTTTTTTTTTATAAAAACACTGGGATGCACAGCTCAGCTCAGAGTCCAGCTCTTCAGGGACTCTCTCTCTCCCTCACTGATTTTAACATAATGCTGCTTCACACAGTAGATTATGCTCTGGTCCAAGAGCTGGATTATAGGACTGTGTTGGAAGGGAGGAACATAAGACAAATGTTACTTAGTCCAAAGACTTGAGGGTGTCCAGACAAGTTATCTAGAATCAGGACAAATTTGGTACTCCTCAGTTTGTGATCCCAGAAGCATACCCATTCAAAAAAAAATGGCCGCATTCACCCAGGCAGTTTTATTTGTATGGTAAACCACAGACAGCTGCTGAATGCCTCTGAAACAGTAAGGGTTTCACGATTTGTCAACCACCAGCAGATTGCAATTTTCAGTGCCATCCATATTGCAGCAAACAATGACGGAAATCCTTTCCTTAGCTTTTTTTTGGGCACCAGAGGGATTATTCGGCCCTGCCAAGTGCTTCAGCCAATTGCTTGGCTTTTTGGGGTAGAAGGGTGCCTTTGATGAGCACATCTCTCCCACGCGCTTTCTGAAACCAGTGCAGAAGTGCCTCCTTCGACTGCCCCATCCTTACCCTCGTGCTTTCTTTTTCTGTCCGAGTTGAAAATGTGATGCCATTCAGTGTACAAGTTGGCACCAGTAGATTTTGGAAGACTGAGGGGCTATGCTTGATCACGTTGGTTTATCTTGGGCAGCTCATCCATCTTGCTCAGTAGGTCAATTTTCATACTGAGGCTCATTGCTTGCCTCTTTCCAGCCACGCTTGCCGCTGCAGTCAGTGCTGAATAGCACAAATTGTAACCTGTCTATTTAGAGGGGATTAAATATTCACGGTAAATTGCACCTTAACAAGGGACAAACTGCTAAATGAACAGCTGAGTCTACCCGAAATAGCCAGCGTGCCTTTGTAACTCACATTGCCCGCCATAACCGTGGGAAGTATAAGTGGTGGGAACCATATTACTTTCCACTGTATTTTTGTACTATTGTTTTTGCCATACCAACATTTCATAAGAACATAAGGAGTAGTCGGCCATTTGGCCCCTTGAGCCTGCTCAACCATTCAATAAGATCACAGCTGATCATCTACCTCAAGACCTCTTTCCAGCACTAACGCCATATCCCTTGCTTCCCTTAATATCCAAAAATCTATCGACCTCTATCTTGAATATACTCAATGACTGCGCCTCCACAGCCCTCTGGGGTAGAGATTTCCAAAGATTCACCACCCGCTGAGTGAAGAAATTTCTCCTCATCTCGGTCCTAAATGGCTGACTCCTTATTCTGAGACTGTGATCCCTGGTTCTAGACTCCCCATCTCCCCTCATAGGACATTTACCCCCATCCCAGGAACCAGTCTGGTGAACCTTCGTTGCACTCCCTCTATGGCAAGTATATCCTTCCTTAGGCAAGGAGACCAAAACTGTACCCAATACTCCAGGTGTGGTCTCATCAGGGCCCTATATAATTGCAGTAAGACATCTTTACTCTTATACTCAAATCCTCTTGTAATAAATACCAACATACCATTTGCTTTCCTAATTGCTTGCTGCACCTGCATGTTAACTTTCAGTGATTCGTGTACAAGGACACCCAGGTCCCTCTGAACACCAACATTTCCCAATGTCTCACCATTTAAAAAATACTGCTTTTCTATTTTTCCTGTGGATAACTTCACATTTCTCTACATTATATTCCATTTGCCATGTTCTTGCCCACTCACTTAGCTTGTCTATATCCCCTTGAAGCCTCCTTGCATCTCCCTCACAACTTACATTCCCACCCAGCTTTGTATCATCAGCAAACTTGGATATATTACATTTGGTCCCCTCATCCAAATCATTGATATAGATTGTGAATAGCTGAGGCCCAAGCACTGATCCTTGCGGTACCCCACTGGTTACAGCCTGCCAACCCGAAAATGACCCGTATATTCCTACTCTCTGTTTTCTGTCCATTAACCAATCCTCAATCCATGCTAGTATATTACCCCCAATCCCTGAGCCCTAATTTTGTTTAATAACCTCTTGTGTGGCACCTTTTCAAATGCCTTCTGAAAATCCAAATACACCACATCCACTAGTTCCCCCTCATCTATTCTGCTAGTTACAACGTCAAAAAACTCAAAAAACAGATTCATCAAATACGATTTCCCTTTCATAAATCCGTGTTGACTCTGCCCAATCCTATTATTATTTTCTAAGTGCCCTCTTACCACGTTCTTAATAATAGATTCTAGCATTTTCAGTACTACTGATGTCAGGCTAACTGGTCTGTAGTTCCCCGTTTTCTCTCTCCCTCCTTTCTTAAATAGTGGAGTTACATTTGCTACCTTCCAATCTGTGGGAACCGTTCTAGAATCTATGGAATTTTGGAAAATGACAACCAATGCATCCATTATCTCTATAGCCACCTGTTTCAAAACCCTAGGATATAAGCCATCAGTTCCAGGGGATTTATCGGCTTTCAGTCCCATTAATTTCTCCAGTACTTTTTTTTTTTTTACTAATACTAATTTCTTCCAGTTTCTCATTCTCGCTAGACCCTTGCTTCTCCACTATTTCAGAGAAGTTTTTTGCATCTTCTTCGGTGAAGACAGACACAAAGTATTTGTTTAATTTCTCTGCCATTTCCTTATTCCCCATTATAATTTCTCCTGTCTCAGCTTGTAAGTGACCCACGTTTACTTTCGCTAATCTTTTCCTTTTTAAAAACCTATAGAAGATTTTACAGTGTGTTTTTATGTCTTGCGCTAGTTTACTTTCATATGCTATTTTCCCTTTCTTCATCAATTTCTTGGTCCTCCTTTGCTGAATTCTAAACTCCTC
This sequence comes from Squalus acanthias, assembly GCA_030390025.1. Lineage (NCBI taxonomy): Eukaryota > Metazoa > Chordata > Chondrichthyes > Squaliformes > Squalidae > Squalus > Squalus acanthias. The sequence goes on from CM059425.1 coordinate 258,009,840, forward strand.
CCAACCCTCAGGCTTACTGCTCTTTTTGGCAACAGTATAAGCCTCTTCCTTTGATCTAATACTATCTTTAACTTCTCGTCAGCCACGGTTGGACCACTTTTCCTGTGGGGTTTTTGTGCCTTAAAAGGAATGTATATTTGTTGTAAATTATGTATTAATTCTTTAAATGCTAGCTATTGCTTGTCTACCGTCATACCTTTTAATGCAGTTTCCAAATCTACCTTAGCCAACTCGCCCCTCATACCTATGTAGTTTGCTTTGTTTAGATTTAAGACCCTTTCAGACCTACTTCAGATAAGTTTCACAAACTGGGTGGTTGAGTTGCAGGTGACATTACACAGCACAGATGTTAAATACCAAGGAATCAAAGCTGGATGAGCATTTTCAGAGCAAGACAGTCCAGTACTAAAGGAACATAGAGCAAGTAATTATGTGCTGCATTGAAACAAATGAATTATGTGGTCTCAGAGCCATGATATGGCGGAGAAATGCTACAAGAAGTACTGATAAAAACGATGAGACATTTCAGGATAAAAAATAGTTTTACTTGAAGTTAGTCAGATTAAGTGGATCGGCTAAGGAATGGCAGATGGATTTTCACGTAGCTTGTACACATTGGAACATGACACACGCAGGCATGAGAGAGATATCCATAAATATGAAAGAAAGACTTGCATTTATATAGCGCATTTCACGACCACTGGACATCCCAAAGCGCTTTAATGAAGTACTTTTTTTTTTTTGAAGTTGTAATGTAGGAAACGCAGCAGCCAATTTGCGTACAGCATTCTCCCACAATGTGATAATGGCCAGATCATCTGCTTTAGTGATGTTGACTGAGGGATAAATATTGGCCAGGACACCGGGGATAACTCCCCTGCTGCTCTTTGAAATAGTGCCGTGGGATCTTTTACATCCACCTGAGAGGGCAGATGGGACCTCGGTTTAACGTCTTATCTGAAAGACGGCACCTCTGACAGTGCAGCACACTCTCAGTGCTGCACTGGAGTGTCAGCGTAGATTTTTGCACTCAAGTCTCTGGAGTGGGACTTGAGCCCACAACCTTCTAACTCAGAGGCGAGGGTGCTACCCACTGAGCCACAGCTGACAATGAATATAGGGGAGTAAAGAAAGAAAATTATTTGGTTGCGATATTGACCAACATCATCTAGTCAATGCGAGGTTGTTAGCAACTAAAGCTAATCGTGGAGTAGGATGCATGTCAAGGACAGTTAACTACAATTCAGAACATCCTACTGGAGCTAAATTTAGAGCACTATGTATAAGTTTATGATGTGGCAGAAGAGGTTCTAGGACACGGGGCCTGAAAAAAAAGGTTTTGTTGATAAATTCTTTCCGATAGGGAGAAGAGAAAGTGATTCCATTTTTAACCTGCCAATACAGAGAAAAATTTATATTTTAGATGCATACAGGTTACTTAACTTGCATGGAGTGCAAATCTAGAGGATGAATTTTAAAAATTAGCATTCAGGCATAATATGACGAAGAAATATTTATTTCCCCTCCCCTGCAGTGGTGGATATGTGGAATCGACTTCCAGTTAAAGCAGATAATGTGCTGCTGATCAACACAGTTATAATGAAGAGAGAGATGAATGAATATCAAATTCATAACAGATTTAAGGGTTAAACAGATTAATATTGCTAGAGATGATCAGCTGCTATATGGAACATTTGGGCCTTGGAAACGACTAATTCTGTTATGTGATCTGAGAAGAATTTAGGATGGAAGGGTAGAAAGCTACTTTGGTGGGGATGGAATTGCTTGATAGATTGTACGCAGTCTGTGGAAGGAATGGACTTGGATGGAATTACATTGAAAATTATAGCAAGAAAACAGGCCATCCACCCAAACCAGTCCTTCACACAAGCAGTAGTTCTAATCCCATGTGTTCGTCCTGTTCCCACATCCCTTTATCATCCTTTCCTGGCAGCTATCTATCAATTGACAGGATGGTGAAATGGGCAGAAGCATGGCGTTCAATGCGGAGAAGTGCGACTTGATGCACTTTGGGAGGACTAATATGGAAAGACAGTATACTATAAATGGCACGAATTTGAAAAGTGTAGACGAGCAGAGCGACTTTGGTATCCATATACACAAATCCTTAAAGGTGGCACAGCAAGTTGATTAAGGTGGTTAAAAATGCATATGGGTTACTTGGGTTTATAAATAGAGGAATAGAATATAAAGGCAAAGAGATCATGCTAGAACTTTATAAATCAATGGTTAGGCCTCAGCTGGAGAATTGTGGACAATTCTGGGCACCACACTTCAGAAAAGATGTAAAGGCCTTGGAAAGGGTCCAGAGTAGGTTTACTAGGATGTTATCAGGGATGAGGGATTTCAGTTATGAGGAGAGGTTGGAAAAATTAGGGCTGTTCTCCTTGGAACAAAGAGGGTTAAGAGGTGACCTAATAGAGGCTTTCATAGAGAAAAATTATTCTCTCTGGCAAATGGGTCAGTAACTAGAGGTTGTAGATTCAAAATCATTGGCAAAAGATCTAGAGGGGAGACGAGGAGAAACTTTTTTCACTCAGTCGTCGGGATCTGGAATGTTCTATCTGAAAAGGTGGTGGAAGCTGATTCCATAAATAATTTTAAAAAGGGAGTTGAACATGTATTGGAGGATGAGGAACTTACAGGATTACAGACATAAAGCAGGGATGTGAGGCTAAGCACGACTGCTCTTTCAAAGAGCCAGCACAGGCACGGCAGGCCGAATGACCTCCTTCTGTGCTGTAAGTTTCTATGATTCTATTCTTAAATGTTTGACATGCTCTCTGTTTCAATTGCTAGTTCCAATAGTGCATTCCACACCCTCACAACCCACTGTGAAAATACATTTCTCCTGCTCGCTGTCCTAAACGTTTTGCATTTAATCTTGCGCATCAATGTCCACACGTTCTAGACCTAGTCAATCGCTGGAAACAGTCTGTGTCTATCTGCTCTGTCTTATACCTTCAAATCACGTCTAGTAATTCATTCCTTAATCTCCGCTTAATAGCCCAAATTACCTTATTTATTCCATACTTAAATTCTTATTGTGAGGAAAGTTTCACAAAAGAAGGAGAAACTGGTTTGGTGAGTAAATCAAGAATCGCATTAAATCTACCCTGTTGGCTGAGGCACTGTCTGAGGCACAGCACTAGCAGTGCAAGACTGCCTTAGCCAGGACCACCCAGATCAAAATTATTTGAAACTAGCAGCATTTTATTACATATTTGGCATTGGTACAGTGTAGAAAGATTGCACCACATTAAGACCAAGTGTGCAGTATGAATGGGACATTATTGTCAACATTAAAAAAAACTAGGTTAAAGGTCTGCAGCAAATGATTGAAATATAGAAATGTTTCTCTGTAATGCACACTCTTGATATTTGACTACATGATGCATTTTTAAAAACTGAACACCGAAATCTAAAGCTAAAACCACCCAGGGAATCTGTATGACATTTTTTCAAAGATCCACTCAATGAAGTTGCAAGTCTTACAACCCATGGGTTAATTGAAATTCTATACTGTGGAAATGGTTTGGGAAAACATTCAAACAGCAGTTCAAATTGGAGGAGAATGTATACATAACATGAAAAAGTAATTGGAATCAAAATGCTAAATGGCACCAGAGTGCAATGTCATTAAAAGTTGAAGTGAGTCAGTAAACTTTTTAACATTGTCATTATGCTGAAATACAGGTCTTAAGGTATTAGTACACTTGAAAATTTATAATGGCACTCAGAAACCAATAAAACTCAGATGCTTGTTCCCATTAAACATTTGCATTCAGCATTCGAAAACCTTATTAGCAAGCACCTTAAACGCAACTGCATTTTCCTCCTCAAACTGCATCACTGTCAACAGATCATTAAAAGACTTGCATTTATATAGCTTTAGTTTCACGACCACCGGACGTCCCAAAGCTTTTCCAGCCAAAGTACTTTTTGAAGTGTAGTCACTGTTGTAATGTAGGAAACACGGCAGCCAATTTGTGCACAGCAAGGTCCCACACACAGCAATGTGATAATGACCAGGTAATGTTTTACCGATGTGAATTGAGGGATAAATATTGGCCAAGACTCCTCTGCTCTTCTTCAAAATAGTGTCATGGGCTTTTACATTGTAAATATCGTGCACGCGCAGAAATTGAAAGGGACCGTGCATTAAAAGAAACAGTCTGCGCAGAACAAAGCGCAGCTAACGTGACCCTTCCTACAGTCAAATAACCTGCTGCAACATTATGCAGCTGAGTCACTTGATTAACAGGTATCCATACGACCATATCCCAGCAGGGAGTCAAATCATTTAAGGAGCAAAAACACAAAATAAAAGATTTAAGAGTGCACCACTACCATAAATCTATAAAGATGAAACAGAAAAGAGAGCCAAACATAGCCATCCACAATAAGCAAAAAGTGAGCAAATTTATATATTGCAGTCAGTGAAGATCTTTCACTATCCTTAATTCACTGCATGCAGTTCACAAAAAGCACAGGAACAGGGACTATACTTTCTGGAACTCATGCTGCTGGAGCTGGAGGAAGCACATCATTTTCTTGGACAGCATTTTTCTAAAGCATGGGCATCCATGCTTCATTAGTATGCATTGCAATCCTGTGCAAAAGCATCTGAATACACTGCCTAGCACAAACAGATGCTTCACTAACCTACCCACTGAGGAAAGTAACAGGACGTCCATCAGAAAGCTAAACAAAGAGTGTTTGGGATCTGGCTGAACCTTAATGCCTCAAGTCCCAAATCCACTTCAGGAGTCAGTCCCAATGGCTCCGAGTTACTGTGCAGAACCAGACGACAGGGAACAAGGTACTCGCTTCCTCACCAGCTGGCTCTTGGCCCTCATTTTATTAACCCTGGCCAAAGAAATACATATTCAGTGAAGAATCTAGAGTGGACATTCTTGCAGCTGACTGCAGATTGCAACTTAAGAAAGAATTGGCATTTATATAGCGCCTTTTATGACCTCAGGACCTCCCAGAGTGCTTTATGGCCAATTAAGTACTTTTGAAGTATAGTCACTGTTGTAATGTAGAGAAACGTGGCAACCAATTTGTGCACAGCAAGGTCCCACAATTCAGCAATGACATAATGACCAGATAATCCATTTTTAGTGATGTTGGTTGATTGATAAATATTGGCCAGGACACCAGGAGAACTCCCCTGTCCTTTATCGAATAGTGCCATGGGATCTTTTACATCCACCTGAGGTCAGACGTAGCCTCAGTTTAACATCTCATTTGAAAGACATGTGTTCCAACAATGCAGCACTGCACAGAAGTGGAAGCCTAGATTTTTGTGCTCAAGTCTCTAGAACGGAACTTAAACCCACAACCTTCTGACTCAGAGGAGAGTGCTACCCACTGAGCCAAGGCCGATACTTAAAGGGTGCAGCCTATATCAGGGGTTCTCAACCTTTATTTCTGAGACCACCCCTCCCGTGTTATAAAAATTCCGTGAACCTCTTGTAACACAACACAAGTATTTTTTCTGTATAAAAATTGCAGGTGGGAGAAACAGTTTGTCCCACTGTCTATGGTTGGGGTGGGGGTCAGTTCCGAGTTCCAGTCACACGTTCAGTTACTGGGCTTTAATGACAATGGATGGTTCTGAAAATGCTACGGGCCTGGCACCTACGAACAGGCCAAAGAGCGGCTACACCGCCGAGCGGTGCCTTCCAGTAACAATTTCAGGGGATTACCAAGCCGGGGCCTGGGCTCGGTAACCAGCATCCATCCCAATGAAGCCAGTCAGCCGCCCCGGGGCAGTCAGGGACCTTCACACCCCAGCCAAGCCCGCACCAGCCTCCACCGCACCCCCCACTTCCTGGACCCAGCCTCCATCTACCCGACGCTGTCCCACAGGCCGCTGAGCTGCTCCATCCCCATCACAGTGCAGCCTCCCCTGCAATTGGTCCCTCAAACCGACCAAGGGCCCGCCCCAAGCTGCAGACTTCCAAGATAGGCCCCACCCCGAGAAACCGGCCATTCTCTGGCAGACCCTTTGAAATCTTCTCGCTAACCCCTAGGGGGCCGCGGATCCCTGGTTGAGAACCCCTGGCCTATATATCCTCCCACTCTTTCCTTTATCTTCTCTTCGGGTCTTTTGAATCTAGCATGGGCTACCAAATGGTAGCCAAAAGATTCGGATACAACAAGGAAATTGAATGTTCAAATCACTAGGAGATGAAATGAGCCTTAGCCAACTTGCTGAAACATCAGGACTGGTGAGATAATGTTACATTTTTCAAATTAAGTCAACTTAGATGACTATCCCTTCTTCCAAACCGGAGAGATCTGCCCAAGGCTCTTAGCATACCAAGAAGTAAAGCTCTCCCTCACCAGAACAATTATGCCTGGGTAGATGGCAAAGGGACCCAGAAACATATGGAAGTGGCGACATACATCGACAGATCCACAGTCCAACACAGACTATCAAATTAAAATCAAACTGAATTAGAAACCTCAGAACTAGACATTTGAGGACAGCAAGTCCTCTCAGTGACCCCAGAATATTCAGCCCATAGACATGCCCAAATATAGAATGCAACTGAGCTGATAATTTTAAAAAAAATAGCCAACTGGAGAGGACATCCAACATCTCCCAGAGTCATTAGGAAGCTTAATTCAGGAAACTCTTTATTAACCGGCACCGACGGGACCGGCGTGGTGCCGGTTAATCAAAAAGTCCGGATAATGGAGAGTTATATCTCCCAACGTACGAGAGCCCCGTACACATTGACATGCGCCTGCATTCGGAGCTCCGTCTCCCCGGGGACCGCCAGCTGACCATCTGTCGTGTCCGCTGCCTACCCGGGCTGCACATTCCCCTCCCAATCTACACGCTCCGATACAAGGCAAACGCCTCGGGTTTTTTTTCAAAGTTATTTTTAAAGGAGAGATGAAGGAAAACCCCGGTTACCTACTCAAGAATTTTGCCGGTTAAGAGAGATTTCCAGTTATTTGGGTGCCGGTTAAAAGAGAGTTTCCTGTACACTGAAATTGTATCCAGGGTACTCAGCATTCAGTATGAACTAAGTTATAACATTTTCCAACAAATTAAAAGCAACATGGAGACTTCAGATCAGGAGATTTTGGAACAAACTGGGGAGACATTCATTTCATAACAATTACTTTGCCAAACTATATCAGAAGAACAGTCTATCGTACCATTCTCAAAATGAAGACCACCGGGAAGTTGGCACACCACAAGGTACTCAAGGAATACAAAATCATTCCCACAAAGTATCAAAAGCCAACAAGCTGTCACCAAAAGGAAAAAGAAGGATGCAAAGAGGCAACAGTGAAAGTCTAGGGTCCGTAGATTTTAGTTTTAAATATAGTTTAAAAATATGAAAATAAAAATGAGTGATTTGTAAAAGTGACTACACATTAACCTACCTTGAGGATACTTGGAGATGGTAAATGTATCACTGTTTACTTCTAACAGTAAGGAAACAGAACACTATAACTCATGTGAAAGAGCAATATAACTCTCCCCTAAGCCAAAGTAAAACACTGCATTATTATAATCCTTTATATAATATTGGCCCTTGGCTTGCAATTTTTTTCCCCTTTATTCATCCATGGGATGTGGGTGTCACTGGCAAGGCTTGCATTTATTGCCCATCCCTATTTGCCCTTGCACCTTCTTGAATACAACTGAGTGGCAGAGGCCAGTTAAAAGTCAACCTCTGGCACTGGAGTCACGTTTATGCCAGACCGGGTAAGGATAGCAGATTTCCTTCCCTAAAGGACATTAAGTGAACCAGATGAGTTTTTACAATAATCCGGTAGTATCATGGTCACCATTACTAATACTAGCTTTTTATTCCAGATTTATTTAATTCATTGAATTTGAATTCCCCAGTTGCCATGGTGGAATCTGAACTCTCCAGATCATTAGTCCAAGTCTCTGGAATACTATTCCACTATGCTACCGCTAAATACAAATATAATTGAAATGTCATAATATTTACATGCACTTGTGCAAGATTTTATTAATACAACTACCATACACATTAAGTAATTTACTTATGATGAAATTATAGTGGTCAAGCTTTGCCCCTGCCCTTTAAAATAACTGCAGACTAGCTTACAATTCAAATACTAGTGAACACATGTACTTGCGGAGATCCAATTAAAAAGGAAATGTTAGAGGTTACCGGACTCTGCAGAATCATGGACACCCTTTTCCTCTGCTCCATCATGTTGAAATCCTGACGCAAGTCAGGTGGCATATTCCTCTCTCTGAGGTATTCAGGATTGTTCTCATCGACTCGGTCGAAGTATTTCTCCTTGTGTGGAGCAGTCGACGGGGGTGGGGAAGTAACCACCCCTGCACCAGGGTCACCATTCATTGCAAGACGTTCTAGGCTCCTGTGGGGGGAAAACAAATTGAAATGTTAACTCACATCACCAACAATAACTAAAGACTCTCACCACTCAGAGAAAAGGCTCCACTTCATCCAGTTTTAGATTTAATGATCTTGACCGCAGAAAAAAACTAAGCCATTAGAGATTTAAGTAAAGTTGACAGATTGCTCCACCTTCACACTCAGGTTTCTTATATTTTCCTCTTTATCTTGCCATTGTATTTCAATTCCAAGTGAAGTTAAAAAAAACATATCAGAAGAGGTACAAATAAAACTACATTTAACAATCTAGGGAAGAGAACACAAAAAATTGTATAAAGATAACTATTTAAAATTGTTGCAGGTCAGAAATTAAACAAAACAATATACTGTACATTGAGAATTGCCAGTCTTTTTGTACTTTACAGAAGTTTAAACAGGAGTCTCGCACACTAGTGCTCATAAAAACATTGCCACACTTTTTACCGATAGGAGAGCTAATAGTGAATTGGAAGCAGTCAAAATCCATTGCTGTTCCCAGCATGTCTGCATCAAAACTCCTCATTTCTTCCTCAACTGAGATTGAAATGCAACCAATGAGGATTAGGTTTACATTTTTTTTAAAAAGTTGATTTTTATATTCGAAAAGGCCTCTTTAAAGGGGCTGCGCACCCAAAAAAAAAATTAGGGGGAACATTGCTGCTCACAGTTTGGGTTCCACCAGTGCCACTCGGCTCCAGACCTCATTACAGCCTTGGTACAAACATGGATGAAAGAGCCGAATTCCAGAGGTAAAAGTGAAAGAAAGAAAGACTTGCATTTCTATAGCACCTTTTACGACCACCGGACATCCCAAAGCGCTTTACAGCCAATGAAGTACTTTTGAAGCGTAGACACTGTTGTAATGTGGGAAATGTAGCAGCCAATTTGTGCACAGCAAGCTCCCACAAACAGCAATGTGATAATGACCAAATAATCTGTTTTAGTGATGTTTGTTGAGGGATAAATATTGGCCACGACACTTCCAAGAGGCATTTGATAAAGTGCCACATAATAGGCTTGCCAGCAAAGTTGAAGCCCATGGAATAAAAGGGACAGTGGCAGCATGGATACGAAATTGGCTAAGTGACAGGAAACAGAGAGTAGTGGTGATCGGTTGTTTTTCGGACTGGAGGAAGGTATAGTGGTGTTCCCCAGGGGTGGGTACTAGGACCACTGCTTTTCTTGATTTATGTTAATGATTTGGGCTTGGGTGCACAGGGCACAATTTCAAAATTTGCAGATGACACAAACCGTGGAAGTATAGTGAACAGTGAGGAGGATAGTGATAGACTTCAGGAGGACAGACAGGCTGGTGGAATGGGCGGACACGTGGCAGATGAAATTTAACGCAGAAAAATGCGAAGTGATACATTTTGGTAGGAAGAACGAGGAGACGCAATATAAACTAAAGGGTACATTCCTAAAGGGGGTGCAGGAAAAGCGGTTAAAAAAGCATACAGGATCCTGGGCTTCATAAAAATGTCAAGGACATTCAGCCTCGGATCTGCGGGTAAGCGTTCTCCAAGGCAACCTTAGAAACAAAAAATAAAAATGACAACAGAGAGGGTCATAGACATAGGTAGCAGTAGGGGAATCACAAATCAGAGCGTGGCAGGAAGGGACAGAGTGTGTGGAGTAAAAGGTAAACTGGTAAAAAGTGAAAAAGCAGGAACTAAGTGCCACAAAGCATATTTGAAAGTTCTCTATCTGAATGCACGTAGCATTCGTAACAAAATAGACGAGTTAATGGCACAAATAACTACATATGGTTATGATATTGTGGCCATTACAGAAACATGGCTGCAGGGTGACAATGCCTGGGAATTAAACATACCAGGTTATTTAACGATCAGGAAGGACAGGCAGGAAGGAAGGGGAGGTGGGGTGGCTATGTTAATAAAGGAAGGAATCACTGTAATACAGAGTAATGATATTGGGTCAAAAAATCATGATAATGAAACAGTTTGGGTGGCGATAAGGAATAATAAGGGGAAAAAAACATTAGTGGGCGTAGTCTATAGGCCTCCGAACAGTTGCAACTCTATTGGACGGAGTATCAATCAGGAAATAGTTGAGGCATGTAATAAGGGAACATCTATAATTATGGGGGATTTTAACTATCATATTAATTGGACAAATCAAATGGGGCAGGGCTGCCTTGAGGATGAGTTCATTGAGTGTATTAGGGATGGGTTTCTTGAGCAGTATGTAACTGAACCGACCAGGGGGCAAGCAACCTTAGATCTGGTCCTGTGTAACGAGACAGGATTAATTAAAAATGTCCTAGTAAAGGATCCCCTTGGAATGAGTGACCATAACATGGTTGAATTCCATATTCAATTAGAGGGTGAGAAGGTTGGATCTCAAACAAGCGTGCTAAGCTTGAATAAAGGAGACTATGAAGGTATGCGAGCGGAATTGAGTAGAGTGGATTGGGAAAATAGATTAAAGGGTAAGACGACACATGATCAGTGGTGTACATTCAAGGAGTTATTTTACAACTTCCAAAAAAAATATATTCCACTGAAAAGAAAAGGGTGTAAAAGAAAGGACAGTCATCCGTGGCTAGGTAAAGAAATTAAGGATAGTATTCGACTAAAAACAAGGGCATATAAGGTAGCGAAATCTAGTGGGAGGACAGAGGATTGGGAAAACTTTAAAAGGCAGCAAAAAATAACAAAAAGATTGATTAAGAAAGGGAAGATAGATTATGAAAGTAAATTAGCAAAAAATATAAAAACAGATAGTAAGAGTTTTTATAGTTATATAAAAAGAAAAAGGGTGGCTAAAGTAAATGTTGGTCCCTTAGAGGATGAGACCGGGAAATTAATGGTGGGAAATATGGAGATGGCAAAAACACTGAATGAATATTTTGTATCAGTCTTTACAGTAGAGGACACTAAGAATATCCCAACACTGGACAAACAGGGGGCTATAGGGGGAGAGGAGCTAAACACGATCAAAATCACTAAGGAAGTGGTACTCGGTAAAATAATGGGACTCAAGGCGGATAAATCACCTGGACCTGATGGCTTACATCCTAGAGTCTTGAAGGAAGTGGCGGTAGGGATTGTAGATGCATTGGTAATAATTTTTCAAACTCCCTGGATTCCGCTAAGGTCCCGGCAGACTGGAAAACTGCTAATGTAACACCCTTATTTAAAAAGGGCAGTAGACAGAAGGCTGGTAACTATAGACCGGTTAGCCTAACATCTGTGGTAGGTAAAATTTTGGAGTCCATTATTAAGGAAACAGTAACAGGACATTTGGATAATCATAATTTAATAGGACAAAGTCAGCATGGTTTTACGAAGGGGAAGTCATGTTTGACAAATTTGCTGGAGTTCTTTGAGGAAGTAACATATAGAGTGGATAAAGGGGAACCAGTGGACGTAGTGTATTTAGACTTCCAAAAGGCATTTGACAAGGTGCCACACAAAAGATTATTGCTTAAGGTAAAAAATCACGGGATTGGGGGTAATATTCTGGCATGGATAGAGGATTGGCTATCTAACAGAAAGCAAAGAGTTGGGATAAATGGTTCATTCTCAGACTGGCAATCAGTAACTAGTGGTGTTCCACAGGGGTCAGTGCTGGGTCCCCAACTCTTCACAATCTATATTAACGATTTGGAGGAAGGGACCAAGTGTAACATATCAAAATTTGCAGATGATACAAAGATGGGAGGGAAAGTAGTGAGTGAGGAGGACATAAAAAACCTGCAAGGGGACATAGACAGGCTAAGTAAGTGGGCAGAGATTTGGCAGATGGAATACAACACTGGAAAGTGTGAGGTGATGCACTTTGGCAGGAAAAATCCTAGAGCAATTTATTAGCTTAATGGCAAGAAACTGGAGAGTACTGAAGTGCAAAGGGATCTGGGGGTCCTGGTGCACGAAACTCAAAAGGTTAGTATGCAGGTGCAGCAAGTGATTAAGAAGGCAAATGGAATGTTGGCTTTCATTGCTAGGGGGATAGAATATAAAAATAGGGAGGTACTGCTTCAGTTGTACAAGGTATTGGTGAGACCGCACCTGGAATACTGCATACAGTTTTGGTGTCCTTACTTAAGGAAAGACATCCTTGCTCTCGAGGCAGTGCAAAAAAGGTTCACTCGGTTAATCCCGGGGATGAGGGGGTGGTCATATGAGGAGAGGTTGGGTAGATTGGGACTCTACTCATTGGAGTTCAGAAGAATGAGAGGCGATCTTATTGAAACATATAAGATTGTGAAGGGGTTGGATCGGGTGGATGCGGGGAGGATGTTCCCGATGACGGGTGAGACGAGAACTAGGGGACATAGTCTTAGAATAAGGGGCTGCTCTTTCAAAACTGAGATGAGGAGGAACTACTTCACTCAGAGGGTGGTAGGTCCATGGAATATGCTGCCACAAAAAGCTGTAGAAGCTACAACATTAATTAAATTTAAAACAGAAATAGACAGTTTCCTAGAAGTAAAGGGCATTAAGGGTTACGGGGAGCGGGCAGGAATTTGGACATGAGTCTAGGTTCGGATCGGTCATGGCCCTGTGGGTAGTGGAGCGGGCCCAGGGACTGTGTAGCCTGATTCTGCTCCTATTTCGTGTGTGCAATTCTGTTAGATGCAGGAGATGGTTCTGTGATAGATAGTAGATTGGCGGTTAGGATCAGATCAGCCATGATCTTATTGAATGGCGGAGCAGGCTCGAGGGGCCGATTGGCCTACTCCTGCTCCTATTTCTTATGTTCTTATGTTCTTAAACACACGACAACGCAAAATCATCGAGCAGAAACTGATAGCCAAGTTCCGCACTCATGAAGACGGTCTCAATCGGGATCTTGGGTTTATGTCACGATACATGACGTGATCCGGACTCGAGTCGTCGTTAGCTTGTTCACAGATGTGATTCCCAGTAAAAAAGTAAAAATTTTCCCAGTAAAAAAGTAATTTTTTTTTAAAGCTTTTCGTTTTACATACAGACGGCAGCTTTTGACACGTTAGAACCCCTGCGACTACACCTCATTGTCTCAGTTGTATCTTGCTATGTCTTTTGATGTGGTACCTTCCTGGCTGACTTAATTAACTTTATCACACCTCGGCAGATAGTCAGGATGATTTAATTTATTGGTCTGCAATTGTAAAGTACACATGCTTTGTTTTCCATCTATATATGCTCTGGCGATTCTGTATCCAATTTACTTCACCTGAGGAAGGAGCAATCGATAGCTCCGAAAGCTTGTGATTTCAAATAAAACTGTTGGACTATAACCTGGTGTTGTGCGACCTCTCAATTTCATAAATAGAGGCATAGAGTACAAAAGCAAGGAAGTTATGAACCACCTTTATAAAACACTGGTTCAGCCTCAACTGGAGTATTGTGTCCAATTCTAGGTTCCACACTTCAGGAAGGATGTGAAGGCCTCAGAGAGGGTACAGAAAAGATTTATGAGAATGGTTCCAGGGATGAGGGACTTCAGTTACGTGGATAGACTGGAGAAGCTGGAGTTGTTCTCCTTAGAGCCGAGAAGGTTGAGAGGAGATTTGATAGAGGTGTTCAAAATCATGAAGAGTCGAGACAGAGTAGATAGAGAGAAACTGTTCCCATTGGCAGAAGGGTCAAGAACCAGAGGACACAGCTTTAAGGTGATTGGCAGAAGAACCAAAGGCGACATGAGGAAAAAAATTTTATGCAGCGAGTGGTTAGGATCTGGAATGCACTGCCTGAGAGGGTGGTGGAGGCAGATTCAATCGTGGTTTTCAGAAGGGAATTGGATAAGTACCTGAAGGAAAAAGAATTGCAGGGCTACGGGGAAAGGGCGGGGGAGTGGGACTAGCTGAGGTACTCTTGCTGTGAGCTAGCACGGGCTCGACGGGCCAAATGGCCTCCTTCTGTGCTGTAACCATTCTATGACACCGGGGATAACTCCCCTGCTCTTCTTCAAAATAGTGCCAGGAGATCTTTTACGTCCATCCGAGAGCGCAAACGGGGCCTCGGTTTAACGTCTCATCCGAAAGATGGCACCGCCGACAGTGCAGCACTCCCTCAGCACTGCACTGGAATATCAGTCTAGATTTTTGTGCTCAAGTCTCTGGAGTGGAACTTGAACTCACAACATTCTGGCTCAGAGGTGAGGGTGCTACCAACTGAGCTACTGGCTGACAAGTAGCATAGCAGGGAGAGAGAGCCAACCCAAGGATGTCCATTGGGGTAACATAATGCTGGAGAGATTATGGTTTTAATTCATGTATAAGGCGGGGTGGAGGGGTTACTCACAAGAAAACAACTCTCCCCAGACTCTGCTACATTTTGATGCGGATACCAATGACACTTAAATACAAGAGACAAATGAATACTGGCCCATATTTTCCAATCCCTACGGGTGTGTATGAGCTGTGTACACACCCGTAGGGGCCTCGCAAGTGCCGGTTTCAGACATGCAGAACCTCCGCCCGCTGAAAACCTTTAAAAAAAAAAGGGAAGTTTATTTTTAGCCCAGTAAAAAAACTTTAATTATTTTTTTCAATAAATTAAAAATATAATTTAATGTAATTTTAACTCATTTTAAATACGTGATTAAAAAAATTATTTAATGTTTGTGTGTTTTTTGAGTAATCCCCATTCATACTTTTGACAGATCTAAGATGTCAAAACTGTGACGGGGGATTCACTTCTTCCATTGGTTCCCCATGGCCCACGTGATCCCAGGGACGCTTGCGAACTGCCTGCGCCCCTGGGATACCTGGGCCTTTGTGCGTGCGCACCAGGAGAGGCCCAGGAGCAGAAGTGTCTGGACCTCCGGAGCCCTCGGGTAAGGGCGTAGATTTTTTCCAGACTGGAGGCATCGCACGCAGGAAGCCTCCGATCGTAAAAGCTGGGCCAATATCCCAAGCTGGAAAATAAGACACAAACATCAAAAAGGTTACCAACATCATTTAAAACAAAGATTTCCAAAACTTACAATTCAGGATTTTTTTTGTTGAAAAAAAGCTCAAGTCCTTATTCAGACTATTATTAAAAAACGAAAAAGTGCAGATCATCCACTTTTACATTTCTCTGCCTTCTTTCCACTTTAGGGCCTTTCTTTAACTCCAAAGTTTGGACAATGAAAAGCCAGTGACCTTCAAGGAATACTAAAATATTGCCTCACTTTGTGACTTGAATTCGGAATAGCAACCATAAATGTTATTGTACTAATTTATTCTCCACCCCCACTTTAACAGCTCCAATGCCAATCACCTTCATGAATATTCAGTAAACACTTTCTAGTAGACATCACAGCCAAGTTGAGCGTTCTGAATGCTTTCAGCATACCAATACTAGAGATTTGCTATTTACAGATCATGAATTTAAAATAGAAAAATAAATCTTGCCTAATAACAGGTTCTGCCCTTTTCATCAATTCCCTGTAGACAGTAGTGGGTACAGTACCTAAACCACAGCTCCCCTTAATACAGTGAAATTTGCATCCGTACGATACTTCTGGCCTCAGTTAACGGCTATCTTCAGACAGAATCAGCCAAATATTTAAACCTCGATTGCAGGATTTGAAGTCATATTAGATCTTGCAGCCCCTATGGCTAAAAAAAACAGAAAAGCATTTAATCTTCAAGCAGGCTACTCTGATTAGTGAGATCCATTACTCGGAGGGGAATAGGCATCATTTTAATGAAAAGGTTACCACTTTTCTCACTGTCCATTTCCTGACCACGACCACCACCTCAGGACGAGTCCCCAGAGCTGATCAAGGACCGTGCATCAGCATCCTTTTTTCACGATTGCTCCTCCCTCTGCCTCACTTTTACGAACTAGTCAGGCTAGTTCCCAGCCAGCAGGTCTTAGGGAACATACGGCAACCAAAAGTAAGCTTTCCAGATTGAGCAAGGCTGGACAGCGGAAAAAAATCTGAAGTTTACTTTGGGGCTTCCACTGGCTGTGCAAGGCCTGCGTGTTGGGAATCAGCATACTAGCACCTCACTCAGCCCCACATAAAACCCAGCAATAATCACTCTCTTGCTTGGTGTCACCTAATCACTACTTCTCGATCTACCTACTTTTTCCAACCTTGGTGATGCACTATATTGAACTAGGCCCTTCACTAGGATTTAAAAAAACGTTGGTCCATATTTTCCAATGCCTACGGGTGTGTACGGGCTGTGTACACACCTGTAGGGACATCGGAAATGCTGGTTTCAGGCATGCGAAGCGCATGCACTGAAAACTGGCATTTCCGATCTGTCAAGAATGCTCGACAGATCGGACGCCTGCCCTAGAGAAGGGCCTCTGCAGGGGGAAGAGTTCCGCTTTCTGCAGAACCTCCGCCCGCTGAAAACCCTTAGAAATCTTACGCAGGCAGGCAGCCTGCTTTTACTTGCATAAAAGAGTTGAAAAAGTTAAAAAAATATTCCCCCCCCCCCACTCATTTATAATTTAAAAATATTTTTTTTATAGCCCCATAAAAAACTAATTATTTTTTTCAAAAAATTTAATTTTTGTTTAAAATATTTAATTTAATGTAATTTTAACTCATTTTAAAAACGTGATTTAAAAAAATCATTTAATGTTTTAGTGTCTTTTTGGGGTGATCTCCATTCATATTTGAGTTCTGTCAAAAGTATGAAGGGAGATTCCCTTCTCCTATTGGCTGGCCTGGCCCACATGATCCCAGGGACGCTTACAAACTGCATGCGCCCCTGGGATTCGTGGGCCCTGCGCATTTGGACAGTGGAGAGGCCCAGGAGCGGAAGTGTCCGGACCTCGGGAGCACTCAGGTAAGTTCGTAGATTTTTTTCCGATAGGAGGCATCCGCACGCAGGAAGCCTCCTATCGGAAATTACAGGCCATTATTTTAATTAAAAACATAAAGATCCTTAGTTACTTCCTGATAGGTTGAGAAAGCTGAAGCTTTTCACTCTAGATATCGAAGTGTAGCTTTCGAGGAGATTTGATCCATGTGGATAGGCTATTTGAGTCAGATAGGTTAGGGAGTACCAGAAACAAGAGTGTGTAAGTTATATAAGCATAAAAATAGGTTAGATGTCAGGAGGTTTTTCTTTTCACTGAAGGACAGTGACCGTTGGAACAAATTGACAGCTCGTGCAGCTTCACTGCAAACATTCAAAAGGGAGCTGGACAACTTTTAATTATGGCTAACATCACAGCAAACAGAAGGGTAGGTGGAGGAGTGGGAGTGGAGAGGAATTTTCCAGATTTCTCCTTACCAGGAGATTGTGTGGATGATTGGTGGGAGTCAATGGAAGTCATGGTGTGTTTAAGTTGCACCATGACAATATTGGATAGGTTTGACGGACTTTTCTGTCCATCGTTTCCATATGTTTATAGAATAAATGATTGCAATTGGTCCAACAATCAGTGGTATAATGCACTTTCCTACAAAGAAGGAAAGAGAAATGAGACGAGAACACAAGCCAACTCCCAGACCAGACCATTCTCCCAGCCTGGTGAAAGAGCAGCATTATTAGAAGCCTGGGAATCAACCGCTTCAGCTCTTGTCCAGAGAACGATATGTGGAGTGGGAGAACATAAAGAAGGAAGAACTGACACTAATCTTATGCCAGTATGCACACTCCCCTGACAGGGCAACATTGCCAATGTCTGAAGGCCATAGCCTGAACCACTCCTTTGTTCCGAATAGAAATGCATAGAAGCAGGGATGAATAAAGGGAAGGGGAGGAACAAAAAAAAAAATCAATGTATAGAAGTTATTTAAAAAGCTCTAAAGGAAACTTCACACCAACAATTAAATTAGATCCTTAGTATCAAAGTCCGCATACTGGCACTGAACAAATATTCGGACTGTGGTTATAAAAATCTATTTGGGTTTTTCATTTCATTTTTCATACATTTTTGTTTGTTGTATGTATGTTGGTCAGTTTTCTTTTTAAGTTTATTATTTTTCCTCTTGCATGATTTTTTAATACAATAATTCAACTGAATGCTTCCCTGTCTGCATCCATTTTGGAGGCAGTGTTTTTTTTTAAAAAGGTTTTTGGTGGGGGAGGGGGAAGGCGAAGTGAGAGAAAAATTGTAAGTCAATCTTTGAAGCACAGGAACACTGCAAATACAACTGAAAAGTTTACAGATTTCAAAACATTGAATTACAACTTCTTAGTGCAGCTCCTTGATGGCTTACTAGCTATATGTAGCATGATGCGGTGTCACACACAGCAGGAAAGACTCAGCTTTAATTTCCTAATCTGTATTTAGCCGATTTTAATTGTGGCAGCTGTAGGAATTGCTACAATTGAGCTCAACACCCTTGGGTTAGAGAAGGTGGTGAAGGGAAGGCAAGGTTTCCGTTTGCTATTCAATGCTGGAAATTGCACACATGGATGTCGACAGAATCTCAGCTCAGCTGTGATGACAACTACCCTCTCCACAGCCCGCTGAAACTCAATACTAACCGGGTCAGGTTTATATGCCAAGAACGGCCGTTTCAGTGAGATGCTGAATGGCTGCCATCCATCGAATTGTACCACAGCTAGAATAAGCAACTTGCAGAGAGGAGGAGAGGGGAAGGAAGAATGTCATGTTGTGGGACTGTTCCGCAGTACACAGCAGTGGATTAACAAACTCATTTTGCTCGCTAAGAGGCCATTTGGCCCATCACACTTGTTCCTTTGACAGCCGCACAATCTAACCTACCCAATTAATCTCCTGAGTAAAGTTGTGCATAAATATCCCTTAACCCTAAAAAGGTAACCATACACCCAAAGGTAACCAAAATATTTATCCAAGTCTACTATTCAACCCTGGTCTGCTAGTCTCCACAAACATTACCAACCCCCAAAACCAGCACACAGGAACCATCACATCTGACTAAAGTATTTGATCCTCTCAGTTCTTACCCATCTCTATAATCTCCAAGCTACTTCCCTAGATTTTTAAAAAAATCAAACACTTTGGTCTTCCCCCATCCTGAGTTAAGTTACAACAAATTGTTTTTATATAACGCCATTAGAAAAAAAAACTCAAGGCACTTCACAGAGCCACATTTATACAAAAACGACGACAAGCCAAATGAGGATATATTAGGATGGTGACCAAAAGCTTGGCCATAGATGTAAGTTTTAAGAAGGGTCTTAAAAGATAAGGAGGTGGAGAGGCAGAGGGGTGTATGGAGAAAATTCCAGAGCATGGGGCCTAGGCAATTGAAGCTAAAGTTGCCAAAGATAGAGCGAAGGAAGTGAGAGGTACACAAGAGGTTGGAGTTGCAGGAACGTAGAGTTCTGGTAGGGTTGTAGGAGTGGAGGAGGTTGCAGAGATAGGATGGGGTGAGACCATGAAGGGCTTAAAACACGAGGATCAGAATTTTAAATTGGATGCATTGGTGGACCGGGAGCCAATGTAGGTCAGCAAGGACAGGAGCGATTGGTGAGTGGGACAAGATTTGTATGAGCTGAAGATTACAGAGCATGGAGATGGGGAGACTGGCCAGGAGATCATTGGAATGGTCATCTCGAGATGACAAAGACATGGATGAAAATTTTATCAGCAGATAAACTGAGGCGGGGACGTAGGTGGGCAATGTTATGGAGGTTGAAGTAGGTGGTTTTTGTAATGGAGAGGATATGGGGTCAGAATCTCAGCTCGGGGTCGAAAAGGATGCCGAGGTTGTAAACAGTCTGGATAACCTGAGACAGTGCCTGGGGAGGAGGAGGGAATCAGAAGCAAGGCGTATGTGGCACGGGTTGAAGATGATGGCTTTAGCCTTTCCAATATTTAAATGGAGTAAAGTGCAGCTTATCCAAAGACTGTATGTTGGACAAGCAGTCTGAAAACAGAGGCAGTGGAGGGGAGGTCTACATGCTGCCCTTTAGCGACATCATCTGAAGACATGGGGCCAGCTTCCACATATATGATGACACCCAGCTCTACCTCTCCACCACCTCTCTCTCAACCTGGATGGTAGGGACAGGTGCAAACAATGTTATGGAGGTACAAACAGGCGCTCTTGGTCATGTACTTAACAAGAGGTTTGAAGCTCCTCTGAGGATCAAACAGAACACTGAGGTTGCACACCAATTTCAACTTAACAAGCTGCAATCACATGCACCTATATTTAGCCCAGAAGAAAGCATCCTCTCAAATTTCATAACTGTGAAAACTTGCAACCTGTTAGAATAAAGTTACCAAGATAAAGTGAAAACTGTCGCAACTGGAATATCTTCAATTGTATTCAGGCATCCAGAAATAAAGTTCTGAAAAAAGTCCACTAATGTATGCAATTTAAGTATCAGTTACACAACATTAAAAGCCAAGTTCACTCCTCAACACACACAGAATAAGAGACTAAAGCAACAGATGAACTAGTCCTGAAGAAACCCTGCAAGGGCCTCAAACAGTCTACATGCAATTTCTGAGGTCATAAGTAGTTGAGCTGCCAAAGTCATTCACACACAGACTGAAGACAGTCCTTCATTGTTCAATTATTTGAGGCAATTTTTGCAGTTATTCACCAGTAACAGGTCAATTTTAGCCCTCAAGCTTCTGAAGAGCAAAGCAGCAGCAAATTCACTAACCAAAAGGACAAAAACAGAATCTTGCATCGTAACTCTTGAAAGGCCAAGATATTCACACTGGTTAATAGAATAGTTTTATATAAAGACATTTCAGTTTCATTCCCAAGAGGCCAAATCTAAGTGGCTTTGCACAAAACTTAGGTTACGATCTCTTCTATAATACTAACAAATTTGATTCATTAAAACTAAGTGATCCAGTTACACTGATTTAAGTTGGGGGTATGTCTGACTGCAACACAAGCAAGTAGCCATTACTGCAAGCCCTGCTAATACCTATTGGAGTCAAGGAAAGCAGTTTCTGTACACTCATACAGCAGCTCCCAAAATTTCTAATTGCAAGTTAACTGAATAGGGATGAATTATTACCCAGTTTGGTGAAAATCAAAGTACTATATTTCATACTAGTTAGTGGTGTAGTGCAGATCATGCCACAGTGGCACCAAAAATGCAGTATGACTAGGGTAACAGATTACTTCACTGTGGTAGGTTATGGATTGTTAGTGTCTCCAAATTCACCGAGTGCTCCTGCCTTCATTTTTATGGTTCAAGGTAACATTTACTTTTGCAGCATGATTCCATCCAACCAATGATTGTTTCATAATCAGTAACTAGGCTTCCTAATTTTGCAACGATATCTACTATGATGGTATGGGCCAACAACAACTCTTCCCCTCTAGAGCTATTTAAGCCTAAATTCAGCTGGATTTAACATCTGTCTAGCACACAGATTGGTCTTTCATCTCTGGGCTTCAACTAACCAGTGCATTTCTATCACAACCTTGTGCCTTTCCCTCATCTTATACTATTATGGCATCTACTCGTGAATTTTTTAATATTCATAAAATTCACGAGTCTTGAGCCAGATTAGAGATTAGAAGAATTCCCCTCAAACTTCCATAGGAATGGATCCTATGGAACAGATAATCATTAAAAAGTAGCTAACTGAGTCAATCAATAATACCAAATCAGCAAGGAATTAAGGGAAATCAAAAACTTGCATTATATAGTACCTTTAACGTAGATATCCCAATGTGCTTCACAGAAGCGTAAATAGACAAAATGGGCGCGGAGCCAAAGAGATAATAAGAGGGAAATTTGATCAAAGAGGTGATTTTTAAGAAGAGTTTTGAAGGAGACGGAGGTAGAGGGATTTAGGGAGGGAATTCCAGAGCATAGAGTTAGATAGCTGAAGACAAATCAAATGAAAAAAATGCTGGAAACACAAAGATCAGCCAGCATCCGTGGAGAGAAAAGATAGGTCAACATTTCAGGCAGGGGCCTTCTTCAGATCTGCAGACTGAAAGATAGACAAGTATTTCAATAGAATTAAAGAAAAGGAGAAGGGGGAAGAGAATGGTTCCAGGGATGAGGGGCTTCAGTTACGTGGATAGACTGGAGAAACCGGGGTTGTTCTCCTTGGAGCAGAGTAGGTTGAGAGGAGATTTAATAGAGGTGTTCAAAATCACGAGGGGTCTAGACAGTAGATAGAGAGAAACTGTTCCCATTGGCGGAAGGGTCGAGAACCAGAGGACACAGATTTAAAGTGATTGGCAGAAGAACCAAAGGCGACATGAGGAAAAACTTTTTTACCCAGCGAGTGGTTAGGATCTGGAATGCACTGCCTGAAAGGGTGGTGGAGGCAGATTCAATCGTGGCTTTCAAAAGGTAATTGGATAAGTACCTGAAGGAAAGAAATTTGCAGTGCTACGAGGAAAGGGCAGGGGAGTGGGACTAGCACAAGTGCTCTTGCTGAGAGCCGGCACGGGCTCGACAAACTGAATGGCCTCCTTCTGTGCTGTAACAATTCTACGATTCTATGATTCTAAATAGGTTGAATGGCCTGCAACCAGCTTAAAAGAAAACCAGGAGATTGTCAGATAATATTTTTGAAATCATCTGTCAGAAAGAAGCATTAAAGAAATAAGAGTGTGCAAATAGTTAAGACAACAAGGCACACAAAGAAAAAGGAGGGAAATTGATTTAATATAGACAAAGAAAAACTGCAGGTACAGGTCTGAAATCTGGCAAAACACATTGGGGTCCACTTATCCCAAAAAGAGAAAATGCAGGCCAACACCAAGGATGCTTGTCTATGGGTGTCAGCCATGGCTCAGTAGTAGCACTCTCGCCTCTGAGTCAGAAGGCCATCGGTTCAAGCCCCACTCGAGATATTTGAGCACTTAATCCAGGCTGACACATCAGTGCATTACAGAGCAGTGCTGCACTACTGAGGGAGTGCTGCACTGTCAGAGGTGCCATCTTTCAGATCAGATATTAAACCGAGGCCCCATCTGTCCTCTCAGATGGACAAAAAAGATCCCATGACACTATTCGAAGAAGAGCAAGGGACTTCTCCTGGTCAACAGATTGTCTGGTCCATTTATTTCATTGCTGTTTGTGGTACCTTGCTGTGTGCAAATTGGCTGCCATGTTTCTTACATTACAACAGTGACTACACTTCAAAAGTAAAGCGCTTTGGGACGTCCTCAAGTCGTGAAAACTACATATAGATGTACATTCTTTCTTTTCTGTCATCAACCCATCTCTTTTTCTCCACCAGATCCTGGCTGTGGATTTGTAGCATTTTCTGTTTGTATTTGAGACATGGTTGACTGGATAGATACCTTTTGAGGGATCAGTTGAACCCAGAAATGGTCATTTAGGCATATGTAGTTTTGTTCTTTATCTAAAGCAACCAGTACTTATTTTCAATTATCACTGGAAGAACATTAAAATGTAGAATTTAGATTTCTAAGATTGTCACAGCTGTATTTTTACTCCTCAGGAAAAGAAACAAATTCTACTGGATTCTACAAACATAGAAAAGAAAGATATGCATTTCTATAGCACCTTTCACGACCTCAGGACGTCCAAAAACGCTTTACAGCCAATGAAGTACTTTTGAAGTGTAGTCACTGTTGTAATATAGGAAATACGGCAGCCAATTTGCGCACAGCAAGCTCCCACAAACAGCAGATAATCTGTTTCTGTTAATATTGATTGAGGGGTAAATATTGGACAGGACCCTCGGGATAACTCCCCTGCTCTTCTTCAAAATAGCGTCAGAAGATCTTTTACGTCCACCTGAGCGAGCAGATGGGGCCTCAGTTTAACGTCTCATCTGAAAGACGGAGCCTACGACAGTGCAGCACTCCCTCAGTACTGCACTGGAATGTGATCAAGTATCTGGAGTGGGACTTGAACCCACAACCTTTTTGATGTAGGGGAAAGAGTGCTACCAAATGAGCCACAGCGGACACTAGAACTTACAATAATAGGTTAGCATAAAACACATGATTCAATTAAGTATCTAAATTTGTCCAAGCTTTAATAAGCAATTTATTTCCGTGCTTTGCTCGTTCCACTAAATTTTCATCTAAAATAGAAAATTAAAAACTTCAATTCCAGTTTTCACTTCTGGTTAGAGAATTAATTTCTGAGAACATATTTGAATGACTCCATTTTTGTATCCACTACACGATCCAGGCCCATTTACTCTGTGCGAAGAACTTCCTGCTCATATCCAAATTTGTCTTTCACCAGTTTGAAGCTATGTCCCACGACACACTTTTACGAGATACTGTTCTGGATTTACCTTTTCTATAATCACTTAATATCTTCTATTCCTGTCAAGTCACCTCCTTTCCTCGTACTTCAATCCTGACACTAGGGCCGCGGTTTCGCCGACCGAGGCGGTTCCAGGGCAACCGGGGTCGGTGTCACGGTCCCAGCCCGCTGCCTACCTCAACTCGCACTCAGTGATTTTACATTAATAGGACTTGTTAAGCTCGCCCTGCAAGGTTCCCGGCCAAATAAAACGAAGCGGGTCTGGTGACGTCATTTGATGATGCGCCATCAGCCGGTTTCCTTAAAGGGGCCATGTCCAAATTGATTTTGAAAGTTCTGCTGTCAGTGTTCTATCGTCAACACTTTCACCGAAGTGTACGAGAGCACGGGCCTTACACTAAACATCCGTAAGACAAAGGTCCTCTACCAACCTGCTCCCGCCACACAGTACTGCCCCCAATTATCAAAATCCATGACAAGGCCTTGGACAACGTGGACCACTTTCCATACCTCGGGAGCCTACTGTCAACAAGGGCAGACGTCGATGACGAAGTCCAACACCGCCTACAGTGTGCCAGTGCAGCCTTCGGTCGCCTGAGGAAGAGAGTGTTTGAAGACCAGGACCTCAAACCCAGCACTAGGCTCATGGTCTACAGAGCAGCAGTGATACCCGCCCTGCTATATGCCTCAGAGACATGGACCATGTACAGCAGGCACCTCAAAGCTGAGCTGACGAGTTCCCTGAGCAGCGGGTAACCTGTGGGGAGCACGTAAAATTGAAATGTAGGCTTAAAAAAACCACTTAATTGGATGTTAACAATGTGAATCGCCTCCCCCACCGCTTAGTGTTGGGTCTGTTCAGCGCCAACAGACCAGACACCTGGGAGACTCGTGTGGAGGCGGGTTGACAGCGGGTTCCCTACCTGCTGCCCATCTTTGCTATTTTGACAGCTAACCCGCCTCCAAACCCACACTCTGAGCACCGTCAAAATTCAGCCTTAGGTATCAGCTGGTGCTTAGGATTCAAATTTAGTCCCTGAAGTAATATAAATGACCTTTATACTGTAATACTTTATAGTACAGTACCTAAACATAGAAACGAGTAGGCCATCCAGCCCCTAGAGCCTGTTCTGCCATTCAATTAGATCATCGCTGATCTGTACCTCAACTCTATTTACCCATCTTTGTTGCAGATCCTTTGATACTCTTAACTAACAAAAATCTAATCAATCTGAGTCTTGAAAATTTCAATTGGCCCAGCACCTACAGCCTTTTGAAGGACCAAGTTCCAGATTTCCACGACACTTTGTGTGATTAAAGTGCTTCTTGATTTCACTCCAAAATGGCCAAGCTGTAATTTTAAGATTATGCTCTCTTGTTCTGGATTTCACACTAGAGGAAATAGTTTCTCTGTATCTAACCTATCAAATCTCTTAACCATTTTAAATATATTAGCTCACCCTTCAACCTTCTAAATTCAAGGGAATAAAAGCCAAGTTTATGCAACCTGTTCTCATAATTTAACCCTTTAAGCCCTGGTATAATTCTGCTGAACCTGCACTGTACCACTTCCAAGGCCAATACATCTTTCCTGAGGTGCAGTGCCCAAAACCGAATGCAGTGCTCCAGATGGGATCTGACGAAGGCTCTGTACAATTGAAACATCACTTCCTCACTTTTGAATTCCAGTCCCCTTGAGATAACGGCTAACAGTGCATTAGCCTTTGTAATTACTTTTGTACCTGCACACTAGCTTTTAGCATAGAAGCATAGAAGATAGGAGCAGGAGTAGGCCATTCGGCCCCTCGAGCCTGCTCCGCCATTTAATGAGATCATGGCTGATCATCCAAATTCAGTACCCTGTCCCTGCTTTCTCCCCATATCCCTTGATCCCTTTAGCCTTAAGAAATATATCTATCTCCTTCTTGAATATATTTAATGAATTGGCCTCAACTGCCTTCTGTGGTAGAGAATTCCATGGGTTCACCACTCTCTGGGTGAAGAAATTCCTCCTCATCTCAGTCCTAAATGGCTTACCCCTTATCCTTAGACTGTGACCTCTGGTTCTGGACTCCCCCGCCATCGGGAACATCTTTCCTGCATCGAGTCTGTCTAGTCCTGTTAGAATTTTATAAGTTTCAATGAGATCCCCTCTCATTCTTCGAAACTCTAGCGAATATAAGACTAATCGACCCAATCTCTCTTCATACGTCATTCCTGCCATCCCAAGTATCAGTCTGGTGAATCTTCGCTGCACTCCCTCCATGGCAAGAACATCCTTCCTCAGATAAGGCAACCAAAACTGCACACAATACTCAAGGTGTGCTCTCACCAAGGCCTTGTACAACTGCAGCAAGACATCCTTGCTCCTGTACTCGAATCCTCTCGCTATGAAGGCCAACATACCATTTGCCTTCTTAACCGCCTGCTGCACCTGCATGCTTACCTTCAGCGACTGGTGCAGAAGGACTCCCAGATCTCGTTGCACTTCCCCTTTTCCCAATCTATTGCCGTTCAGATAATAATCTGTCTTCCTGTTTTTGCCACCAAAGTGGATAACCTCGCATTTATCCACATTATACTGCATCTGCCATGCATCTGCCCAAATCATACTGGAGTTTCTCTGCATCCTCCTCACAGCACACACGCCCACCCAGCTTCGTGTCGTCTGCAAACTTGGAGATATTACATCTAGTTCCCTCGTCGAGATCATTAATATATATTGTGAATAGCTGGGGTCCTAGCACCGATCCCTGTGGTACTCCACTAGTCACTGCCTGCCACTCGGAAAAAGACCCATTTTTCCAACTCTTTGCTTCCTGTCTGCCAACCAGTTCTCTATCCAAATCAGTACCTCACCCCCAATCCCATGTGCTTTAACTTTGCACGCTAATCTCTTATGCGGGACCTTATCGAAAGCCTTCTGAAAGTCCAAATACACCACATCCACTGGTTCTCCCTTATCTATTCTACCAGTTACATCCTCAAAAAATTCCAGTAGGTTAGTCAGGCATGATTTCCCTTTTGTAAATCCATGTTGACTTTGTCCGATCCGGTCACTATTTTCCAAGCGCACTGCTATTACATCTTTTATAATGGACTCTAGCATTTTCACCACTACCGATGTCAGGCTTACCGGTCTATAATTCCCCGTTTTTTCCTCTACCACCTTTTTTAAATAGTGGGGTGACATTAGCTACCCTCCAATCCATGGGAACTGTTCGAATCTATAGAATTTTGAAAGATGACCAGCAATGCATCTACTATTTCTAGGGCCACTTCCTTAAGTACCCTAGGATGCAGATTATCAGGCCCTGGGGATTTATCGGTCTTCAATCCCGTCAATTTACCTAACACCATTTCCCTACAAATAGTGATTTCATTCAATTCCTCCCTCTCATTAGACCCTATGTTCCCCGACATCTCTGGCAGGTTATTTGTGTCCTCCTTTGTGAAGACAGAACCAAAGTATGTATTTAATTCATCAGCCATTTCTTTGTTCCCCATTATAAATTCCCCTGATTCTGACTGCAAGGGACCTACGCTTGACTTCACCAATCTTTTTCTCTTCACATATCTATAGAAGCTTTTACAGTCAGTTTTTATGTTCCCTGCAAGCTTACTCTCATTCTATTTTCCCCCTCTTAATTAATCCCTTTGTCCTCCTTTGCTGAATCCTAAACTGCTCCCAATCCTCAGGTTTGCTGCTTTTTCTGGCCAATTTATATGTGCTCTCCTTGGATCTTATGCTATTCCTAATTTCCCTTGTTAGCCACAGTTGAGCCACCTTTTTTGTTTTGTTTTTTTATGCCAAACAGGGCTGAACAAGTTCTGTAGTTCATCCATGCGATCTTTAAATGTTTGCCATTGCCTATCCACCATCAACCCTTTAAGTAACATTCCCCAATCCATCCGAGCCAACTCGCGCCTCATACCATCGTAGTTTCCTTTATTTAAATTCAGGACCCTAATCTCTGAGTCAACTACTTCACTCTCCATCTTAATGAAGAATTCTATCATATTATGATCGCTCCTCCCCAAGGGGCCTCGCACAACAAGATTGCTAATTAATCCTTTCTCATTACATAATACCCAGTCTAAGATGGCCTGATCTCTAGTTGGTTCCTCGACATATTGGTCCAGGAAACCATCCCGTATACACTCTAGGAATTCCTCCTCCACAGTATTGTTACTAATTTGGTTAGCCCAATCTATATGTAGATTAAAGTCACCCATGATAACTGCTGTGCCCTTACTGCACGCGTCTCTAATTTCCCGTTTAATGCCATCCCCAACCTCAGCATTACTGTTTGGGGGTCTGTATACAACTCCCACTAACGTTTTCTGCCCCTTGATATTTCTCAGCTCTACCCATACAGATTCCACATCATCAGAGCTAATATCCTTCCTTACTATTGTGTTAATCTGCTCTTTAACCAGCAATGCTACCCCACCCCTCCTTTTCCTTTTTGTCTGTCCTTCCTGAATATTGAATACCCCTGGATGTTGAATTCCCAGCCTTGGTCACCCTGGAGCCATGTCTCCGTAATCCCAATTATATCATATTCGTTTACATCTATTTACGCAGCTAATTCATCCACCTTATTACGAATGCTCCTCGCATTAAGACACAAAGCCTTCAGGCTTGTTTTTTTAACACTTAGTCCTTTTAGAATTATTATTTACTGTAGCCCTGTTTGATTTACACCCTTGATTTCTCTGCCTTCCACTTCTGCTTTTCTCCTTCCTGTCTTTTGCTTCTATCCTTGCTTCCCTTTCCTCTGTTTCCCTGCACAGGTTCCCAACCCCCTGCCATTTTAGTTTAAACCCTCCCCAACAGCACTAGCAAACACTCCCCCAAGGACATCGGTCCCAGTCCTGCCCAGGTGCAAACCGTCTAGTTTGTACTGGTCCCACCTCCCCCAGAACCGGTTCCAATGTCCCAGGAATTTGAATCCCTCCCCCTTGCACCATTCCTCTAGCCACGTATTCATCTGAAATATCCTTCTATTTCTACTCTGACTAGCATGTGGCACCGGTAGCAATCCTGAGATTACTACCTTTGAGGTCCTATTTTATAAATTTACCTCCTAACTCCCTATATTCAGCTTTTAGGACCTCATCCTGTTTTTTTACCTATATCGTTGGCACCTATATGCACCACGACAACTGGCTGTTCACCCTCCCCCTCCAGAATGCCCAGCAGCCGCTCCAAGACATCCTTGACCCTTGCACCAGGGAGGCAACATACCATCCTGGAGTCTCGTTTGCGGCCGCAGAAACGCCTATCTATTCCCCTTACAATAGAATCCCCTATCACTATAGCTCTCCCGCTCTTTTTCCTCCCGTCCTGTGCAGCAGGAGATAGTGATATGTGCTGCTCCACTGAAAACAGATACAAAATACTCATTTAACAAGCCTGCCATTTCCTTATTATCCATTATAGTCTCACCTACACCCATCTTTAATGAACCTACATTTCCCTTCAACCACTCTTTCTCTTAATATAAAAACTTTTGCTGTTAGCCCATGCAAGTATATTTTTCATATTCCTTTTTGCACCATATTACTTTCTTTGTATCGCTTAGTTGTTTTTTATAGCTCTCCCAGTCCACTGAATTTTAACTTTTCCTTGCGTTTGGGTAAGCCTTTTTCTTTAGCGTAACACTGTCTCTTACCTCATTTGCTGACCGTGGTTGCCTAACAATACAAGTGGAATTTTTGCCTTTTGAGTTTGTACCAAACACTTCTTTAAATACTTTCCACTGTTTGTCTATAGGTTTACCTACTAACAGTTCAGCCCAGTTTATTGTGGGCAATTTACTTCTCATCCCTTCAAAGCTTACCTTACTTAAATTTAAAATCTTGCTTTGTGACTCTTTCTCCCGCTCAAACCCAATATAAAATTCAATCATATTATGGTCACTCTTTGCAAGATGCTCCCTTATCTGATTGTTAACTAATTCTGGTTCGTTACTCATTGCTAAATCCAGTATGGCATGGTTCCTTGTTCATTCTAAAACATATTGTTCAAGAAAACTGTCCCGAATATATTCTAGAAATTCATTGTCTTTACTATTTGAGCAGTTCTGCTTCTCCCAGTCTATGTGAAAATTTAAAATCTCCCATTATAACCACTTTGTTTTTGCTACATGCTTCCCTGATATACATATTAATATATTCCCCCCACTGCATCACTATCAAGAGGGGCTGCGTCTATTTGCAACACCAGCTTTCTGACTGGTCCCCTTAGGAGAACTCCTACCAATGTCTTGCATGTCTTGTTCCTCAACACCGTTTCCATTGCCCCATCACAAAGTTTTAAACTGCAAACTTTCAACACAAGTCAAAAATCTCTGGAAATATTGAAGTTAAGGTAATATAAATAGCCTTGAAAACTCTAGCTCCAACTGCAAGGTCACGATTATACTTCCTTTACCTTAGATTGACCAGAATCTTTAGTTGTATAACAATTTTTTGGGGGTTATCTTACACTAACAAAATCAAAAGAAAATAAGGCAGACTTATTGTTAATAAGAGTGATGTGGCATGTGAAAAAGATGATGTATTATAAACCAGCAAATACTGCAGAAACTAGCACGTTTAATTTGCATTCACTACATTAAAGTCCAAAATTTATATACATATTTGAAAAATTAGGTTTTATTAATTAGTTTACACAGGAATAAAAAAAGCTTTGAGGCTCTGCTAATGACTTAATGTGGAACTAAGCCATGTAGGTCCCAGGTTCAAATTATGGTTAGCAGATCTGTCAGAATGACAAGGACAGCAGGCGCATGGGAACACCATCACCTGCAATTTCCCCTCCAAGTTACACACCATCCTGACTTGGAAATAGATCGCCATTCCTTCATAGTCGCTGGGTCAAAATCCTGGAACTCCCTCCCTAACAGCACTGTGGGAGTATCTTTACCACAAGGACTGCAGCGGTGCAAGAAGGTGGCTCACCACCACCTTCTCAAGGGCAATTAGGGATGGGCAATAAATGCTGGCCTTGCCAGTGACGCCCACATCCCAAGAACTAATTTTTTTAAAAACACCCTTAGACAGTAGGAAAATGATAACCAGCCAGCCAGGTTTCTTGTTCCTGACTGCTATCAAGTAATCTCTGCTGTAGAGTGCGTGGGTGTCCACGCACGTTTGAGAGAGATGGATCAGGTTTGGCTGCAGTTCACCCCATCCTCCCCCAGACAGCCTTCCAAAATTCACTGTCCACACATAGACCGGGCACCTATGTGAAGCATCAGAGACAAAGGTAATGGTATGAAACTGTATCCCACCAGAAAGCAGTGCATTTGGGGTGGAAGGGGGAGAGGGAAGTGAAAAAGAGAAAACCATGAGCAAGGGGAAAAAAATGGGAGAAAAACTAGAAGCAGCTTGATGTAATTTTAAAAAATCCCATTGCTAAGACTTCTTTAAGTGCTAAATGGCTAGTGGGTACACAGTTATAGAAATCATAAATGCATGGTTGGCAGTTTTTATATACACTAGTCAATCTACTATTACATTACACAAAGAGAAGTCAAGACCTATACAGTGCTGAAGTTTACTCTCAATATTCTCAGAGTGTGATGATAGTACGTCCTAAAACAGTCGACAACAGAGATCAGCCAGCTACAAATGGGATGAGTGAATTGAGAGGGCCCCCAGGAACAGACAAGGTGGTCCTAGGTATCCCAATTATTGGGTGAAAGTTTGAAAATCGTGTTTTAAACCATCCAGTAAACGCGAAAACATGCAACATGCACCATAATGCCATCAAAGGTGGGAGGCCTTCAACTAGAACCAGAGAGGCAAAGACTTTTCCCATTTTATAAAAGTGTTGACATACTTTAAATAGCATTTCCTATTGTATATGTTTACATAACAAGTTCCATTATAATTGTTGACTTAAAAAGCATCATTTAAAAATTGTGACTACTGTAAATCAGGTTTATGGACAGGAAGTGCATAACACACACACATAAAAGATTATATGAATTTAACAAACTAATCGTACACTCCAGTTGGCAGATTATCTAAATTAGAATGATATGGACAGGTCCTTAGATTTAGTAGAGCTCATAATATTACATGGAGCTCAGACATGACTGCTTTTGATTAGATCTGCTTGATGTTAAGTTGCCATGGAAATTGACATACACTATCACTTTTTTCCTCAAGAAAACTATAGTCTCATTTTATTTATCCATTTTTCATAGAAAAAAAGTGTTGTATTAGCAGCAAAAATCAGTGGGTCAATTCACTGCACTTTCACCTCTAAAATGTGGGTTCAAATAAGTTCGGATAAGTCTCCTCTACTCCAGCTATAAAAAGGAGGTTGATCTGTCTCAATATAGTTCCCAGCGGACACTGGCTCACATCAGTATACGAGCCATGGCTGGATATACTTTGGCTACGATTAGGGGAGGTAAGAGTGGAACCAAGCAAAAACAGTCCCACTGAGCTGGACAACGGCAGAGAGGCACTGGAGGAGGATGGTGTGGTCGACTGTCAAAGGCTAGAGAGGCTGAAGAGGGCGAGGTGGAATAATATACCATACAGTCTTGGAGAATATAATTTGTGACTGGTTAGGCTCATTTTGGTGCTGTAGCAGGAGCAGTAACCTCATTGGAGAGATTCAAACATGGAGTGGCAGAAAAGATTTGGGAGACAATTCCCTGGCACACAGGAAGCTGGTTGAACTTGACAATTACAGGGATGTGGGCTTTATGTGGGTGAAAACACAAGCTAAAGCATTGTGGATGAATGGTAGGTGTGGAAGCTTACAAAGAGTGTTGGAGAATTCCAGCCACGAGGTGATAAAAGCGGGGATTAGCATTTGGGAAACTTCAGCCGGTCGCTTTTGAAACACTTGGGGAAAAAGGGTTCATAGGGGGAAAAATTCAGCTGCTTGCGCCTCCCGTTAGCGCCTTAAGAGGGCGCAAAGCAGCTAACGCCTGGGCGCAGCGCCGCCCACGCCTCCCGAAAAATTCAGCGGGAGGTTAGCGGCGGCGCCAGCCGGTAGCGCCCTGTGGCGCTGCGCCGCCGGCGATGACGTCATCGCCGTGCGCAGCACCCCGCTCGCGCTCCAGCCGCGATCTTCAGTCGCGCCCCCTGATTTACCGCCAGACGCTATGTCCGACGGGTTCAGGGAGGCGTACGTGCGGCCGGGGCGGCGATATTTAAAGGGGAGGTGGCAGGCGGCCATTTTTGTTGCTGGCCGCCTGCCAGCACCTGCCCCCGGCCCCCGTGAAGCCCCCCCACCGTGAAGTGCCGGCTGCGCTCCAAGAGCCCGGCACTTCTCTTGAGTGCCGGGCTCTTTTGCCGGCACTCCCGATCCCTGGGGGCCCAGCTGGGCCCCGGTTCGTGCTGCGCAGGGTCCCTCCCCTTTAAGAAGGGGAGGAAGGCCTGCAATACCGTGGCGCTGCGGCACGTAGCGCCAGGATATTCACTCGCAGCGCCCCAAGAGGGATGCGGGGTGCTTCCAGTGGCGCCCCGCTTCCCTCTTGGGGCGCAACCACTGAAGTTCCGGCGCGGGGCCGCTAATTTTTTCGGGGCGCTAAAAGTCGCGCCCCGGCGAGGTTAGCGCCCCAAATGGGGCGCGACTCAATTTTTACCCCACAGAATCAAAGAAATTTACAGCACAGGAGGCCGCCATTCGGCCCATCTGGTCCTTGCCAGCAGACAAAGAGCTATCCAGCCTAATCCCACCTTCCAGCACTTGGTCTGTATCCTTGTAGGTTACGGCACTTCAAATGCATATCCAAGTACTTTTTAAATGTGATGAGGGTTTCTGCCTCTACCACCTTTCAGGCAGTGAGTTCCAGACCCCCACCACCCACTGGGTGAAAAAAAATTCTCCTCAAATCCCCACTAAACCTACTACCAATTACTTTAAATCTATGCCCCCTGATTATCGAACCCTCTGCTAAGGGAAATAGGTCATAGAGGCATAACGGCACAGAAGGAGGCCATTTGGCCCATCGAGTCCGCACCGGCTCTCTGCAGAGCAATCCAGTCAGTCCCATTCCCCCGCTCTATCCCCATAGCCCTGCAAGTTTATTTCCCTCAAATGCCTATGCAGTCTCCCCTTGAAAATATCGAGCGTCTCCGCTTCCACCGGCAGCGAGTTCCAGGTCCTCACCACTCGCTGCGTAAAAAAGTTTTTCCTCACATCCCCACTGTATCTCTTGCCCAAAATCTTAAATCTGTGTCCCCTAGTCCTTGTACCATTAACTAGTGGGAACAGCCTATCCAAACCCGTCATAATCTTGTACACCTCTATCAAATCACCTCGCAACCTCCTTTGCTCCAATGAAAACAAATCCAGCTGCTCCAACCTGTCCTTGTAGCTAAGATCCCGCATCCCCGGAACCACTCTGATAAATCCCCTCTGCACCCTCTCAAGTGCCTTCACATCCTTCCTAAAGTGTGGTAACCAGAACTGGATGCAATACTCCAGTTGTGGCCTAACCAGCACTTTATAAAGGTTCAGCATAACTTCTCTACTTTTGTACTTAATACCTCTATTTACGAAGCCCAAGATCCCATATAAGAACATAAGAAATAGGAGTAGGAACAGGCCACTTGGCCCCTCGAGACTGCTCCGCCATTCAATAAGATCATGGCTGATCTTGGGCTCAAAGCCACTTCCCGGCCCGCTCCCCATACCCTTCGCTCCCTTATCTTGCAAAAATCTGTCTATCTCCACCTTAAATATATTTAATGACCCAGCCTCCATGGCTCTCTTGGGCAGAGAATTCCACAGAAATTCCTCCTCATCTCAGTTCTAAAAGGGCGACCCTTTATTCTGAAACTATGCCCCCGAGTTCTAGATTTCCCCACAAGGGGAAACATCCGCTCTGCATCTACCTTGTCGAGCCCCCTCTGTATCTTATGTTTCAATAAGATCACCTCTCATTCTTCTAAATTCCAATGAGTATTGGCCCAACCTGCTCAACCTTTCTTCATAAGTCAAGCCCCTCATCTCAGGAATCAACCGAGTGAATCGTCTCTGAACTGCCTCCAATGCAAGTATATCCTTCCTTAAATAAGGAGACCGAAACTGTACGCAGTACTCAAGGTGTGGTCTCACCAATACCTTGTACAGTTGTAGCAGGACTTCCCTGCTTTTATACTCCAACCCCCTTGCAATAAAGGCCAACATTCCATTTGCCTTTTTGATTACTTGCTGTACCTGCATTCCAACTTCCTATCCACTCTATCCAGACCCCCTCATAATTTTATACATCTCAATTAGGTCCCCCCTCAGCCTCCTCTGTTCCAAAGAAAACAACCCCAGCCTATCCAATCTTTCCTCATAAGCTTTTCTTTATCCTTCCCTGTATGCCCCTTGACATCCAGGGAGCTCTAGATTTTTTAGTCCCACCCTTTTTCTTTAAGGGAACATACTTGCTCTGAACCCTCAATCTCCTCCTTGAATGCCTCCCACTGCTCTGACACTGATTTACCTTCAAGTTTCTGTCTCCAGTCCACTTTGGCTAAATCACATCTCAGCTTAGAAACATAGAAACATAGAAGATAGGAGCAGGAGTAGGCCATTCGGCCCCTCGAGCCTGCTCCGCCATTCGATGAGATCATGGCTGATCATCCAAACTCAGTACCCTGTCCCTGCCTTCTCCCCATATCCCTTGATACCTTTAGCCTTAAGAAATATATCTAACTCCTTCTTGAATATATTTACTGACTTGGCCTCAACAAAATTATCTTTTCCCCAAAAGAGAACTTTGTGTACCCTCGAAAGATACTTCCGAAACACAGCTCCAACAATGAAATCAAAATTGTCCAAAAGTAACCAGTCACATGCAATGTTCTCAATAAGTTGCGTGCACGCGCAGCCGCGTCGTTATCTGTAAGGTCCCGCACAGGCCGCTCATTGGCTTGTAAATATCGTGCATGGGCAGAAATTTAAAGGGACCGCACATTAAAAGAAACAGGCCGTGCAGAACAAAGCGCAGCTTGGAGAACATTGGTCACACAACAGCTTGTTAATTCATCCACAAAAATACTATACAAAACAACTCTATCTTTCCTTCAATTGCCATATATTACATTAAACCATTGCAGTTTTTGGGAATTGCTTATAATAAAAATAGTATAAATCTGCAATTTTAAGAATGCGCATGTAAACATTTTCAACTGATTGGGAACTTATTGGCAGAGATTCTATCCAGCACATTTACTAAACTTGGAAAAGCACCAAACTCAATTCCCAGCTTCCGGATTGTCTGCAGGACTGAACTATTCTCTAAAAGTAATAAATGGTCTTTGTGTACTTTGTGATCAAACAGTGGGCGGAGGGCTTCAACTACACATAGCCACACAACAGGTTTTATCAAAAGTAACTATTTATATAATTTTAGCAATAAATACTTATGAAGACTGACTAGTCACAAGCAGCAGAAACAAAGATGCAGTTTGCTGCTTGTGTTGAATATATACTGTTACCTGAGGTTTAAAAATGTCTGATTGTTAACTTTTAGCCTGCTCAAAACTGGGGGAGAAAAAAAAAGTATGAAAAAGTAGAAATTGATAAATAATAGGCTATGGGTTAATAGCTCACCGAATTTGTCAGAGCTGAATATTCTACTTCAAACTAAACTTGCACCGTTATCTTAAGAAAAAGGTCAACTGTTTCCTGGGATTAAGCTACCCTCTTATAATAAAACTTCATACACTGGGGCACAAAATTAACATCAGACACAAAGGGTTCTGACAAAGGGTCATTGACCTGAAACGTTAACTCTGTTTCTCTCTCTACAGATGCTGCCTGACCTGCTGAGTATTTCCAGCATTTTCTGTTTTTATTACAGAAAGCCTGGTGATAACCTAACCACTACTTCTCAATTTAATTAATCTCTTCTAAATATCTTCTCAATGTTGATGGTTCTGCATTATGGACATTTTCCTTTCACTTAATTTAAAACATACAGTATATACTATTCACAGGAGAATTGCTGTGCCCGAATTTTAAAAATCCAGAATCTGATTCCAGACTTGAAGGCAAAGAAACTGCGTATAAATTTGACAATTTTCCATCGCAGAAATATTCAAATCTAAAAATTCAAACTTTATAAAAAGGTTTCAAAATTTACGATTTTCTTCCTAGCTTTTTATTTATTTATTTCATTCATGGGATGTGGGAGTCGCTGGCAAAGGTCAGCATTTATTGTCCATCCCTAGTTGCCCTCGAGAACATGGCAGTGAGACACCTTCTTGAACCGTTGCAGTTTGTGTGGTGAAGGTACTCCCAACAGTGCCATTATGTAGGGAGCATCATTTCCTCAGTTTTGAATTACAATCTCCTTGAGATTAAAGGCCAACATCCATTAGCCTTTTTGATTACTTTTTGTACCTGTACGCCAGCTTTTGGTGATTAGTGTACATGTACACCCAAATTCCTTTACTCATGCACAGCTCCTAGTCTCGCACTGTTTAGAAAATAATATTCCCATTTGTCTTTCTTGGAACAAAGTGAATATTCACACTTCCCTCTATTGATATCTATCAGCCATAGTTTCTGTCCACTCACTTATTCCCTTTGTAACTTCCTGCTCCCTTCCACACAACTTACTCTCAAACTGCAAAAGGGCGAGGAAGGGAAATTTCAGCAAGGCACTTAATAAGACAAGGAACAATTTTCCAACTTAAACTCCCTCAGTCACTACCTGACAAAGCTGTTTTTCATTGAACAGTATAGCTGCACTGTAGCTACTCTACCGAATACAGAGTTATAAATACAAGATCTTCAGTAACTAGCATCAGAACTGAAATTATTGGCTAGTTACTGGTCATATGTCACAAACACCTTTTTTATTTGGAAACATGTACGAGTGAACTTTCAATATGAAAATGTTTTAAATAAAGTAGTGACATTTTAATAGATTTAAGGTTCATTGGAAAGATGACATTTTCCTATTTATATGCATAGTGCAGCAATCCCATTTGTATGCAGAATATCCCCTAACATTTCACATGAAACAAGGATCTGCACTGACGATTAGTGTCAGTCTGGAGAGGCATAGGTTCAATCCTTGATGAATTTCTAATCCGAGCCATGTTGCACGAGAATTGCCTAGCTGAGACTTAACTAGCTCCATCGATGGCTCAGCTGGTTAACACAGTGAGTAGCTAAACCATACAGATTAAGATAATCCCATGTCTTATCTCTGGGCTGTGCTGAGTTAGGTGGGGCAAGACTGCTACATTCGACTTCAATGACCCTGGATTAGGCAAGAAAGGAAACAAAAACTAAAATTGGCCAGGGTTCCTGCTCATCCAGAGATCGCTGCTGGAAATGAACATCTATAAATGTGAGGACAGAAGCAGGCTAACTATTATGTCCTCCTGTAATCAGATGGATAGCCGGCTTACATTCAAGGTCTAGGCTCTTTCACACAAAAACGGCCATTTGGGCAGGTTACCAGAGGGTGGCCAGCATGGGATTGCACCCGAATATGGTTTACATCTAATGGGGGGGGGGGGGGGGGGGGGGGGAAGATAAATAATAGGAATCTCTCACAGGAAGAGAGGAAATAAGACAATCATTACCATGCTATTCTGTTCTAAAGCCTCAGGAACAGTGGCACAAAAACAGAGGACATTATCACAGGGTAAAAATTACTGGCAACTAAGTTATCATATGAACACAGAGTGCTATCAAATTCTTCTCTACTTTTACAGGTGTCAACAAGTTTTATTTTATAGGGGTTAACACCTCAGTTAAAATAGCAAAGAGGAATTTAATACAAATGTGTTAAAAGTTTTTACATCACTGATAATATCACTAACAATAATCTCTGACAAAAATGGCTCCATATGTTGCAGAAAACGATCCCCATCTTTATGGAATAAACAACTCAAGTTAGTGTTTAGGTAAAGTGTACTGTAGTGTTAACATTTTAAAGTGTTGGTGCTTACAGTAAAATGAGCTATAACATTTAAAGATTTTATGTGTTTGAAGTGTTAAATCCTTATTAATGCTGCGTGTTTATTTTACACTTGGTTTTGATTTTATCACAATAATAAAAACGGTATTGTCTAATCTGTATTTGTACCATGAAAATCCAGCAACCTGGATAATCTGCCAAATGTTACAATAAAAGAAAAATGGAAAGTATATGCATTTATATAGTGCCTTTTACAACCTCAGGACATCCCAAAACGCCTTAGAACCAATGAAGTACTTTTTAAGTGTAGTCACTGTTGTAATGTAGGAAACGCAGCAGCCAATTTGCACACAGTAAGCTCCCAGAAACAGAAATTAGTTGAATGACCAGATCATCTGTTTCAATGATGTTGGTTGAGAGATAAATATCGGTCAAGACACCAGGAGAACTCCCCTATCTTCTTCAAGTAGAGCCATGGGCTCTTTTACATCTGAGAGAGAAGATGGGACCTTGGTTTTACGTCTCATCCAAAAAATGGCATCTCTGACAGTGCATCACTAAAATGGCAGCTTGGATTATGTGTTCAAGTCTCTGGCATGAGGCTTTGAACATACAACCTCTGACTCAGAGGCACCCATGCACCTGCTGCCTTCGTCTTTCTCGGTGGTGCAGGTCATGGGTTTAGGAGGTGCTGCAAAAGAAGTCTTAGTGAGTTGCTGCAGTGCATCCTGTAGATAGTACACATTGCAGCCAAAGTACATCAATGGTGGAGGAAGTGGATGGGCTGCCAATCAAGCGGACTGCTTTGTTCTGGACAGTTTCATAGGAGCGGGACAAAAAAAGGACACCAAGCCAAAAAAGGAGATAGTAGGTGCGGTGACCAAAAGCTAAGTCTAAGAGGTGAGTTTTAAGGAGAGCCTTAAAGGAGGAGAGGGAGGAAATTCCAGAGTTTGGAGCCTGAACAGCTGGAGGCACAGCCACTAATGGTGAAGGGAGAATGCACAAGATGCCAGAATCGGAGGAACACAAAGTTCTCAGGGAGTTGTACGGTTGGAGAAGGTTGCAGAAATAAGGAGGACCAAGGACATGAGGATTTAAACACAAGGGTGTGAATTTTAAATTGGAGGCATTGTGGAACCAAAAGTCAATGGAGATCAGCAAGGAAAGAAGAGATGACTCAGCAGAACTTGGTGCAATATAGGATCCATGAACATCCCCACCCTCAACGATGATGGAGCCCAACACGCGAATGCAAAAGACAAGGCTGAACTGTTTGCAACTATCTTCAGCCAGATGTGCCAAGTGGGTGATCCCTCTCGGCCTCCTCCCGAGGTCCCCATCATCAGATATCAGTCTTCAGCCGATTTGATTCACTCCACATGACATCAAAAAATGGTGGAGTGCACCGGACACAGCAAAGGCTACAGGCTGAGGCTGGCTATTCTGCAGCCAGTGGCTCACCTCCAGACTCCCCAAAGTCTCTCCACCACCTACAAGGCACAAGTCAGGAGTGTGATGGAATGCTCTCCACTTGCCTGGATGAGTGCAGCTGCAGCAACACTCAAGAAGCTCAACCCCATCCAAGACAAAGCAGTCTGCCTGATAGGCACCCCATCTACTAGCCTAATCATCTACCCCCTCCACCACCAGCTGTAGCGTGTACGGCAGCAACTCACTAAGACTTCTTCGATAGCAACTCCAAAACCCATGATCTCCACCACATTGAAATACAAGGGCAGCAAGTACACGAGAACATAACCTCCAAGTTTCCCATCAAAGCACATACCATCCTGACTTGGACATATCTCGCTATTCCTTCATCGTTGTTGGGTCAAAATCGTGGAACTCCCCACTAACAGCATTGCGGGAACACCTTCACCACACGGATTGCAGCAGTTCAACAGTCCATCACCAGC
Organism: Squalus acanthias; assembly: GCA_030390025.1. Classification (NCBI taxonomy): domain Eukaryota; kingdom Metazoa; phylum Chordata; class Chondrichthyes; order Squaliformes; family Squalidae; genus Squalus; species Squalus acanthias. The sequence continues at coordinate 258,051,184 of CM059425.1, forward strand.
TACTCAGGGCAACTAGGGATGGGTAATGAATGCTGGCCTTGTCAGCGACACTCACATCCAGAGAATGAATTAAGAAAAAGCCTAGGGATTGAATATGGGGATAATTTGTGGTTACAACCTTCGATTTATTCTTTTTGCTAGTTCACATATGCTCTGTATGCCACAACAAGAAGTTGGGAGGGTAGGTGAGTACATAGTTACCAATACCATCACTACAAATGGCCAACAGAAAGTAGACTTTGTGGTACTGCACGACTCCAAGAGGGTGCTGCCCAACCCAGACAAACCAACTGAGGGTAAAAGCTCAGAGTACTTTCATGATGGTTCTATCTCAGGCTGCTGTAATGCAAAATGTCTCAAAGCGCTTTACAACCAATGAAGTACCTTTTGGAGTGTAGTCACGATTGTAATATAGGATTCATCTCTACAAACTCTTGCACGTCCTTAATCTAGACATCCAATTCCTGTGACTAACAGATGGCAGTTCCCTCCCCATCCCAAAAAGAATAAGCACAATTTAATTAGAAAACTAAATGTCTCATTTTATTTGGAGGAAATGAGTTTTGAGATGTATTGCTATTTTGAATTATGCTGCTCCTCTCACCTCAAGGGTGGGGGGAGAAACCAGAGAAGGCCAAGTTAAAGGTATACTTGCTGCTTTCAGCATATTTTCTACAATAACTACCATGTGGTGCAGAAAAAGAGAGTGTACCATCTGGACTAAAGGGTTATGAGTGGTACCCCGATTTTATCCTATTCTAATTTAATTCAGCTCAACAGGTTGACATTTTATGTAATTCATTAAAACAAGTTGTTCATTACTATCCAGAAATATTCCAGGTTCAATCCCCAGTCTGTGCTTGGTTAATTGATCTCAGTTGGGGGTGACAGGAGGGGCACACAACTGGCCGCAGCAAGGGGATGGCAGAAATCCAAACTGGGATTCTGCTTCTGATTGCTATCCTATGATCCCTGCTGGGAGTGCACACATGGATATCAGGTGAAGCTGAACTCAGCTGTGATGACCCCACAGCCAAATAAGTTTCCAACACTCACCGTCAAGGCTCACATAATGATACTGGGTCAAACCATTCTTGGATAATGGTGTTCAGTTCTGCTCACCAAACTGTGAAGAGGATATAAGTATACTGGATAAGGTGAAGACAAGGACACCAAATCGGATTCCCAAGTCTAAAGCAAATGAACTACCAGGAAAGATTGGAGAAAATTGATATTCAAGTCTAGAAAGGTGGTGGTTAAGGAAAACCTCGAAATGTTATAGATAATCCCAGCATATACTTCAAAGAAAGCCAAGAATGTAAGAAAGACATACAGTGAAATTTGTGAGACTTAAATTTAAGATAGATATCAGGAAGACTGTCTTTACTCCAAGTGTGACGAATGTTTGGAATAACCTACCAGGAAAGGAAGTAAGGACAAGAACATTGGGGATGTTCAAAATGCAAGTAGTTGCCAAATAGGGAGAGTTGGGACACTAGAGGTATGAGCTTCAGTGGCCCAAATGGCCTTTTCTTGTACAAAAGCAAAATACTGCGGATGCTGCAAATCTGAAATAAAAACAGAAAATGATGGAAATACTCAGCAAGTCAGGCAACATTTGTGGAGAGAGAAACAGAGTTAACGTTTCAGGATGGCAGGCTGTGACTAGTGGGGTACCGCAAGGATCGGTGCTTGGGCCCCAGCTATTCACAATCTATATCAATAATTTGGATGAGGGAACTAAATGTAACATTTCCAAATTTGCTGATGATACAAAGCTAGGTGGCAGTGTCAGTTGCGAAGAGGATGTGAAGAGGCTTCAAGGGGATCTCGACAGGCTCAGTGAGTGGGCGAGAACATGGCAGATGGAATATAATGTGGATAAATGTGAAGTTATCCACTTTGGTAGAAAAAAAACAGAAAGGCAGAGTATTTCCTAAATGGTGAAAGATTGGGGAATGCAGATGCTCAAAGGGACCTGGGTGTCCTTGTACATGAGTCACTGAAAGTGAATGTGCAGGTGCAGCAAGCCATTAGAAAGGCAAATGGTATGCTGGCCTTAATTACAAGAGGATTTGAGTACAGGAGTAAAGAAGTCTTACTCCAATTATATAGGGCCTTGGTGAGACCACACCTGGAGTACTGTGTACAATTTTGGTCTCCTTACCTAAGGAAGGATATACTTGCCATAGAGGGAGTGCAACGAAGGTTCACGAGATTGATTCCTGGGATGGCGGGACTGTCGTATGAGAAGAGATTGAGTAAACTAGGCCTGTATATCTTGAATTCAGAAGAATGAGAGGGGATCTCATTGAAGCATACAAAATTATTACAGGGCTTGATAGGATGGATGCTGGGAGAATGTTTCCCTTGGCTGGGGAGTCTAGAACCAGGGGCCACAGCCTCAAGATAAAGGGTAGGCCATTCAGGACTGAGATGAGAAGAAATTTCTTCACACAGAGGGTGGTGAATCTTTGGAATTCTCTACCCCAGAGGGCTGTGGAGGCTGAGTCATTGGGTATATTCAAAACAGAAGTCGATAGATTTCTGACTAGTAAGGGCATCAAGGGATATGGCGATAGGGCCGGTGAATGGAGTTGAGGCAGAAGATCAGCCATGATCTTATTGAATGGCCTACTCCTGCTCCTATTTCTTATGTTATGTTAGGTCAATGATCTTGCGCCAGAACTGAAAAAAGTTAGAGATGCAACAAGTTTTAAGCAAGTACAGAGGCTGGGAAGTGGAGAGGGGAGGAAAGAACAAAAGAGAAGTTCTGTGATAGGGTGGAAGGCAGGAGAGGTTAAAGTACAAAAAAGGATAGTGCAAGGCAGAAGGAGATGGTAATGGGCAAAGTAAAGAAACAAAAGATGGGTCTAGAGGTGGTATAAATGAGAATAGCAGAATCATCAACAGCTGCAGTCCGAAAAAATGGGGGTAGAGGTTACGATCTGAAATTGTTGAACTCGATGTTGAGTTCGGAAGGCTATAAAGTGCCTAATCGAAAGATGAGGTGCTGTTCCTCGAGCTTACGTTGAGCTTCATTGGAACCGTGTAGGAGGCCGAGGACAGAGAGGTCAGAGTGGGAGTGGAGCGAAAAATTAAAATGACAGGCGACCAGAAGCTCGAGGTTAGGCTTGAACAGAGGTGTTCCGCAAAGCGGTCACCCAATCTGTGTTTGGTCTCCCCAATGTAGAGGAAACCGCATCGTGAGCAGCGAATACAGTATACTAAATTGTAAGAAGTGTAAGTAAATCGCTGTTTCACCTGGAAGGAGTGTTTGGGGCCCTGGTCAGTGGGAAAGGAGGAGGTAAAAGGGCAGGTATTACATCTCCTGCTCTTACACGGAAAGGTGCGAGGGTGTTGGGGGTATTTGAGGAGTAGACCGGGGTGGTCGCGGAGGGAACAGTCCCTTCGGAATGCTGAAAGGGGAGGGGGAAGATGTGTTTGGTGGTGGGATTTTTCTTGTCCCTGACTTTTCTTATGTGCTTTAAGAATGGTTACCTGAGGAAAAATACCACATGGTGATTGAAGGTTATGGAACTGTACCTCAGCAACATCTTTTAGAGAGGGGGGAGAAATGGACGAGAGAAAAAAAATTATTGCACGAACGCATGCGCACACACAACAATAATTCAAAAACCAGAGCAGTGCCTAATTTAAGTAACACAGGACCACTTTTAAGGGCCCACAAAAGTCAAGTTCCACCAAATTAATATCTTGCTTCATGTGGCATTCGAATTAAGCCTGTGACAAAAGAATAGGGTATTGAACAAACAGGAATACATCAGACCCCTGTGCTAGCTGGGGGATGAGTTTTAACTAGTCCCCACATACTAGGAAGGAAGCCTCTAGACTTATCATACACACATCCGCCATACAAAAACACAAGATTTCCTCTTCTTGGACTTCCTTCCATACCACGTGGAATTATCCATGGAAAAATGTAATGGAAACTAATCATCCCAACCAAAAGGGAGTCAGGATATACCAAGAGATATCAACTATAATGTCTGCAAAGCTACCAGAATTTTCTGCATTAATAAGAACTGTGCAAGATCAAAGCGTATTGGGAAAACAGCCAAAGCTTTCTATACTTTTACAACTATTACTGAATTACTGCTTTCTGGAATTAGTATACCACAGTCCCATGCATTACAACTCTCAGGCTTGGAAAAATTTATCTTACAAGATTGATAATTTCAAGTAGTAAGCCCTCACTATCAAACTCAAATACCTAGAATATAGCAGCTATATTTGAGGTATTTGAGTTTGATAGTGAAGGCTCACTACTATTGTTCTTTCACTCCCATTAACAGAAATGCAGTGTTCTATGACAGAAGACAGCAGGGGGTCAGAGCAGTGTAGCAGCGCATTTACGTTTTCAAACATTTTGGAGAAGGCTAAGTTGATAAATATTATCTTGCAAAAACTTTGAAATGGACTTTTTTACTGCCAACATTTCCTATGTCTGTTATTTGTAATAATCAAACAGCTGCAATGGAGGTGGGCGATGGAACTTTTTTACTTGAAAAATTTAATAGAGGTTTATATGGTGCTTTTAAAAAAAGTGAAAACTGATAAATACCAAACCAAGCATTTAAATCACTAAGGTGAAAAAAAAATCAACGGCTACATATGTAAACCATTACAGTTCCCAGCATGCTTATTTAGAAAAGGAAGTCACATATATAAAGTTTAATTGGTTCTAATAAGTACAACTTACTTAAGCATTATGTTTGGTTCAAACAAGAAACTGAGGTAGTGAAACAATTTATGAAGACATACAATTCAAGTAATATCTATGTAAAATATAAAAAGCATTTTAAGATTTTTCCAGAAATCAAGTGTTAACTTCAGACATCCAGATTTATAACCTAAGATGTTCTTATTTTAGGTCCCATTCCATTTATATGACCATCTGAGAAAAGCCCTGAATTTAAACCTTCAATTGACATACTAATCCTCACTTGCATGCTTTCTCTACCGTATTGCTACTTTGCATGCAAACTTACATTTATGTTGAAAAATAAATTGCTACCACACAAAGGCACTGACATCCCATCAGTTACATACAAGCTTTAAAAGAAAAAGCCAAAAAATAATCCAGTAATTTTTGGTGAATTCAAAAAGTATATTAATTTAATCCCTGCAGACCGCACTTTACACCGTCTATTCTATCCAATGTTTATGCAGAATCAGGAAGTTAAAAGAAAATGGAATTAGTGTTAAGCAAGTTCAATAATAATGGATATTTATAATATTCAAAATGTGTCAGTAAACATTCAAGAGAAATGGCAAAAGCTGAAAAAGTCCTTGATTACAGCAAGTAGAGACTTGTTCTGAATTTAAAACATTTCAAATACTGTACATTGATGATCAAATTACATGGCCAGATAAACATACTCATCCACTGCTGTCATCCTTCTTACCCAGGGTGAATCAGAGGTCAATAAGACTGATATAGTTTATGCAAATATAAATTTTACTTTTCAGTTCTTTCAGACTTCAAAGAACTCCACTGCTTTTCCTGAACTCAGAAAATTAAGACTACTGTCCAAAAATCTCAATAACCCATGTATTCTATTATTCTGAAAAAACAAAAATGGTTTTACATAAATATGTAATATAAACTCATGACCAAAATCTCAAATACTTAACACTTCCAAGGAGTATAATATTTGTTTTGCCAGCATATATGCAGTAACGAGTCATGACAGTGCATTATTTAGCCTCTATTATTCATTAAAGTAGTTCTGTTGAACATTTACTGTACATACCAAAACTGGAAAATAATCTGGCACCCTTTCACCTAGTCTTATGCATGCATACAAAAGATATGAAGCTGATATCAGCAACCAGAAAGGCAAAAATTAGATCCTTTAGAACAAGGATTTTAAGAGTGAACTACAATAGTTGCATTTGAGATAGAAGTGAACATGCTGGTTTCTAAAAGTAAAACTTTTTCTGCAATTCTAATAAGAAATTTGGTGCTGTACATTCAATTCACTGCTGCTGCCCAATATTAGTATCTCTGCTTTAAATACATTAATCATACACAGACAGAAAGACAGTGAATCACTAGTAAATAAATTCAGAGAGTCAGAAGAGAACATTTAAAACTTGAATCAACACATCAATTATAAACCTCTAAACTGGCAACTACAGTACAAAACCTGGACTTTTTAAAAAAGGTCAAGTCCAAAATAAATACTTGGGGGAAGCACGAAGGAAAAAAGGCAGCATTCACAGCATGCTCTACCTCCAGATGTCACATCAAACAATGTGAGAGAATGTTCATTTTAAAAGCAAATCACAAGCCTGATGGTAATGCTGATGAATAATATGACAAAACAGAAACTATTAGAAAAAGTTCAGTAACATGTGGAAATGTTATTAAAAAATATTTTACATGTGCATACACTTCAGACAACACCAACGGTCTAATGAAAATTTCTGATCACACTTGAGAAAAATATAAAGAAACAATCAATTAGACTTTGTAGCCTTAAAAAGGACACACATTAACACTTTTGCAAAAGCAGAATGTTGCATTATGTTTTACAATGTATCGTATTCCTGTTCTCATAAAACAGCACATCCTTTCAATTATATTGAGCAATGCCACAGGACATTTGCTAAAAAAAATGACTAGATATAAAGGTTATACACAAAATCTACTTTAAGTTCCATTCCAATGTTATTGTAATTTTACAGAATGTGCTTTCGTACTATAAAAGAGATCAAGTAAAATGAAACCATTACCCCAGAATTTTTGGGAGTGGAAAAAAAAGGCACAAGCACACAAGGGCATTCCAACTTGAAGGACAAATAATCTATTCATTGTTGAGCAAAAAGCAACTCTGGTAAACAGATCATTGATTTTCATCAATTCCAAAGTACACCTACTTGAGTTGGAACTATAAATTAGCAAACTTAGGAGTAACTAGGTTTACAATTTCACTATATACATAACTTTTAATCTAAAATTAAAGGTCAGATCTAATACACAACTGTAGCATCATACCTCAAAGATGTTATGCATCCATAGGATGAAAACTTGTGATTAGCTGAAATAATTACTATCTGCCACATTATATCGGCAGAAACCAACAACCAGCACAAAACTAAATTACTCAATTTGTTTTCCAAGACTCTCATTCACAAACCAATGACACAAAATTAAGATCTCTGGAAAGATGTTGTTCTTACTTCTTTTGGCAGCCATGTTTGCCTTACAAGCATTGCTACATAAGTGTAAAAATTTAATTTAAACATAATAAACACAACATTTCTCAGCCATAAACCTATTTTATCTTAGAAATCCCCATAATCATATAATGTCCCTTCACACAGACCTGCCATATTCTCTGCGGCCTGAGGTTCTACCAGGGTTTTCTTGCCAATATTTCCCATGTATTGAACATGCCCCAACTCAGTTTGCAATCTATGACAATTAGGAGACTGTAATTTTTATCTCACTCTGCTGTTGCAATGTTAGTCTAGCGGAATATTTATTCTTGAAATTTTCACTACCAAGAGATAAAAGGCTGGACTGAACTGGAGTAAAGTGAACCGCAGGCATTATTTAGCCTATGACCAAGCAGAGTTTGGCCTAAAATGGGTTTTGCGTGGGGGATCTTTTGAGACATTCTGGATAGCAGCTATAATAGATTGTTGGGAACTAGGTATGTGACTGAACTGAATAAATGTTAAATGATGTTTTTTTATTGCTTGGGCAAGTTATCTGAATGTTTTAAAGAGAAGTCACCAGAAGCAAAACTATAACATGCAGAAACTCACTTTTTATTTCAGCAGTGATCTTGCTGGCTCCTGGCTTGTCTTGACCTCAGACCTACACTATGCCCATCCCAAGCTCCTCCCAGATAGAAATAATTAATGTAATTTTAATTCAGATGCTCCAGTATCTTATCAATGAAAGTTTATAATATATATATAAAAAAAAGAGCACAATATGAAATAAGCTGTAGCCCAATAAAAGCTAATAGACAGAAACACTAAGCGACAATATTAATACAGCTGGACCTACAACCCAGGAGTCAGAGAAAAGTGAAGGAGGCACAAATAGGGAGGGGTGAAGACTGAGACAGTAATACATATATACAAAAACATATAAAAACAATGAAAATGTGTAAACCGCAGAGACACAAAGACAGACACACACACTCGTCAGTGAGTATGAAATAAGCTACCAGTGTGTGGGAAATACACAGAATGACTAGCTCTTTTGAGATGAAAACAATCTTATAATTAAAGACTGTGAACTTCAATTCAGATCAAAACATCACGTTCAATATATTTTTAAAAAGTTATTAATCTTGCTTCTGTACCCAATGTATTAGTTAAATACTGTAACATAGTCAACTTGGCAGCAAGCAAAAGCAGAGTTCTAAAGCAAATCCTAGCAAGCCTGTGTTTTGTCTAGCTGACCTAGCTAAAAAGATTAAGCCTAAAACTGCATACAACCATCTGCTGAAGGCAACTATTGACTGAATTATCTGATCAACTATACTGCAACAGAAAGTCTACCATCTGCATTTTATAACTAAATATAAAGTTAGTCATTTAAAAAATATAAATCACAAGAATTCTTTTCAATATTTTAAAGGGTAATAATGAGGTCTTTTGGGTTCAATAGTTTAAGTGTGTTTTTTAAAATTAAAATTATTAGAGCTTACTTACAGCTGCAAACAATTTTGTTACAGCCAAGTTCCATTATTTTCAACTGACTGCAGATGCATCAACACGGTTGATTCCCTTACGTAAATAAGTCGGAGAGGTAAAGGAATCATTGCATGGGGGAGGATGGCAAAGGAGAATTATGAAGTCAATCTATAAAAGAAGAAAAGACATTTGGCCCATATCCGAAATCATTTCAAATGGCCAAATTGTTCTTTGTAGCTGATTTCACAACTTTGGAATCCGCCCCAAGACGACCATCTGGTCCACTTAAACACAGGGCCTGCAAATCTGATTCCAGCAGGAAAGTTACAAATTTTAAGTGGTCATCACATTAATGTAATTGTGAAAGCTGCAGCACTGTCTTCCAGCTTCAAAGCAAGAAATACTGTACGAGCCAATACTTGAACAGTTTATCTGTCTCAAACACAAAATCCACCTCCTCCTTAGCCTATATCTAAGGCTGTACAATACAGAAACAATTGGAACTACTGTAACAGTTTACTGATAAGGGTGAAGCCATCGTGCTGAAGCTATATAGTGCTCTGATCAGGCCACACCTTGAATCGTGTTCAGTTTTGGTCACATAGAAACATAGAAGATAGGAGCAGGAGTAGGCCATTCGGCCCCTCGAGCCTGCTCCGCCATTCGATGAGATCACGGCTGATCATCCAAACTCAGTACCCTGTACCTGCCTTCTCCCCATATCCCTTGATACCTTTAGCTTTAAGAAATATATCTAACTCATTCTTGAATATATTTAATGACTTGGCCTCAACTACCTTCTGTGGTAGAGAATTCCACAGATTCACCACTCTCTGGGTGAAGAAATTCTTCCTCATTTCTGTCCTAAATGGCTTACCCCTTATCCTTAGATTATGACCCCTGGTTCTGGACTCTCCGACCATCGGGAACATTCTTCCTGCATCTAGTTTGTCCAGACCTGTCAGAATTTTATATGTTTCGATGAGATCCCCTCTCATTCTTCGATACTCCAGCGAGTATAAGCCCAATCGACCCAATCTCTCCTCATATGTCATTCCTGCCATCCCAGGTATCAGCCTTGTGAATCTTCGCTGAACTCCTTCCATGGCAAGAACATCCTTCCTCAGATAAGGCGACCAAAACTGCACACAGTACTCAAGGTGTGGTCTCACCAAGGCCCTGTACAACTGCAGCAGGACATCCCTGTTCCTATACTCAAACCCTTTCGCTATGAAGGCCAACACTGAAGCACGAGGTGAACATTCAAGCCCTGGAAGCAGTATACAGAAAGGCCAGGAAGCATTGCCCACTGTCAGGGGACTGGATTATGAAGGTTAGAAAATTTCAGTCTTCAGCCTTAAAAAACAGGCCAATGAAATAGGACCTTATAGATGACACAGAAAAGGTTAACCCCCTGAGGCAATAGTTCAAACTAAGCCACGACTGCAAGACAAAGTAAACTAGTAAAAGTCAAGTTGAAGACTGAAGCACTTCATGTTATTAATACCTGGAATGGTCTTCCAGATTGGATTAAAAGCCAAAAACACTGGATTTTTTCTAATAAGTAGTTAGATGCTGTGATGGATGGGGGGGGCGGCGGGCACAGAGGTTTCTGTGGAAGGATGAGCAAAATGGGTCAAATGACCTCCCTCGTTTTATTATAGAAGCACAGACATTTTTTTTGCCGGGGGGGGGGCGGGGGGGGGGGGGGGGGGGGAGAGAAGAGTGGGAAGGGAAATTAACTAATACCAAGCCATTTTCTCATTTTAGGATTGCTCTTAACATAACCTCACTTATCTGATTAACATCCTCTCGTTATCTAAGGCCAGCAATGGTCCCATCCATTGAATACATGCTAGTACAACAACTTGTATTTATATAGCGCCTTTATCATAGTAAAATGTCCCAAGGTGCTTCACAGGAGTATTATAAGACAAAAAATTTGACACCGAGCCACATAAGGAGAAATTAGGGCAGGTGACCAAAATCTTGGTCAAAGGTTTTAAGGAGCGTCTTAAAGGAGGAAAGAGAGGTAGCGAGGCGGAGAGATTTAAGCAGGGAATTCGAGAGCTTAGGGCCTAAGCAACAGAAAGCACGGCCACCAATGGTTGAGTGATTATAATCAGAGATGCTCAAGAGGGCAGAATTACAGCAATGCAGATATCTCCGGGGGGGGGGGGGGGGGGGGGGGGAGCTGAAGGAGATGACAGAGATAGGGAGGGGTAAGGCCATTGAGGGATTTGAAAACAAGGATGAAAACTTTGAAATCGAGGGGTTGCTTAACCAGGAGCCAATGTAGGTCAGGGTGATGGGTGAACAGGACTTGGTGCGAGTTAGGACATGAGCAGCCGAGTTTTGGATTTCAAGTTTATGTAGGGTAGAATGTGGGAGGCCAGCCAGGAGTGCGTTGGAATAGTCAAGTCTAGAGATAACAAAGGCATAGTTGAGGGTTTCAGCAGTGGATGAGCTGAGGCAAGGGCGGAGACGGGCGGTGTTACGGAGGTGGAAATAGGTGGTCTTAGTTATGCTGCAGATATGTGGTCGGAAACTCATTTCAGGGTCAAATATAACACCAAGGTTGCAAACAGTGTGGTTCAGCCTCAGACAGATGTTAGGGAGAGGGATGGAGTCAGTGGCTAGAGAACGGAGTTTTTGTGGCGGGGACCAAAAAACAATGGCTTCAGTCTTCCCAATATTTTAATTGGAGAAAATTTCTGCTCATCCAGACCTGGATGTCAGACAAGCAGTTTGACAATTTAGAGACCGTGGAGGGGTCGAGAGAAGTGGTAGTGAGATAGAGCTGGGTGTCATCAGCGTACATGTGGAAACTGACGCTGTGTTTTCGGATGATGTCGCCAAGGGGCAACATGTAGATGAGAAACGGGAGGGGGCCAAGGATAGATCCTTGGGGGACACCAGAGGTAACGACGTGGGAGCGGGAAGAGAAGCCGTTGCAGGTGATTCGCTGGCTATGATTAGATAGATAAGAATGGAACCAGGCGAGTGCAGTCCCAGCCAGCTGGACGACAGTGGAGAGGCTTTGGAGAAGGATGAAGTGGTCAACCGTGTCAAAGGCTGCAGACAAGTCAAGAAGGATGAGGAGGAATAGTTTACTTTTGTCAGTCAGAAAGGATGTCATTTGTGACTTTGACGAGAGCTGTTTCGGTACTGTGGCAAGGGCAGAAACCTGATTCGAGGGATTCAAACATGGAGTTGCGGGAAAGATGGGCACGGATTTGGGAGGCGACAACACGTTCAAGGACTTGAGAGGAAAGGTTTCCTACTGTGCGTCCCCAGCCCACCCATCTTATTAATGTTGATGACCGTGTCCAGCGTCATAGTCAGGAGTTTACAGACCTGAATAACCAAAAATATGAAGCAACCCCATCCCAGGGGCCCTTGCAACACACACATTGCACTAAAGCATACACATTACATTGACTGGAAATCAGTGAGGCTAAACCTTATGTTATAAACAATGTATTTAGTCAGTAATAGTTAGCAATAAAAACAGAATATATAAACAGATCACACAAATTAGCATCAGGACAGTCGATTACCTCAAAACCAGAATAACGCCCACTGAGGTCGTGAATTGCAAAAATGTAAAATGCGATGAATGCAAGGACACTTGGACTTCTCTACCTCCGAGTATCCTCGACTTAAAAAAGAGTTTAAATCAATCATAGACTCCATTAAAATCTACAAGACTTGTTATTTCTCTTCCTCCTCCTCCTGGATTGCAACTACTAAACCGCGATTATGCTTATCTACATCGTACACGTTGTCATATTTCATCTTGCAGTAATCCAATTTACTGACACACGCCTGCAATACAAACCAGAGGACACAGGCAGGATGCAGCAGGGAGATCGTTGTGTGTCTGTGTGGGAAGGGGGGCGGGTGTTACATTTTATTACATGGGGTCGTTGTTGTGTAGATGTGTGTATGGCGGCGGGGTGTTATTTTTCATTGTATGGGGTCGTTGTGTGTGTGTGTATAGGGTGGGGGTGTTATACTTTATTACATTCGGTCGTTGTGTGTGGGTTTTTTTTTAATGTTATTACATGCAAAGTTTTTTTTTAAATCAAATTATTTGCTTTTTCTTTTGCACAAAGCTAAGTAACCGTGATGGTGGAGATTGAGGAGCGGGGCTGGCGGGGAGGGGGAAAGAAAGAGAGAGAACAAGAGGAAATACAACGTTACCAGGAGGAGGAAGAGGAGGGGGGAAAATGGATGGTTAACAGTGCATAGCAATAAAATCGGTTCACAGCTCGCAATAAAAGCCACACAGAGAAGTCAGTGAGCAGCCTCCGCCGCCGCCACAATAACATCACAGAGACATGCACACACGGATGCTAACTGCAGCCTAGCAGCCGCCAGATTTACATTGAGCACCGCCCGCTTCACTCGGCCCTTGCTGCAGCTCCTTACCTTGCAACGCGCGGTTCTTTATTTGAGGTGACGGGGATGTGTGTGTAATTTTATGAGGTGAGAGAAGGAGATATTAATTTTTTTTCTCTCTCTCTCCCCCCCGCCCCGTCTTCTTTTCTCGCTCTCGCTCTCGCTCTCTTTTCCCCTCCTCTAACTCCGCCTCTCTAGTACAAATACACTGACATTGGGGCGGCGGCTACGACAGAAGAAGAAGGTGGCGGTGACGACGGACAGCCTGCGGAGCCGGCTTGCTCTAACATCGGCCTCTCTCATTGGAGCAAAACGGGAGGGGGCGGGCAGTACGACTGGAGAGAGGGGTGTTTTTTTTTAAAGATGCGTTAATTTCATTGGTCGGATTCGGATGATCTCCATTTCCCCCCCCCCCCCTTCCCTTACGCAGTACGCTCCTCTCGGCCGCAACTCTGCGCGTGAGCGCCCCGTAACCCAACGGTCCGGCGCGTGCGCGCGCACTCTCCAACGGCCCGGCGCGCGCTATAAACGGTTTGAATGGAATTTTTGATGTCGATTATTTGGCTTGATTGTGTGTGGAAAAAAAAATCATAATTACAAGTAACTAAACGTTCTTTTGCTTAGACTTGCATAATCTTTTTTTTTGCGATGTTAGAAGAAAGACTTGCATTGCTATAGCGCCTTTCACAACCACCGGACGTCTCAAAGCGCTTTACAGCCAATGAAGTACTATTATGAAGTGTAGTCGCTGTTGTAATGTGGGAAGCACGGCAGCCAATTTGCCAACAGCAAGCTCCCACAAACAGCAACGTGATAATAACCAGATAATCTGATGTTGATTGAGGGATAAATATTGCCCAGGACACCAGGGATAACTCCTCCCTGCTCTTCTTCGAAATAGCGACCGTGGGATCTTTTACGTCCACCTGAGCGAGCAGACGGGGCCTCGGTTTAACGTCTCATCCGAAAGACAGCACCTCCGACAGTGCAGCGCTCCGCTGGAGTGTCCGCCTGGATTTTTGTGCTCAAGTCCCATGGAGTGAGGACTTGAACCCACAACCTTCATGACTCAGAGGCAAGTGTGCTACCCACTGAGCCACAGCTGTTGGTTGAGGGATAAATATTGGCCAGGACACCAGGGATAACTCCCCTGCTCTTCTTCAGAATTAGTGCCGTGGGAACTTTTCTGTCCACCTGAAGGGGCCACAGTTTAATGTTTCGATCCAAAACGGTGGCATAGTGAGTGGTTAGCACTGTTACCTCACAGCGCCAGGGACCCGGGTTCGAATCCGGCCTAGGGTGACTGTCTGTGTGGAGTTTGCACATTCTCCCCGTGTCTGCGTGGGTTTCCTCCGGGTGCTCCGGTTTCCTCCCACAGTCCAAAGATGTGCGGGTTAGGTTGATTTGGCTATGATAAATTGACCCTTAGTGTTTTGGGGATTAAATACGTGGGGTTACGGGGACAGGGTGGGATATGTGTCGGTGCAGGCTCGATGGGCCGAAATGGCCTCTATCTGCACTGTGGGGATTCTGTGATTCTGTGAAAAGTGCGGCACTCCCTCCAGTACTGCACTGGGAGCGTCTGCCTAGATTTTTGTGCTCGAGTCTCTTGAGTGGGATTGTGAACCCACACCCTTCTGACTCAGAGATGGGAGTGCTACCCACTGAGCCACAGTGAAATTACATCTCCCCCACATTGGTATTCTGAAGGTGTTAGCTCTTCACTGGGGTCAACAACAACTTGTATTTTTATATAGCGCCCTTTAACGTACTAATAACGTCCCAAGCTGCTTCACAGGAGCAGTTAACAGACAAAATTTTGACACAGAGCCACCGAAGGAGAAATTAGGGCAGATAACCAAAAGCTTGGTCAAAGAGGTAGGCTTTAAGGAGCGTCTTAAAGAAGGATAGAGAGGCAGCGAGGTTTAGGGAGGGAATTCTAGAGCTTAGGGCCTTGGCAGCTGAAGGTACAGCCACCAATGGTGGAGCGATTATAATCGGGGATGCTCAAGAGGGCAGAATTAGATTGGAAACGGTTGAAATTGGCATTTAACGCTCAATGGGATGGGGGGGTCCCTTTGTTTTTGATGGTGTTGATTATTTTCATGTGGAATTTTGTGCATGTGTTTGTGGAAAAATTCCTAATTGCAAGTAACTAAACGTTCTTTTGCTTAGACTAAAGAAAGAACTTGCATAATCTTTTTTATTAGTGATGTTGGTTAAGGGATAAATATTGGCCAGGACAACTCTTCTGTTCTTCTTCAAAATAGTGCTGTTTTCACATTCACCTGAGAGGGTAGATGGGGCCTTAGTTTAACATCTCATCCAAAAGACAGCGCCTCCGACAGTGCAGCAATCCCTCAGCACTGCACTGGAGTGTCAATCTAGATTTCTGTGCTCAAGTCTCTGGAGTGGAGACTTGAACCCACAACTTTCATGACTAAGAGATGGGAGTGCTACCACACTGAGCCACTGTGAAATTACATCTCCCCAGCACTGGCATTCTGAAGGTGTTAACTCTTCACTGGGGTCCAATATTCACTGGTCACCTCACCCAACTGAGTCTGGATATATCTGGACATGATATTCATTCGGGCACAGGAGCCCAGCCTGATCCTGATGTGTTCACCCACCCTGACGTATCTCCAGCAGGGGCCATTGAATAGCAATCAAGAGCGAGAACCCATACTGAGCACGTTTGTTACATGTACAGCTGCTGGCAGATGCTCACAGTGGGCCAGACAGGAGCATTATACCAGGTAATGCACGGTGTATTATTCCACTACTGTGTGTCATTTATTTTGCCTCTTAAGACCAGCAGGAGTAATTGCTGTGCCCTCCAGTGTCCATTAGAAGCTAATGTTTATCATGGTCAAAGTGGTCATACTTTTTGAAATGGACGCATCTAGTGACAATGGAATTGAGGGAATGGAGGAGGCCATACCAGGTGGACCGGCCAGGCTAGGAGAGAGTATGGGTTATACTGGGGACAAGGGCATAGAAACATAGAAGATAGGAGCAGGAGTAGGCCATTCGGCCCCTCGAGCCTGTTCCGCCATTTAATGAGATCATGGCTGATCATCCAAATTCAGTACCCTGTCCCTGCTTTCTCCCCATATCCCTTGATCCCTTTAGCCTTAAGAAATATATCTAACTCCTTCTTGAATATATTTCATGAATTGGCCTCAACTGCCTTCTGTGGTGGAGAATTCCACAGGTTCTCCACTCTCTGGGTGAAGAAATTCCTCCTCATCTCAGTCCTAAATGGCTTACCCCTTATCCTTAGACTGTGACCCCTGGTTCTGGACTCCCCCGCCATCGGGAACATCCTTCCTGCATCTAGTCTGTCTAGTCCTGTTAGAATTTTATAAGTTTCAATGAGATCCCCTCTCATTCTTCGAAACTCTAGCTAATACAAGCCCAATCGACCCAATTTCTCTTCATACGTCATTCCTGCCATCCCAGGTATCAGTCTGGTGAATCTTCGCTGCACTCCCTCCATGGCAAGAACATCCTTCCTCAGATAAAGCGACCAAAACTGCACACAATACTCAAGGTGTGGTCTCACCAAGGCCCTGTACAACTGCAGCAAGACATCCTTGCTCCTGTACTCGAATCCTCTCGCTATGAAGGCCAACATACCATTTGCCTTCTTAACCGCCTGCTGCACCTGCATGCTTACCTTCAGCGACTGGTGCACAAGGACACCCAGGTCTCGTTGCACTTCTCCTTTTCCCAATCTATTGCCATTCAGATAATAATCTGCCTTCCTGTTTTTGCCACCAAAGTGGATAACCTCACATTTATCCACATTATACGGCATCTGCCATGCATCTGCCCAATCACCCAACCTGTCCAAATCATACTGGAGTTTCTCTGCATCCTCCTCACAGCACACACGCCCACCCAGCTTTGTGTCGTCTGCAAACTTGGAGATATTACATCTAGTTCCCTCGTCTAGATCATTAATATATATTGTGAATAACTGGGGTCCTAGCACCGATCCCTGCGGTACCCCACTAGTCACTGCCTGCCACTCGGAAAAAGACCCGTTTATTCCAACTCTTTGCTTCCTGTCTGCCAACCAGTTCTCTATCCAAGTCAGTACCTTACCCCCAATCCCATGTGCTTTAACTTTGCATCAAAGACAGAGGTGAGGGAGTAATTGAGCAGATCGACAGTTGCAGAAGTAACGTGGCAAATGGAAAACTAGGCAATTGAGAGTTTGAAAGTGCAGTTGTAAGTGACTTGGGCAGGGTTTTTTCCAGGGTTGGACACAGAAGGAAGTGACATTGGAAGGGGATAGGGGATGTACGTGGTGAGGAATTCAAAGAAGTGGTCAGAAATGGCTTTGTCTGTGATCGAGACGATAGGAGGAGAGATAAAATATGAGATGGCAAGGTTGAGAGAGTGGCCGAGAATATGGGTAGGAGAGTTTTCTGGAAGAAAGTATATGAGAGAACAGAAGGACAGTGAAATCAAAGGACAGCGGGCAAGGTGAGTTGCGATGGAGATTGAAATCACTGAGGATGAGGATTCGCTCAGGGCAGAGGCTGAGGGAGGAAAGGAGTGAGGATATCGGTGAGAAACTGGGTGGTTTGGCGGGGAGGGAGGGCAGTAGAGAGCTATGATTTTAAAGGAGAGGCGAAGGGGTGAAACACGGTGAGATGCTCAAAGGAGGAGAAGGTGCCAAAGGAATAGAGGGAGAGAACATGGTGTGATTTAGTGATAAGGGCCACACTGCCGCCGCAGCGGTTTGGGCAAGGCAGACAGTAAAAACTATAGCCAGGCGGGGTGGCTTCAGGAAGGGGCAAAATATCGCCATCCATGGGCCAAGCTTCTGTCATAGCCATGATGTCAATGCAAAAATTCCACAATAAGTGGCATCATGGCATCATGGCTATGACACAGTTACCAGAATGGTTCCGGGGATGGGGGATTTTAGCTAGAAGGACAGGTTGGAGAAGCTGGATTTGTTTTCATTGGAGCAAAGGAGGTTGAGGGGTGATTTGATAGAGGTGTACAAGATTATGACGGGTTTGGATAGGCTAGACAGGGAAAGGCTGTTCCCACTAGTTGATGGTACAAGGACTAGGGGACACAGATTTAAGGTTTTGGGCAAAAGATACAGGGGGAACGTGAGGAAAAACTTTTTTACACAGCGAGTGGTGAGGACCTGGAATTCGCTGCCGATGGAAGTGGTGGAAGCGGAGACACGCAACGTTGTCAAGGGGAGACTGGATAGGCACTTGAGGGAAATAAACTTGCAGGGCTACGGGCATAGAGCGGGGGAATGGGACTGACTGGATTGCTCTACAGAGAGCCGGCGCGGACTCGATGGGCCGAATGGCCTCCTTCTGTGCCGTTATGACTCTAAGTTCGTGGATGGCAATGGCCTTTTTCACGAGTGAATGGACATTCTGGAGGGAAATGTGGAGAGGGGCCGTTATTGTTGATCTGCAGGTAGAGTCCAAGGGGGCAGTGGTGGGTGGGGTGAGCGGGATGGAAGGAGATTGGTGAGATTGGCCCAAGTGAGTGCTCTGGGCGTGAAGGTTAGTGAGAAAGGAAGTTGGGGAAGTTAGAGTTGCTGCTAATAATGACGCAGCGATGGGTGTTTCAATAGGCCCATCAGAGAATGCTGAGAGAGGCACAAGAGGGTAGCTGTGGGTTTATCTACAGGGGATTCTTACCTAGGGTTTGGGCAGGGGAGTATGAAGGCAGAGAAGTAGTGATGGATTGAGGTAGGGATTGGGGGCAAAGTACCCGAAAGGGGAGAAATTAAAGATGGCATGACTGGATGACAGGAAGGGGAGGAGACAGGAGAGAAGGGTCCAAGAGGAGTCAAGAGAAGAAAAAAAGGCATAGAAGTTATAGGCTTGGGTCCAGAGCGGCAGTCAAAATGCATACGCGAATGGACATGGAATTCAGGTTAGATGGGCATGTGATGGTTGTAAATAGAGAATAGGGAGGAGATTATATGCGAGAGTTGAAAGTTAAAGTCTGAGATCCTGCAGTGGATGATGTTGACTTGTAGACAGGGCGGAGTCAGATTGAAGCTTCGATGAACCAATGTCCGGGTTTGAAGATAGTTGTGAAGGATGAGTGAATCCAGGAACTGTTTGAGGGACAAAGTGGGCGCACTGCTGGAAGTTGTCCAGTGGAAAATGGAGAGCTGAGGAGGCGTGAATAGTCTATCCTGGAGCCACCAGAAGTTGATGTAGAGATCCAGCGGAGGTGAGTAGTGGCCTCAGTGTTAGTAGTGCACACCAGCGGTCCAGTATACCAGCCGAGGAGCAGCGGGAGTGAAACACGGGCTGACAGCAGTGAAGCTCAGGGAGCATGTAAGGTAAATCCACAGCAAATGAGGGAGCTAATCCAAGGAACTGCTGTAGGATGAGGTGCACACAAAATCGGAAGCGGCAGTGGGAGCCTGAGGAGCTGGTCTAAGCAAGTCCATCGAAGGGTAATTGAGGAGTTCTGAAGGATGTGCAGACAGTGGCCATAGGAAGAAAGTATCAATCAAGTAGGTTCCAGAATAGGATAGGAACCAGCAGGAACAGATCAGAGCTAGCACAGAGTAGTGAAATATTCCTGGGACACATCTCATTGTCTTGGCTGTGCTCTTTGTTGTAGCGAATAATGTGAATAGATTTTGTCTGGGTTTAAATTGTGAATTCTGGGAGATTCTCTCATTGCTAACTTACCTGACGAAGGAGCGACAGCTCCGAAAGCTTGTAAAATTAAATAAATCTGTTGGACTATAACCTGGTGTTGTGCGACTTCTCATTTTTGTCCACCCCAGTCCAACGCCGGCATCTCCACATCATGAAATATTCCTGGCAGAGGAGCAGAAAACTGAAGAGACCAGGTACTAGAATGGTGCAGTCCAGCAGAGAATACAGGCTCAATAGTAAACGGTGGCGATGACATTGGAGATCACTATAAAGTCCAGAAGCCAACGGGGAAATGGGCTTTGGCCCAGGAAAAAGTGGATTTCTGTCCAGGACCCAACATAGCAGCAGAGTGCATAACACATGCTGCCTGGTACATGGTACCTCACCCACTGATTTAACTATATCATAGATATTCTAACAGATTTTCTGTGGTGTTGCTTAGAGGTTACTGTGTTGTTAAAGGGAGAGGGGAGTGCGTATCTCCAGTTTGGAAAGAAATTTGTTAGAGATCTTGCCAGAGACAGCCAAGTAAATCGACTTTTATTTCTGCCTGGAAAATATATGATTTTTCCTACTTGTTGCAGCTAATATGACTGCAGGTCACATGAAATTAAAAGAAAGACTTGCATTTATATAGCACCTTTCACAACCACCGGACGTCTCAAAGCGCTTTACAACCAATGAAATACTGTTTGAAGTGGAGTCACTGTTGTAATGTGGGAAACGCGGCAGCCAATTTGCACACAAGCAAGGTCCCACAAACAGCAATGTGATAATGACCAGATAATCTGTTTTTGTTATGTTGATTGAGGGATAAGTATTGGCCAGGACACCAGGGATAACTCCCCTACTCTTCTTCGAAATAGTGCCATGGGATCTTTTACAGCCACCTGAGAGAGCAGACAGGGCCTTGATTTAACGTCTCATCTGAAAGACAGCACCTCCGACAGTGCAGCACTCCCTCAGGAGTGTGCAGCCTAGCTTTATGTGCTCAAGTCCCTGGAGTGGGACTTTGAACCCACAACCTTCTGACTCAGAGGCGAGTGTGCTACCCACTGAGCCACAGCTGACACTAAGGAAAATATAACATGAGTAGACCGATGGTTGCAGGGTAGATAGCAAAAGTTAGAAGTAAATGAAAGTTTCTCAGACTAGAAAGATGTAGGGGGAAAAATTGGGTCATGCCCCCTTTAATTTGTGCCGCCCCAGCCGCAAACACGGCACCCTGACCCTGTCGGACATAGCGTCCGGCGGTAGGTCAGGGGGCACGAGCGAAGTTTGCGGCCGGGGCGCTGTGCACGGCGATGACGACATCGCCGGAGGCGCAGCGCCGCAGGGCGCTACCGCCGCCGCTAACCTCCCGCTGAATTTTCCTTGGGGCACTAACGGGAGGCACAAAGCAACCGAATTTTTCCCCCGTGGTGTTCTACAGGGATCTATGTTGAGGTCACTCATATTTACTACAGTTTATACATAAATATCTGGATTTAGGATTTGTAGAAATCCTTGCATGCTATAGAACTTCGATGCTCTCAGGACAGCCCAAGAAACCTCACAGCCAATGAATTACCTCTGAATCAAAACCCTTCATGATTTTGAGCATCTCTATCACATCTCTTAACCTTCTCTGCTCTAAGGAGAACAACCTAAATCTAAAAAGCTAGTATCAGTAATAGTAACCATGAAACTATCGGATTGTCGTAAAAACGCATCTGGTTCACTAATGTCCTTTAGGGAAGGAAATCTGCCGTCCTTACCTGGTCTGGCCTATATGTGACTCCAGACCCACAGCAATGTGGTTGACTCTTAACTGCCCTCTGAAATGTCCTAGCAAGCCACTCAGTTGTAACTAACCACTACGAAACATAATAAGAATGAAACCGGACAGACCACCCGGCATCGACCTTGGCACCGGCTACGGATATGGCAACGGCACACCCAGCCCAGTCAACCCTGCAAAGTCCTCCTCACCAACATCTGGGGACTTGTGCCAAAATTGGGAGAGCTGTCCCACAGACTAGTCAAGCAACAGCCTGACATAGTCATACTCACAGAATCATACCTTTCAGCCAATGTCCCAAACTCCTCCATCACCATCCCTGGGTATGTCCTGTCCCACCACCAGGACAGACCCACCAGGGGTGGTGGCACAGTGGTATACAGTCGGGAAGGAGTGGCCCTAGGAGTCCTCAACATTGACTCAGGACCCCATGAAGTCTCATGGCTTCAGGTTAAGCATGGGCAAGGAAACCTCCTGCTGATTATCACTTACCACCCTCCCTCAGCTGATGAATCAGTACTCCTCCATGTTGAACACCACTTGGAAGAAGCACTGAGAGTAGCAAAGGCACAGAATGTACTCTGGGTGGGGGACTTCAATGTCCATCACCAAGAGTGGCTCGGTAGCACCACTACTGACCGAGCTGGCCGAGTCCTGAAGGACATAACTGCCAGTCTGGGCCTGCGACAGGTGGTGAGAGAACCAACACGAGGGAAAAACCTACTTGACCTTGTCCTCACCAATCTACCTGTCGCAGATGCATCTGTCCATGACAGTATTGGTAGCAGTGACCACCGCACAGTCATTGTGGAGACGAAGTCCCGTCTTCACACTGAGGACACCCTCCATCGTGTTGTGTGGCACTATCACCGTGCTAAATGGGATAGATTCAGAACAGATCTAGCAGCTCAAAACTGGGCATCCATGAGGCGCTGTAGGCCATCAGCAGCAGCAGAATTGTATTCCACCACAATCTGTAACCTCATGGCCCGGCATATCCCTCACTCTACCATTACCACCAAGCCAGGGGACCAACCCTGGTTCAATAAGGAGTGTACAAGAGCATGCCGGGAGCAGCACCAGGCGTACCTAAAAATGAGGTGCCAACCTGGGGAAGCTGCAACACAGGACTACATGCATGCTAAAAAGCGGAAGCAGCATGCTATAGACAGGGCTAAACGATCCCACAATCAACGGATCAGATCAAAGCTCTGCAGTCCTGCCACATCCAGTCATGAATGGTGGTGGACCATTAAACAACTAACGGGAGGAGGAGGCTCCATGAATATCCCCATCCTCAAAGATGGTGGAGCCCAGCACATGAGTGAAAAGACAAGGCTGAAGCGTTTGCAACCATCTTCAGCCAGAAGTGCCGAGTGGTGACCCATATCGGCCTACTCCCGAGGTCCCCACCATCACAGAAGCCAGTCTTCAGCCAATTCGATTCACTCCACGTGATATCAAGAAACGGCTGAGCGCACTGGATACAGCAAAGGCTATAGGCCCCGACAACATCCCAGCTATCGTGCTGAAGACCTGTGCTCCAGAACTAGCCGCGCCTCTAGCCAAGCTGTTCCAGTACAGCTACAACGCTGGCATCTATCCGACAATGTGGAAAACTGCCCAGGTCTGTCCTATCCACAAAAAGCAGGACAAATCCAACCCAGCCAATTACCGCCCCATCAGTCTACTCTCAATCATCAGCAAAGTGATGGAAGGTGTCATCGACAGTGCTATCAAGCAGCACTTACTCGCCAATAACCTGCTTACTGAAGCCCAGTTTGGGTTCCGCCAAGACCACATGGCTCCCGACCTCATTACGGCCTTGGTCCAAACATGGACAAAGGAGCTGAATTCCAGAGGTGAGGTGAGAGTGACTGCCCTTGACATCAAGGCAGCATTTGACCGAGTGTGGCATCAAGGAGCCCTAGTAAAACTGAAGTCAATGGGAATCAGGGGGAAAACTCTCCACTGGCTGGAGTCATACCTAGCACAAAGGAAGATGGTTGTGGTGATTGAAGGTCAATCATCACAGCCCCAGGACATCGCTGCAGGAGTTCCTCAGGCAGTGTCCTAGGCCCAACCATCTTCAGCTGCTTCATCAATGACCTTCCCTCCAGCATAAGGTCAGAAATGGGGATGTTTGCTGATGACTGCACAGTGTTCAGCGCCATTCACAACTCCTCAGATAATGAAGCAGTCCATGCCCGCATGCAACAAGTCCTGGACGATGTTCAGGCTTGGGCTGATAAGTGGCAGGTAACATTTGCACCACAGAAGTGCCAGGCAATGACTATCTCCAACAAGCGAGAGTCTAACCACCTCCCCTTGACATTCAATGACATTACCATCGCTGAATCCCCCACCATCAACATCCTGGGGGTCACCATTGACCAGAAATTTAACTGGACCAGCCACATAAATACTGTGGCAACAAGAGCAGGTCAGAGGCTAGGTGTTCTGCGGCGAGTGTCTCAACCTCCTGACTCCCCAAAGCCTTTCCACTATCTACAAGGCACAAGTAAGGAGTGTGATGGAATACTCTCCACTTGCCTGGATGAATGCAGCTCCAACAACACTCAAGAAGCTCGACACCATCCAGGACAAAGCAGCCCGTTTGATTGGCACCCCATCCACCACCCTAAACATTCACTCTCTCCACCACCGGCGTACCGTGGCTGCAGTGTGTACCATCTACAAGATGCACTGCAGCAAATCACCAAGGCTTCTTCGGCAGCACCTCCCAGACCCGCGACCTCTTCCACCTAGAAGGACAAGGGCAGCAGGCGCATGGGAACACCACCACCTCCAAGTGCCCCTCCAAGTCACACACCATCCTGACTTGGAAGTATATCGTCGATCCTTCATCGTCGCTGGGTCAAAATCCTGGAACTCCCTACCTAACAGCACTGTGGGAGCACCTTCACCACACGGACTGCAGCGGTTCAAGAAGGCGGCTCACCACCTTCTCAAGGGCAACTAGGGATGGGCAATAAATGCTGGCCTTGCCAGCGACGCCCAGATCCCATAAGTGAATAAAAAAAAGTATAATCAGTTATTTTGTAGGCAAACATGGCAGCCTACTTACATGCAGCAAAGTCACACAAACAGTAATGAGATGATTGACCTGTTGATGGATTTTGGTGGTGTTGGTTGAGGAATAAATAGAATCATGGAATGATACAGCACAGGAGGCCATTCAGCCCATCGTGCCTGTGCCGGCTTTTTGGTAGAGCTATCCAATTTATCCTGCTCCCCTGCTCATCCCCCATATCCTTGTAATAAGAACATAAGAACATAAGAAATAGGAGCAGGAGTAGACCAATCGGCCCCTCGAGCCTGCTCCGCCATTCAATGAGATCATGGCTGATCTGATCCAACCTCAACTCTAAAGAACACAAGAAGCAGGAGCAGGACCAGGCCACTCGGCTCCGCCACCCACAGGGCCTTGACCGATCCGAACTCAAACTCATGTCCAATTTCCAGCCCGCTCCCCGTAACCCCTGGTTCCCTTTACTTCTAGGAAACGGTCTATTTCTGTTTTAAATTTATTTAATGAAGTAGCTTCCACAGCTTCCTGGGGTAGCAAATTCCACAGACCCACTACCCTCTGAGTGAAAAAGTTTCTCCTCATCTCAGTTTTGAAAGAGGAGCCCCTTATTCTAAGATTATGTCCCCTAGTTCTAGTTTCACCCATCATTGGGAACATCCTCACCGCGTCCACCCGATCAAGCCCCTTCACAATCTTATATGTTTCAATAAAATCGCCTCTCATTCTTCTGAACTCCAATGAGTAGAGTCCCAATCTACTCAACCTCTCCTCGTATGTCCACCCCCTCATCCCCGGAATTAACCGAGTGAACCTTCTTTGTACTGCCTCGAGAGCAAGTATGTCTTCTCTTAAGTATGGACACCAAAACTGTATGCAGTACTCCAGGTGCGGTCTCACCAATACCCTATACAACTGCAGCAATACATCCCTGTAATTTTTTTCCCTTAAAGTATTTATCCAATTCTCTTTTGAATCTGCTTCCACCACTCTTTCAGGCAATGCATTCCAGATCACAACAACTCACTATGTAAAAAAAAATGTTTCTTCATGTCGCCTCTGGTTCTTTTGCCAATTTCCTTAAATCTGTGTCCTCTGGTTACCAACCCTCCTGCCACTGGAAACAGTTCCTCCTTATTTACTGTATCAAAACCCTTCATGATTTTGAGCATCTCTATCACATCTCCTCTTAACCTTCTCTGCTCTAAGAAGAACAACCCCAGCTTCTCCAATCTCTCCACATACCTGGTCCCTGATCTCTGGTACCATTCTAGTAAATCTCTTCTGCACCCTCTTTAAGGCCTTGGCTTACTTCCTAAAGTGTAGTGTGCAAAATTGAGTACAATACTCCAGCTGAGGCCTAACAAGTGTTTTATAAACGTTTAGCATAACTTCCTTGCTTTTGTACTGTCTGGTTCTGTTTATAAAGCCCAGGATCTCATATGCTTTTTTAACCAGGTTCTCAACTTGCCCTGCTACATTCAAAGATTTGAATACATATACCCCCAGCTCTCTCCGTTCCTGTACTCCCTTTAAAATTGTACCATTTAGTTCATATTGCCTCTCCTTATTCTCTCTACCAAAATGAACCACTTCTAACTAGAGTTTATATGCTAGAACCGTATAAAACACTAGTTAGGCCACAACTAGAGTACTATGTACAGGCTCGAGGGGCTGAATGACCTACTCCTGCTCCGACGTCTTATGTTCTTATGAGCCCACCTATCCACTGTATACCCTTGGTGCATTTCTAATAACCCTGAATCCCATTTGTTGATAAGAACCTGTCTAGTTCCTTCTTGAAACCCATTCAGGTTTCTTGTTCCATTATCCTGTGCTTTTAAAATCATCTAGCTGTTTGATTTAGGTGCTGCATGGTTCAGTGGTAGCACGTACTCTAAGTTGACACTTCAGTGCCGAACTGAGGGAGTGCTGCACTGTCGGAGGTGTCGTCTTTCGGATGAGACGTTAAACCGAGGCTCCGTCTGTCCTCTCAGGTGGACTTAAAAGATCCCATGGCCACTATTTTGAAGAAGAGTAGGGGAGTTCTCCGGGGCCAACATTTATCCCTCAACCATCATCACTAAAAAAAACAGATTATCTGGTCATTATTTCATTGCTATTTGTGGGAGCTTGCTGTGCGCAAATTGGCTGCTGCGTTTCCTACATTGCAGCAGCGATTACACTTTAAAAAAGTGCTTCATTGGCTGTAAAGTGCTTTGGGATATCCTGATGTTGTGAAAGGTCTATCAATGCAAGTTCTGGATGCACCACTGAGAAATTGGAGGGCATAAATCAAAATTGCCTTGTTTATCTGGTATCAACATTGGAAAGTTGGTCTTTGCTAAATTCAGCACCAACCTTTCAGTCGGTACTTTATCCTTCAACATTGTCCTTGTAATGACCAGACCCTAAACTATTCACCCATTTTTGATGGCAGCACATGGATTGGATCTCGCTGTGCAATATCCTCACTGTTTTAAAAAAATATCAATTTGCTTGTGTGTATATAGGCGACACATGTGAGCATGTTTGCCTATCAAGCTCCAATAGCTCACGTTTGCAAATAGAAGACGATGGGGTAATAAAACCAAGTAATTTAATGTCGGGAACAGGATCAGAAACAAAAAGGAGAATAAATCTCAGGATTATCATCCAGGGTCATTTCTCACCTTGAAGAAGGAGCTGGCTTGCCATCTGTTGCGAGGGCGGATTGAAGGTTATCGTCAGCAGCTGTCCAGTGAAGGTGCAGTGTTAATTGCGTCCATTGCTTCTTTCTTAGTATTACTATTTGGCGTCTCATTCTACTCTCTAAAGTGCCTCGGGGCACTAACGATGTGAACAGTACGTTATAAACCCAGGTTATCTGGTGAGAATCCTGGCGCTAAACCGGGGAGGCGGTTCCCAAAATAGTCATTCTCAATGTCAATTGAAAATGAAAGTTCTTTAAACTTCCGGGGAGCGAAGGGTTAACATTGTGCTGATTGGTTGTGACTTCTAACACCTGTGATTGAAAGAAGATCTAAAATAACAACAGAAAACGCTGGAAAAACTCAGCAGGCCAGGCAGCATCCATGGAGAGAGAAACAGAGTTAACGTTTCAGGTCGAAGACCTTTCGTCAGAACTGGAAAAAAGCTGGAAATGAAATAGATTTAAAGCAAGTATAATGCTGGGAAAAGTGGGAGGGGATGAAAGAACAAAAGGCAAGGTCAGTGGTGGGATAGAAAGCAGGAGAGATTGAGAGATATTAAGAGATAATCAAGGCAAGAGGAGGTGTTAATGTGACAGGTTGAGGCTAGATGAAGTGTGAACTGGGCTGGCAGAATGAAGGACAGCTGCCAGCTTCTGGGAGGGAAAAAAAGGCCAAACAAAAGGGTGGATGAAAAAATAAAATAAAAATATATATATATGAGATAGGGGCCAAGGTTATGATCTGAAATTGTTGAACTTTATGTTGAGTCCAGAAGGCTGTAGCGTGCCTAAATGAAAGATGAGGTGCTGTTCCTCGAGCTTAAGCTGAGCTTCCGTGGAACAGTGTAATAGGCCGAGGACGGTGAGGTCAGAGTGGGAGTGGAGCGGAGAATTAAAGTGACAGGCCTCCGGGAGCTCGGGGTCCCCCTTACGGACTGAACGGAGGTGTTCCGCAAAGCGGTCACCCAATCTGCATTTGGTCTCCCCAATGTAGAGACCACCACATCGTGAGCAGCGAATACAGTATACTAAATTGCAGGAAGTACAAGTAAATCGCTGTTTCACCTGGAAGGGGTGTTTGGGGCCCTGGACAGTGGGGAGAGGGGAGGTATAAGGGCATGTGTTGCATCTCCTGCGCTTGCACGGGAAGGTGCCGGGCGAAGGGGAAGGGGTGCTGGGGGTGGTAGAGGAGTGGACAAGGGTGTCGCGGAGGGAGCGGTCCCTGCGGAATGCTGAAAGGGGAGGTGAGGGGAAGATGCGTTTGGTGGTGGGATCATGCTGGAGGTGGCGGAAATGGCGGAGGATGATCCGTTGAATGTGGAGGCTGATGGGGTGAAAGGTGAGGACAAGGGGAACTCTATCGTGGTTCCGGGAGGGAGGGGCAGGGGTGAGGGCAGAAGTGCGGGAGATAGAACGGACACGGTCGAGGGCCGTGTCAACCACGGTAGAGGGGAATCCTCGGTTGAGGAAAAAGGAAGACATGTCGGAAGCACTGGTATGGAAGGTGGCATCGTCAGAGCAGATGCGGCGGAGACGGAGAAACTGGGAGAATGGAATAGAGTCCTTACAGGAGGCGGGGAGGGAGGAAGTGTAGTCCAGGTAGCTGTGGGAGTCAGTGGGCTTGTAGTGAATGTTAGTCAATAACCTATCCCCAGAGATGGAGACGGAGAAGTCGAGGAAGGGATGGGAAGAGTCGGAGATGGACCATGTGAAGGTGAGGGAAGGGTGGAAATTGAAAGCATAGTGAATGAAATGTTCTAGTTCAGGGCGAGAGCAGGAGACGGCACCGATACAGTCATCAATGTACCGGAAAAAGAGGTGAGGGAGGGGACCCAAGTAGGACTGGAACAAAGAGTGTTCCACATATCCCACGAAAAGGCAGGCATAGCTAGGACCCATGCAGGTACCCATAGCAACACCTTTGATTTGGAGGAAATGGGTGGAGTCAAAGGAGAAGTTGTTCAATGTGAGAACAAGTTCAGCCAGGCGGAGGAGGGTGGTGGTGGATGGGGACTGGTTGGGCCTCTGTTCAAGGAAGAAGCGGAGCGCCCTCAGGCCATCCTGGTGGGGGATGGAGGTGTAGAGGGATTGTACGTCCATAGTGAAAAGGAGGCGGTTGGGGCCGGGAAACTGGAAACTGTTAAAGTGGCGGAGGGCGTCGGAAGAGTCGCGGATGTAGGTGGGAAGTGACTGGACAAGGGGAGAAAAAATAGAGTCAAGATAGGAAGAGATAAGTTCCGTGGGGCAAGAACAGGCTGAAGCGATGGGTCTACCAGGGCAGTCCTGTTTGTGGATCTTGGGAAGGAGGTAGAAGCGGGCTGTGCGAGGTTGGGGAACTATGAGGTTGGCGGCCATGGGGTAAGGTCTCCAGAGGAGAAGAGGTCAGTGACGGTCTTGGAAATGGTGGCTTGATGTTCAGTAGTGGGGTCATGGTCCAGGTGGAGGTAGGAGGAGGTGTCAGAGAGTTGGCGTTCAGCTTCCGCTAGGTAGAGGTCGGTACGCCAAACAACAACAGCACCACCCTTGTCAGCAGGTTTAATGACAATGTCGGGGTTGGATCTGAGAGAATAGACTGCTGCAAGTTCAGAGGGAGGTAGGTTGGAGTGAGAGAGGGGAGCAGAGAAATTGAGACGTTTCTTGGCAAGCCATGTGGCACTGAGAGTTTGGGAGTTAAGTACTTCCAAAATAAAGCCTATTATATCCCGAGTTAATTACTGTGCCATTAATGTGCAGCCATTCTGTTTGTTAAAGTGTTATTTAGACCCACTTGTGCCTCAGTAGTCAGTGATTATTCATCAGGTTTCACATTCTGCACGTGTGTGTCTTGGTGCCACCCACAATTATCAACGCGTGCTATTCTTATTTTATCTTGTCGTGGTATATAAATGGCGTGAGTCGCACAACTCGGGTCGCCATCTCTGGTTGGACGTATTCCTGGAGCTTTCGTCACGTGACCTGCTGGATCAAACCGCCTTTTTCCCCCGTCTCCAATATTTTTATAAATGAACGAAAGTGGTCAAAGAAAATGGAAAAAAAAATATCATTTTCTTTAATGCCCTGTTGACTTTTATCCCAGGTGTGCTCACAACTGCAATTGGGAATGGTAGCATAGTGGTTATGTTACCAGACTAGCAATCCAGGGACAGACTTAGATTAAATCCAACCTGTGAGACATGAGTTCAAATCCCACCACGGGCAGCTGGGGAATTTAAATTCAGTCACTTAAACAAGTCTGGAATAAAAAGCTACCATCAGTAATGATAACCATGAAACTATTGGATTGTGTTAAAACCCCATCTTGTTCACTACTGTCCTTTATTGAAGGAAACTTGCCGTCCTTACCCGGGCCTGGCTTATATGTGACTCCTGAACCACAACAATGTGGTTGACTCTTTAACTGCCCTCTGAAATGGCCGAGCAAGTCGCTCAGTTGTACCAAACTGCTACTGTGGGAGTCCCTTCACCTCACGGACTGCCGCGGCTCACCAGCACCTTCTCGAGGGCAATTAGGGATGGGCAATAAATGCTGGCCTTGTCAGCGACGCCCACATCACATGAACGAGTAAAAAAAAAAATCCAGATTTTTAAATTCCTGGAGACTCCGTGACAACCTGCAGAGTTGGAAACCCAACACACGACTCTGCCTCAGTACATGCCAAGTGTTGTCTTGTTTCCCCCACTCAATTCTTCACCCCCAGCCCCTCCCCACTAGTATTTGTTTTTGTACCAATTCACAACTTTGTTGTTTAATTGTGTTTGGAGGAGTTCCTTGACGTGGCCTGGGACTTTGAAAGTGCCACTGGTGCTTTAGTGACTGAATAAGCCCAATCCAGTTTTTACTGACAGGGGATTTGGCGATTTAGTTACTGGAACTTTGGGGATCACATGACAGAATTCCACCAATTTATAATTCCATCCACTGTAACTTTCAGAAGGGAATTGGGAATTGGGCAGAGGCACGATGGGCCGAATGGCTTCCTTCTGTGCTGCATGATTCTTTGATTTGTCACAGGGTCATCACCCTCTGGAACAAACGTGTGCAACATGTGGTGAGGGTGGGGTCACTACAGCTCTTTAAAGGGGAATTGACCAGTCCCTGAGAGGACATTGCCAGTTACAGCGAGAGTTAGTGGTTAGTTTAGATTGTCATGTGTCGGGAGTTGGAGAGCAATTGGCCAGAGGTTTTTCCTGAATTGACCATGTTTCTTTGTCTGTTTTCAGAGATAGCGTAACTGGTAGGGGGGACGGCAGCGTGTGAGGTCATACTGTCTACTGGATGGGGTGAGCTTGATCGGCCTGATAGTCTGTATGTTTGTATGTGCAGACTGGGGAATCAATCTGGGTCCAGCCTAGTGTGTGGCTCAGAGAGTTCACCCAGTCCGTGACTGAGCCCAGGGACAATCCCCAGTCTGCAATCCCCCATGGCAGAACTCATCTCTTCCCCTTTCTGTTCCCTTCAATGATCCGTGCACAAATCAGGAGACACACAGTAAGTTTGTTCATTTTCAATCCACGTTTATTTTCAGATTTTAAACTTCTCACATTTCAGTTATTGAAACATGACTTGTGATATACGAAATATCATGGACAGGAAAAGACTCTCTGGTCCATCCAACCTTGTCCATCGCAATATATAAACCCCCCCACCCCACCCAAGACCATGTGATCTCCTGGGAGAGGCGAAAAACCAGACATAAAAACCCAGGCCAATTTGGGAAAAAAATCTGGGAAATTCCTCTCCGACCCCCTTAGGCGATCGAAACTAGTCCAGGAGATCATTCAGGCCCAAATAAGTCCATGCATTCTAAGACAATTACTTTTCCACTTCGACTCTGCTAACATCAATTGAACACAGTCCAACAATCTCCAGTCTAGTTCTGTACCAATCTTTTCTTTAAAGTGCTAACTGTGACACCGTTTAATTTGCTGGGAACATCCGTTCCTAAACATTGACAGGCCAAATTGGGGGATGGAATGTGGATCTAATTACTGGGATGCATCGGCACAATTTGCCTGGGGAAAATCTCTTAAGGCATGACCTTCCCTCTTAAGACATTTTGTTAAGATGTCCTAACTTTGAAGGGCACACCCACTTGTTTTTCCCCTCCCTCCCCGACTCCCGTGCAGTGTTAACTTTTAGCACACCCCAGAACCCAGTTTGTTGATACCCAAAGACAACCCAGAATGAGGAAAAGACATACCAACACTCCCCACTAGACCCAAGAGACAAACCAGGTGGGTGGCAAATGCCGCGTCACTTGAAGAATGAAGAGGAGTTTACAAGGGAACAGCTGACACGGGAACAGCTGACAAGAGAGCTGTGATCTTCATTCAGGCATTCTGCACACACTGCTGGCGACTAACCAAGTAATACTGAGGACGAGGAGGGTGGAGGTACTTGTATGGGAACAGAGGCTTAAATGACCAGGACAGACACAATAAAGTGAGCATTATCCATGAGTGCCGCACTGCTGGTATACCCTAATCTGACGGGCATTCCAGCTCAACTGCCAGGCCACCAATCAGAAGCTGGCAGGATCCAAATCCAGATCCTGACGGTTCAGCTTACTGTTTGCATCTGGCGCTGGCACCCGTGAATAACACCCACTTTGATCTATTTGTCCTGGGAGCCGGAGAGTCTGTTCGCTTGCAGGTACGGTCCGCCCGTCTCACCCTGAGTACCAGTTGGACAGTGTCCAGCAGTGTGTGGAGGATGTCAGAATGAAAAATTCCCTAAAAAAGGTAGGGTCCTCTATACTCTAAAAATGACTTGGATTTCTCCCGTGGACTCCTGAAATCAAAGTGTGTATTCAACACCCGGGTGTCCCTGAAGCACGGTTTGTGAGGTAACTAAAGGGTTAACCAGAACCACCACCTGCTGCAATTTCCTGGAACATCCTGGAGATCAGGCAACCCTGAGCAACAGAATCCAGAAACAAAAGAACGCAAGACTGCCGGGCCTCCGCCCTGACTGCCTGAGGTCCTCCAGCAGATTGGTGATTATCCGGTGATGCGAGCAAGTCGATCGACCTGGTAACCCCCCCCAAGTCCTGAAGATGTTCTGGACTACCTCAGTGTGGATCATCCACTAGTTAGGGTGGACTACAGAGCAGCTGAGTGCGGCGACTGTTGTGTTGTCCTCCCCGGGCCAAATGTGGCACCAAGAGTGTCACCCCGTCGTTCAAGCACCAATGGGAAGCAATGCGTCATCTTGACAGAGGGACCCAGGAAGGAGGGTCCCACCCTGTTTGTTGACTTACCGGACCCTTGTCATATTGTCTGTCTGCAGACACACTGACTTACCCCGCACCGAGTCTGAAAGTGGAAATGTCCTATTATACCGTTCACACCCCGAGCCTGTTGAAATGCCAAGTGAAATCACTGGCCGAGAAGACCATTCATCCTGAATGTGGCTCCCACCCATATGTCAAAGCATTAGCTGAAGAGCCTGATGGCTGTAGCACCAATGTATGGAGAACACTGTGCTCCCAGGAACACCAGCTCTAGTTCAGATGCTGCGACAAAGGAGACCTGTGGATACATTACTGGCAGAGTGATGGTCATCCAGAAGACTCAACTGGAGAAATATCCCCAACAGTTGAGCCTTCTGGATGACTATCACTCGCTCCTGGACCCAAGCATCCAGAGTGATCCACTTCCACAGGGAAGTACTGGAAATAGCCCACCCACACAACTCTGAGGTGGGCTATCCAGGCATGCTCACTGCTGGGGGAGGTGGAGCTGGACAGGGTCTCGAAGGTTACTTGTTGCGAACTACCTGCATTCCAGGTCCTAATCTGGAATGACGGGCTCGCAAGATACAAAGGACATCGTGCTCCGGATAAAGCCTTGAATAGGCTGGTGGAGGTGAATGGATTGGTGGTGGTGAGTGGATGGTGGTGGTGAGTGGATTGGTGATGGTGAGTGCGTTGGTGATGGTGAGTGGATAGGTGGTGAGTGGACTGGAATGGATTGGTAGTGGTGAGTGGACTGGTGTTGGCGAGTGGAAGGGGCCTATAGATGGGGTGGGCTAAGCTACAAAGTGAGCAGTGCCCCCCCACCCTTGTGTGTCAATTCGGGAATGCCTGAAGGTTCTGCTACAGCAGCTCCTCCACTTGCTCGCCAAAGAAGCCCTCGGCACCAATGGGCATCTGCAGTACCTGAAGGATCCCCAAGGTGTGAGGACAAACTAAGTGGCGATGCAAGATCCACTGGACGATAGATCCTGCTCCTACATTGAGAGCACCCACACAGCCTGCTGCTGCAGCAGATGCTCTCTGAAGGTGGTCCTCTCTGGCAGGGATTGCTCCCTCAACTCACCTACTGGTCAGTGAAGCCAGCCCCCCAGTGGATGTGGTGGCAGGGAATTAGGGATATGCGTCAAACCCTGCAGGAAGGTCCGCCAGACCCACATGTCCCACCATTTGGATTCTAGTGGGTGGAACAGGACTAGTTTCCTGGGCCGTTCCCTTCCTTCTGAGGCTTTCACGACTGAAGTTCGCCAGCTGTACCAGCGAACCTTAAGTTATGAGGCAGGGTGGCGGGGCTGTCTACCTTGGCCATAACTGGGGCGCGCCTATCAAGTCCGCCCAAACCGCCTTGGAAATTGGGAGGGGGAATCCAACAAAGGTCGATGCCTGAGGCCTTTGCAAAACCCCAGGTAAAGACTCAACCCCCACAAGTGATGGGACTTCCGGAACTCACAGTTTCAGACTCGAAGTCACCCTTGTTTTGAATACATGGAAAAACCTCAACGCACGGAAGCCGTGGTCGACTCAGGCTCCCAGTTTGGTTTCTGGAGCGCACGCACCCTCCCTGGGAGTGCCTCTCGAGTGTCGTAGGGAGCGGCTAAAGGTGGGTCCACAGTGGTGGGTGGGTGCCACAGATCTACAAATGGAGATCTGCGGCTGCACTCACCAAAGTGGACATCACCCGCAGCATAGGTGACCCTGTGTAGGGTCGAGTCCACCGAGGGTGGTGCCCCCAAATGAGCTGGCGCCAACTGGAGACCAATGTCCCGGGGCTGCGTTGGTGTCACCAGAGGGGACGGATGCCTCTGGTGAAGGACACACCAACAGTAGCTGGCGGCGCTTGGGGGAACCAGCCTGATTCTGGCACCAGTAGGCACGGACACCTCCGAACCAGCTGGTGCCAGAGGAGGACTCTTCCTCTATCCTGGGAGGCCTCGGTACAAGTGGTACCGGGGTTTCACCCGATGCTGTTGACTGGGATGGATTGGCTTTAACCAGCTCGTCCCACTCCACACCATCGGGGCAACAACCGGAGCGTCCACCCTTGAGACTTTCCTGTTCAGTCCCAGCTTGGACCACCGGTCGACATCGGTCGGAGATGACTGTATGGACTGGGCCCTATCCAGTGCCAGTGCAGTTAACCCCGAGCAATGCCGAACTGAGCCTGGAGTTGGAGCAGGGTTGGTGCTTGATGCCGATGCGGGGACCTGAGGGCTGGACGTGAAGGTCCAGCCCAGGGGAGAACTAGGGAGGAGGGCGAGGGGCGTGGGAAATGTTTAAAAATGGGAAAGCAACGTGCCAGAAGGGAAAGAGTTGGTTTAACACCATCTCCAATCATTGGCTGCGCGTTTAAATGGATCTGTTATCGGCCGTCAAATAAAGAAATTAAAAGATGCACAGTTGATACTAAAGAAATGGATGGGACACGGAGGGATGGGCGTGAGGGGTATTTTAGTGTGGTATCTCTGCTGGCATTAATGTGATTTTGGTCAGGATGTGTGATCCAGTTGTCTTTCTGGTTTTGTTACTCACAACTTTAGTCTGTTGGTAGTTTGATGAAACCGTCCATTTCCTCTCACTAGTCCTGACACTAACCGTGTACCTGTGGCAGAAGAAATTACAAAAATCACTGGATTGCAACAAGGACAACGACGGGCATTTTATAGCTTCCCTCGTGTAGTAAACCATATAACCTGTAAAAGTATTTAACAAATTCCCTTTAAAAAGTCAACACCTGGGCCAGCGTCGAGCTGTGTGGCCAGGTACCAAGCTCAGTCAAGGCAGCTCCAGTGGCATTACTGCCCAGGAGGAACATTCTTCGAGTCTTAACCCTGAGCTCTCAAGTACTGGTGAACATTTTGAGAAACTGATTATTCAGTTGTTCTCTCTCCCTGTCAGCCTCTCCTCTTATTTAGTCCCGTTCATTCAACACCAATCAACGCTTTCAAGAGGGACTTTTTAAATGGTCGGGCTGAGCTGTCCCACAGACTATAAGAACATAAGAACATGAGAAGTAGGAGCAGGAGTAGGCCATACGACCCTTCGGGCCTTCTCCACCATTCAATAGGATCATGGCTGATCCGAACCTAGACTCACGTCCACTTCCCTGCCCGCTCCCCATAACCCTTAATTCCCTTATCAGCTAGGAAACTGTCTATCTCCGTTTTAAATTTATTTAATGTCGCAGCTTCCACAGCTCTCTGAGGTAGCAAATTCCATAGATTTACTACCCTCTGAGTGAAGAAGTTTCTCCTCATCTCAGAGGAGCTGAGAGTGGGGCTCAGTAACCAGGCTCCGGGACCCAGACTACCTATGAGTAACGCTATGGAAGAAATTAACAAACTGAACTATTCCACCCGACTGTGCATCAATATTACTGTATCTGAAAAACTGTTCATATTGCTCATTATGACTTTCACTAATAATACAAGATAAACAGGTTAAGACAAACCTTTCAAAGTTCACGAAGTTCTGTCCACGCCGTTGGTTGATGATGTTTCAATTGCTCGTGTTGTCTTCACAAAGCAAAGCTGTTCAGATGTTCGAGCCGACCGCATTCAGTCCTCGACAGAGCAGCAGTTCGTCAGTCAGTTTCCTTGACTTAAACTGATTATATCACCTCTTGCCGCATATTTATCTACTTTACAAAGCTATTGTGATGTCTCATCTCAGTGTGAGGGTGAGGCTTACTCTGTGATGTCACGGTTTGACCCGTCCAATTAAAAGGGCGTCAGCTTGAAACCATATTTGGTAAAAACCTTTGGGGGGAAAAATTCAGTTGGTTGCGCCTCCTGTTAGCGCCTTAAGAGGGCGCTAATGGGGCGCAAAGCATCTAGCGCCCAGGCGCGGCGAAGTTTGCGCCGCTCGCGAAATTAACTTGACATTTTGCGGCGGCGCTAAACACTACCGCCACGATCTCCTGCGCCGGCAGATCGTGACGTCAGTCGAGTGCGCAACGCCCCGGTATCGCCCCGGAGCGGATATTGAGTGGCGCCCCCTGCCTTACCGCCTGACGCTAACAACGACAGGTTGAGGGGAGCGTTCTGCAGTCATGAAGGGAAAGGGGGAGCGCTATTTAAAGGTGACTGCTTCCTGCCTTTTATTGTTGGTGCCATTTTTGAACTACGCATTCTGAGAGAGAGAGAGAGAGAGAGAGAGACTTCTGGAGAGATTCAACGTTGTGTGAAGGAGTTTTGGATACTGAGCAGCACTTTGCAGGTTCATTTTGATTTGCCATTCCTTGTATCGATTTAGAAGAGACTGTGGAGCCTGGTACTCTCCATTGTTCTTTCCAGCAGATTTGATGTGCAGGTCTCTCCAGGCCGAGATTCAAGGCTGCAATGAGCAGGATGTA
Organism: Squalus acanthias; assembly: GCA_030390025.1. Classification (NCBI taxonomy): domain Eukaryota; kingdom Metazoa; phylum Chordata; class Chondrichthyes; order Squaliformes; family Squalidae; genus Squalus; species Squalus acanthias. The sequence continues at coordinate 258,089,070 of CM059425.1, forward strand.
GATGGAAAGCAAGATTAACCATCCCCTTTAAGAACTGGCCCGTGCCATTGTGTGTGTGTTCCATTGCTGACTGACATTACATGAGCTTTGCCAGCGCTCTGAGGTAGCGCCTCGCTCCTCGGCCTTTGCGCCTTAAGACAGGTGTGCAGCGCCTGATTTAGCGCTCCAATCACCTCCAGGGGCGATAAAAGTCAAGTTTGCAGTCGGTGGCGATAATTAGCGCCAGGCGCTAATCTTTGCGCCCGGCCGTAATTGCGCCCCAAATGGGGCGATACTCAATTTCTCCCCCAAATTTGGGTTTTACTTAAGTTACACTGACTTGTTTCGCTAGAAAGCAATAACAGGTTTCCATGTGGTTACGACCCAGAGCACAGGGTGCGTGGGTGATGGGCAGTGATGGGATTGTTTGCCTTCTACCAATTATGTGAAGTAATTGCATGCATTTAAAGCAACAGGAGTAGGCCATTCAGCCCCTCGAGCCTGCTCCAGCATTCAATTAGACCATGGCTGCTCTGCACCTCAAATCCATTTACCTGTCTTTGATCAATATCCCTTGATCAACTTAGGAACAGGAGGAGGCCTTTCAGCCCCTCGCGTCTGTTCTGCCATTCAATTCAAGCATGGCTGACCTGTATGTTAACTTCATTTACCCGCCTTGGTTCCACATCCCTTAAAATTCTTGCCTAACAAAAATCTACCAATCTCATTTTTGAAGTTTTCAATTGACCCCCAGCCTCAATAGATATGGGGGGAGAGAGTTCCACAATTCCGCTAGCCTTTGGGAGAAGAAGTGCTTCCTGACATCACCCCTGACCAGGCTAACTCTAATTTTAAGCTCATGCCCCTTTGTTCTGGATTTCCCCGCCAGAGGAAATAGTTTTTATCGATCTACCCTACCAACTCTTTGAACATCTTAAACACCTCAATTATATCACCGTTTAATATTCTATACTTCAGGGAATACAAGCCCGGTCTCTGCAACCTGTCCTCGTAATTTAACTCTCTGGAAGTCCACACATACAAGATCCAGAGACACTCCCTTGTCCAAGTTACTGACCTCCTCCGAAAGGTTATTAGATCAGTCAGACATGACCGGCCCTTCACAAATCCATGCTGACTCTCATTGACTACCTATGAGCAAAGGCATGGGAGGTCTACCAATGATAAGTGGTTGTCTACATTTACAGATCAGGGAGTGAGCACCAAAATCAAGGGCTGGGAGGAGCCGGTCAGTGAGGGTCAACAGTGAGGAGCTGAGAGTGGGGCTCAGTAACCATCAGTAACCAGGCTCCCGGCCCCAGACTACCTGTGAGCAACGCCATGGAAGATCTACCAATAACAATGAACTATTCCACCCGACTGTGCACCAATATTACTGTATCTGTTAAACTGTTCATATTGCTCACTGCGACTTTCACTAATAATACATGATCAACAGGTTAAGACAAACCTTTCCAAGTTCACCAGCTTCTGTCCAATCTGCTGGTTGATGATGTTTTCATTGCTTGTGTTCCCTTCACAAAGCAAAGAACATAAGAACATAAGACGTAGGAGCAGGAGTAGGTCATTTAGCCCCTCGAGCCTGCTCCGCCATTCAATAAGATCATGGCTGATCTAATCTTGGCCTCAACTCCACTTCCCTGCCCGCTCCCCATAACCCTTGACTCCCTTACCATTCAAAAGTCTGTCTATCTTCACCTTAAATATATTCAATGACCCAGCCTCCACAGCTCTCTGGGGAAGAGAATTCCAAAGATTCACGACCCTCTGAGAGAAGAAATTCCTCCTCATTTCCGATTTAAAAGGGTGTCCCCTTATTCTGAAATTATGCCCCCTAGTTCTAGATTCCCCCACGAGGGGAAACATCCTTTCTGCATCTACCCTGTCAAGCCCCTTCAGAATCTTATATGTTTCAATAAGATCCCCTCTCATTCTTCTAAACTCCAATGAGTATAGGCCCAAACTGCTCAACCTTTATTCATAAGACACCCCCTCCTTCATCTCCGGAATCAACCTCGTGAACCTTCTCTTAACTGCCTCCAATGCAAGTATATCCTTCCTTAAATAAGGAGACCAAAACTGTATGCAGTACTCCAGGTGTGGTTTCACCAACGCCCTGTACAGTTGTAACAGGACTTCCCTTCTTTTATTCTCCATTCCCTTTGCAATAAAGGCCAACATTCTATTTGCCTTCCTAATTACTTGCTGTACCTGCATGCTAACTTTTTGTGATTCATGTACAAGGACTTGCAGTAGGATGAGGGTGAGTGTGAGGGGTGGTTAATGAGGTGGGGAAGTGATAATGTAGATAGAGAGGGAGGGGTGGAGGTGCAAGGTAAGTTGGTGTGAGTAAGGATGTGCAGGAGAAGGGTATGGAAGGCAGAGTGATGGGGATGTGTTGAGTGGCACAGCAGGGTGAGTTTGAGTGTGGCTTTGCAGTAACGTTTCGTGATCCACTGAGATCTTTGAAAGGTTGACGCCACTGCAGGCAGGGACCGCTGACGACATCCCTGCTTTGGCCCTTCTGTGCAATGTGCAACCAGGCTGCGTTGGTGTCCTGGGGATGTCTCTTCCGCCCTTGGAAGGGAAGAGAACTTCCCTGCGTGTTGTGACTCCCACCATAAGCATATGGAGGGAGTCATTGGAGAGCCTGGGTGCTGGCGTCCACCTTTGTACGGTGCTTGTCAGTGTTTGCAGCACCTCAACGCTATAGAGCACTGACAGAACAACTGTCAAACTCAATGTGGCCATGGTTCCTTTAAGGAAACCGGCTGATGACACGTCTTCAAATGATGTCATTGGACCCGCTTCCTGTTAATTTGCCGGGAAGCCCGCAGGGCGGGGCTTAACAAGGCCAATCGTGGGGAAAATCCCTTTGACAGAGCGGCTGCAGCCAGGATCGTGACTGGAACCCGGAAACCAGCTCTCCCGCCACCATCTCGACACCGATGATAAAATCGCGGCCAAAGTATTTCTTTAATTTCTCTGCCATTTCCTTGTTCCCCATTATAATTTCTCCTGTCTCAGCCTGTAAGGGACCCACATTTACTTTCGCTAATCTTTTCCTTTTTACATTCCTATAGAAGCTTTTACAGTCTGTTTTTATGTCTCTCGCTAGTTTATTCTCATATTCTATTTTCCCTTTCTTTATCAATTTCTTGGCCTCCTTTGCTGAATTCTAAAATCCTCCCAATCCTCAGGCTTACTACTCTTTTTGGCAACATTATAAGCCTCTTCCTTTGATCCAATACTATCTTTAACTTCTCTTGTTAGCCATGGTTGGACCACTTTCCCTGTGGTGTTTTTGTGCCTTAAAGGAATGTATATTTGTTGTAAATTATGTATTGGGCCGAAAATTGATCCCGGGACGCGAGAGTACGCACTGCGTACTCTCGCGTATTCCCACTCCAATTGCCGGTTTTCTGCATGCCCTGCGCATGCGCTGAAAACCGGCAATTGCTCTTCTGAAAAGGGGGCGGGGCCTGGGTGCATTGCGTGCGCGCTACAGGCTGCGCGCACGCTGTGCACTTCATGCTTTGGACGCGCAGGTAAGTAGGGAAGATTTTGGAAATGTAAAAAGGAGGAGTAAGACCCGCTTTTAAGAAGGTAAGTAGTGAATTAAGTATTTTTTTGAATTTTTTTTTACAGGTATATCTTTTTTATAGACTTTAAAGACAGGTAAGTTTATTTTTATAACTTTTTAAAAGATTTTAAATTTTTTCAAAAATTTAATTTTTTATTTAAAATGGTTAATTTAATTAACTATACTTATTTTATTAATGTGATGGTTTTTTTTTTTAATTTAATTGAGGTTTAGCTGTTATTTTGGGGGGGTGTAAGATTCATAAGTCTCACAGCCATGCTGTGAGACTTATGAATGGAAGATGGTGTGCTGCCATTGGCTCTAACTGAGTCACGTGATCCCACAGCTCGCACGAATTCACTACGCCGCTGGGATACGCAAGCCCAGCACAGCTGATGTCTGGAACATCAATTTCGTGCGAGCTGGATCAGAAAAAGCATAAGCGAGGTGAGACATCGCGGGGAAGGCTTACCCCCGCGGGAACAGAGCGAGATCAATTTCTGGGCCATTAATTTTTTTAATGCTACCATTGTTTGTCTACCGTCATACCTTTTAATGTAGTTTCCCAATCTACCTTAGCCAACTTGCCCCTCATACCTACGTAGTTTGCTTTGTTTAGATTTAAGACCCTAGTTTCGGATTTAACTAAATCACTTTCAAACTCAATATAAAATTCTATCATATTATGGTCACGCTTCCCTGAAGGCCCCTTTACTACAAGGTTATTAATTAACCCTTTCTCATTGCACAATACTAGATCTAAAATAGCCTGTTCCCTAGTTGGTTCCTCAACATACTGATCTAGAAAACTATCTTGCATACATTCCATGAATTCGTCCTCCACACTATTACTGCAAATTTGGTTTGCCCAGTCTATATGTAGATTAAAGACCCCATGATTACTGTATTAACCTTGTTACATGTGACTCTAATTTCCTGATTTATACCCTGCCCTACATTTCAACTAATATTTGGGGGCCTATAAACAACTCCCACCAATGTTTTCTGCCCCTTGCTGTTTCTTAGCTCCACCCAAACGGATTCTACTTCTTGATTTTCGGAGCTAAGATCCTTTCATTCTACTGTCTTTATCCCATCCTTTATTATCAGGGCCACCCGTCCTCCTTTTCCACTTTGCCTATCTCTTCTAAAAGTTAAGTATCCTAGATATTTCTATCTTCTACATCAAAACCACTTTCCCGCTCTATCCCCATATCACTTGATTCCCTTAGTGTCCATAAATCTATCATTACAACAGTGACTACACTCCAAAAGTACTTCATTGGCTGTAAAGCGCTCTGAGACGTCCGGTGGTCGTGAAAGGTGCTATATAAATGCAAGTCTTTTTTTTCTTTCTTTATCGATCTGAGCCTTGAATATACTCAAAGATTCAGCATCCACAGCCGTTTGTGGTAGAGAATTCCAAAGATTCACAACCCACTGAGTGAAGAAATTCCTCCTCATCTCAGTCCTAAATGGCCGACCCCTTATCCTGAGACTATGCCCCCTGGTTCTAAACTCTCCAGCCAGGGAAAACAGCCTCTCAGCATCGACCCTGTCAAGACCTCTAAGAATTTTATACATTTCAATGAGGTGAAGATTGCTGGTGTCTGTGATATATGTGGGTAGAACTATTGAAGGACAGAGACACGATGAGTTGCTCATCAAGGTGCTTGTTTACTAGGCCGGAGTGAACTGAGCATGCTCAGACTAAACCATGTGGTAAACCATGTGATAATACATTACACTGCTTTCCCCTTGAAAAAAAGTTGTTGTATTCCCCTCTCAAATACAACAAAACTTTGGTCTCACCTTTCCTAGCATTACGTGTACCACATAACAAAAACTCCTGGCTTTTTTTTCTTTTAAATAAACTACAAATCCAGTTTAATAACAGGTTTGCGGAGCCTTCCTGATCTCCTTACTGAAGGTTTTGGTGTTGAACCAATTTTCTGGCTGTTTTGTTTTGGTTCCAAACTCAAAGAAGTAGGTACCACCACTCTGTTTCCCCACTTGATATACAACCTTGCTCACAAGACAATTCAGTACGACGGTTATGGAATGGTTTCAACTCTGTGTCCAGACACTGCTCAGTCCATCCATTCAAGGTGTTTTCATACACTCTTTTCAGTACTGAGTCCTTTTGAGTCTCATCTGCTATCTCAGTTGCATTCACGGGAAAGTCTTTGTCAACTGCACCTAGTGTGAAAATCTCACCCTCACTCCCAACACATGAGTCTTCATGTGGCAACCTGGACAAGGCTTCTGCGATTGCGATTTGCTTTGGAGTGCGATATTCAATCGTGTAGTCACATTGTGACAACAACAGTGCCCAATGTTGCATTCTTTGAGTTTGGATGATCAGCCATGATCTCATCGAATGGCGGAGCAGGCTCGAGGGGCCGAATGGCCTACTCCTGCTCCTATCTTCTATGTTTCTATGTATTCTTGATGCAGTCATTGCAGGGATGGTAGATTTGTGCCCCAATATTGCTAGGAGCGGTTTGTGATCGGTTATCAGGGTAAACTTTCTGTACAGTTCTGGTCACCACATTACAGGACTAGTACAGAGGAGATTTAAGGATGTTGCCAGGACTGGAGAATTTTAGCTATGAGGAAAGATTGGATAGGCTGGGGTTGTTTTCTTTGGAATAGAGGAGGCTGAGGGGAGACTTAATTGAGATGTATAAAATTATGAGGGGCCTAGATAGATTGGTAGGAAGCACCTATTTCCCTTAGCAGAGAGGTCAATAACCAGGCATAGCTTTAAAGTAGTTGGTAGAAGGATTAGAGGGGAGTTGAGGAGAACTTTTTCACCCAGAGGGTGGTGGGGGTCAGGAACTCACTGCCTGAAAGGGTGGCAGAGGCAGAGACCCTCATCACATTTAAAATGTACTTGGATATGCACTTGAAGTGCCGTGAACTGCAAGGCTACGGACCAAGAGCTGGAAAGTGGGATTAGGCTGGATAGATCATTTTTAACCGGCACAGACACGATGGGCTGAATGGCCTCCTTCTGTGCTGTTCTATGATAAATTTCTATGATTCTATGATTCACACTTCTCTGCATTAAATTTCATCTGCCATGAGTCTGCCCATTTCACCAGTCTGTCTATGTCCTCCTGAAGTCTGCTACTACCCTCCTCATTGTTTACTACATGTCCGAGTTTCGGATCATTTGCAAACTTTGAAATTATGCCCTGTATACCCAAGTCCAGGTCATTAATATATATCAAAAAGAGCAGTGGTCCTAGGGGAACACCACTGTATACCACCCTTCAATCTGAACCAGGACAGCAGGGAACTCCTCCACCCCACCCCCCTGTTTTTCGAATAGTACCATAGGACTGTTTATGTTCACCTGAGTGGCAGCCAAGGCGTCAGTTTAAAGCATCATCTGAAAATGCCACCTCTGACAATGTAGCACTCCTTCAATGTTGAACCAAAGTGTGATCCTAGATTATGTGCTCAATCTGTAGTGGGGCTTAAACCCACAGCCTTCTGACTCAAAGGTGAGAATGCTATGAACTGAGCCAAGATGACACGTGATAGCTCACCTGTTCACTTGTGATTGTTGCTGATTTATGAAGGTGCAATTTCAGTTAGCAAACTGCAAGTGTGACACAGAGAGTTGCATGGGTTGAAGTGTGACACAGGAAGTGTGTGAGCATAGGAAATGCATGCAGTCATACTGTTTGTATTAGAATAACAGATATACTGATAGGTGTTTATGTTCAATGTTTATTACAGGTGGTTCTCAAACTCCCCTCCATTTTCTCCTCTTCTGAAGATGTTGATTTATGATGAGGAATGGTTCCACAAGTGTGATTAACTGTTGGTTACTTTGTTCAATTGTATTTCTTGCAAGTCTGGGAGGATTCTGGAATCCCCCAGATAGACAGATATGCAGGAGGGGGTAATTCTTGATGTGTGGGCCACGACAGTGAATGCCGACAGGTTGATCATGTAGGCATCACAGTGCAACATTTGTATCAAGTAAGTCTAGAGACCTTATTCTGATTTCAGCTGTTAAAACTCCTTGGGGTAGAAATTAGGTCGCGCCCCATTTGGGGCGCAAATATCGTCTGGAGCGCAAATATCGTCTGGACGCAAATATTAGCGCCTGGCGCTAATTATCGGCACTGACTGGAAACTTCACTTTTACCGCCCCGGGAGGTGAGTGGAGCGCTAAAGCAGGCGCTGCACACCTGTCTTAAGGCGCAAAGGCCAAGGAGTGAGGCGCTAACTCAGCGCGCGAGCGCAGCGCAGCTGCTGCCAGTTAGCGAGGGAACACAGACACACTGGCGCCGGCCACTTCTTAAAGCGGGGGGGGGCCACTTGCTCCCCAGCCACACCCTGCTCATTGCAGCCTTGAATCTCGGCCTGGAGAGACCTGTGAATCCATTTTGCTGCCAAGCATGGAGAGGGTGAGAGAACGCGCTCATCGCTTCACCGAGCGGGCCTTGGATGCTCTGGTTGGCGCGGTGGAGCGCAGACGATGTATGCTCTTCCCTGAGAGTGGCAGGAGGCCTTTGCCACGCGAGTTCAGAAGAGTGTGGAGGGAGGTGGCTCAGAGCGTCTCCTCCAGGAGCATGGTGCCCAGGACCCATACTCAATGCCGCAAAAAGTTCAACGACCTCACTCGGGTCGTCAGGGTGAGTGGCTTTTTCTCAATACCTCTCCATCCCTCCATCTCAACCTCACTCTATGGCCAGAGGGTCTTAAAACCCCAATGCACAACACTCATCCAACACCTATGGCCCTTTCATCAAACACACACACACATTCCACACTTTGCATACAGTAAGGGCTATTCACCTATGGGAGGCACATCAGGCAAGACCATGGCTGCATACAGTAAGGGCTATTCACCTATGGGAGGCACATCAGGCAAGACCATGGCTGTATACAGTAAGGGCTATTCACCTATGGGAGGCACATCAGGCAAGACCATGGCTGTATATTCACTCAGATGCTGTCCTTTTTCTTGCAGGCCAAGCTGGCTCATAATAGGAGACAGCAGCAACGGACAGGTGGAGGGCGGCCTCAGCTGCAACCCCTCAGCGATCTTGAGGAGCGCGTCCACAGGATTGTGGCAAGCCGGGTGATCGGTCCCGTCGCCACTGGAGACGCCGACCCCGTTCTGGACAGCAATGGTAAGGTCATCACCTTTTTGTCCTCTGTCCTTCCACTTGTCCCTCACAACACCAGCCTTTGACACTTTCAATCCAACTTGCTAACTCGCTGCACTTATTCCTCCCTTACTGCCACCCTGTCCTCACGCTAAAGCCACTCTTGTACCTCCCTGCTTTCAGATGGTGATTCACCAGCTGAGGAGACGGGCCCTAAAGCTGCCACTGGGAGTGATGCTGCAGCTGAGGAGGAAGAGGAAGCCGGAGCATCAGTGCCACCCTCTCCCGAGGAAGCCCATGCCCACACTGGGAACACGCCTTCCCTGGAGGGGAGCAGGGGGGAAGGGTCTGATGAGGGTGAAGCTCCAGGACCCAGCGGGCTGCAGCAATGCCATGGGGGGGGTAGGAAAGAACGGGGGCCTTCTCCCCAGAGGGAGAGTATGCCAGACACTCCTACTGCAATGGACGCAGAGGAGGAGCGGCTGATCGCAGAAATGAACACCCAGGCGGTGGGCATGCACACTGAGCTCATGGGTGCAGTGGGAAGGGTGCCCGAATGCATTGAGTCACTGGCAAGGAGTGTGGAGCACTTCGCTGTAGCACAGGCGGATGCCACACTAACGCTTAGTGCTGCAATTCAGTCACTGGCTGCCGTGATCCCATCTCTGACTGCTCTCATACAGACTCAGATTGAGGCCACGCGAGCACAGACTGCTGCCAACCTCGATGGTTCGTGCACATGTCCCCGGGGCTGTCACCGCGCCGCAGCAGGCCAGCAATCTGTTCTCCGGCAGATTGCTCCGGATGCTGAAGTGCTGCCCCATGGGAGTGCCAGTGTGTCGGGCGAGCAGGGAGTTGCTGTCCTCTCTCACGATGACAGCATTCCTGCTGCCAACACTGTCACTTCTCCACTGCACTTGCCACCGCCTGTAGGACAGACTGCTGCCGCCCATGCAGAGTTGGTGCAGTCTGCAGCCGGGCCCTCCAGGCCCAGAACTGGTCGAGGCCGTCCTTCAGGGGCATCTGCAGTGTCAGGGTCTGACGAGCAGCAGCCTTCCACCAGCCTTGCTGCAGCCACTGAGGTCCCATTACGGAGGAGCAGTAGGGTTAGAAGGGGGGAAGTGCGCAAGGGAAGGAGATCACCCTCGAAGGGCAAAAAGTAGGAGGTGTGACAAAATGCTGGTCATTTTTTTATTAAAGGTCGAGGTTCGTGGTCCAACTTTTGTTTAGTGTTTTGGACATTATCTCCAGGTTGTGAGAACCAGTTATGTTATTGACTGTTTTTTTGTGTTTATTTCTATGAGTTTGTCATGAGGAATTGACACACACAGAGTTTGTAAAATAAATAAGTTTCTGTATTCAAAATATACATGGTTGGTGGTTGGAATTATTGGTGCCTTGGCCGGCTTAGGGGTTGCGTGCTGGGTTCATTAATGTTGGTAGCAATGGCAGGGGCCCTAGAAGCGGCTTGCTATTAGCCGTTGACGGACGGCCCTTGCAGTTTGACCATTGTGGGCCGCCCTCCTGCCTTGGTGCTGCTGATGATCATCGTCCTCGTCCTCTTCCTCCTCTTCCTCCTCCTCCTCTGGTGGTGCTCCAAGGCCTGGTGGCATTGGCTGGGTCCTGAGGATTGCCATGTTATGCAACATGCAGCACACGACTACGAAGTTCGATACTCGCTCAGGCGAGTACTGCAGGGCTCCTCCGGAATGGTCCAGACAGCGGAACCGTTGCTTCAGCACGCCGATTGTGCGCTCAATAATGTTCCTGGTTGCTTGATGGCTCTCATTGTACCGCAGCTCAGCAGGGGTGTTGGGCGTACGGAGCGGTGTCATCAGCCAGGTGCTCAATGCATACCCCTTGTCCCCGAGAAGCCAACCAACTGGCTGATGCGGTGCCTCAAAGTTCTGCCACAGTAGTCTGGCGCAGGATAAAAGCATCATGGCAGCTGCCAGGATACTGGGCATTGACAGCGAGTATCAGCTGTCTGTGGTCACAGACCAACTGGACATTCAAGGAATGGAACCCCTTTCTGTTCCTGAATTCCTCGCATTCTCACGCGGAGCACGCAAAGCCACATGCGTGCAGTCAATGGCGCCCTGCACCATGGGGAAGCCCGCTACCCTCGCAAAGCCCAGAGCGCGGTCACGCTGCTTGTCTGGGGTCATGGGGAAAGAGATGAACTCTCGTCTCCTTCTGAAGAGGGCATTTGTGACCTGCCGGGTGCAGCAATGCACCGCGAACTGGGAGATATTGGCGAGGTCCCCAGCAGCAGCTTGAAATGAGCCAGTGGCGTAAAAGTTCAAAGCCACTGTGACCTTCACTGCCACCGACAGAGACGTCCTGGACCTCAGTTGAGGCTGCAGATCTGGCTGCAGCAGGTGGCAGAGCTCAGTGACCACCTCCTTGCTGAATCGCAGCCTTCGCAAACACAGCTCCTCGGACATATGGATGTAGGAGAGCTGTTCACGATATACCCTGGGAGGGTAAGCTCTCCTGTACATACGCCTGATGGCCCTCCTCCGTCTGGCCATCATTGCCACTCTCTCTCTGCGTCTCTGTATCCTCCGATTCAGCTGGAGCAGGACGACGCCCCCAATCAGTGCAGCCCCCATATTCTCTTTGCAAGCAAAGTAATGAAGGACAGCAACTAAAGTAGCAGCAAAGTTAGGATCAATAGGCAAAACTACCTCACAAAGCGTTGAGTCAATGTAGAAGTCTCTCTTTCTCTCTCTCCGAATCTCTCTCTCTCTCTCAGAACGAGTGGTGCAAAAATGTCGACCACAGAAAAAGACAGGAAGAGGCCCCCTTTAAATAGCGCCCCCCCCCAGCCCCACAGCGATTGATAGCGTTCCAGTCTTCCGGTCGTTGGAAGCGCCAGGCGGTAAGGCAGGGGGCGCCACTCAATTTCCGCTCCGGGGCGCCACAAGGGCGTTGCACCATGGAATGACGTCACAATCTGCGCGCGCAGGTGGTCGCAGCGGTAAGTTTTAGCGCCGCCGCACAATGTCAAGTTAAGTTCCCGAGCGGCGCAAACATCGCTGCGCCCGGGCATTAGCGGCTTTGCGCCCCATTAGCGCCCTCTTAAGGCGCTAACGGGAGGCGCAACCAACTGAATTTTTACCCCCTTATTCTTGTGACTGAGTTTAAAAAAACATGGCAAAACTGAGACTATATACAGTATGTTTCATTTTTGTTGCATTCAATTTATCTTACAATCTATATTCAAGGTGAAAATGTTGAAGTTTTTTTTTCTTAATTTGGGTTAAAGCGCATAATTTCTCTTTAAATCATCTGGAATATCAAATAACATTTTGCTTTCATTTCTGGATGTAGAGGCAATGTAGTTGGATTACAGGTAGCATTGGAAGAGACGAGAGTAGTTCCTTGCCCACTATATTATAAAAAGAAAGACTTGCATTTCTATAGCGCCTTTCATGACCTCAGAACGTCCCAAAGCGTTTTACAGCCAATGAAGTACTTTTTGAAGTGTAGTTACTGTTGTAATGTAGGATACGCGGCCGCTAATTTACGGACAGCAAGCTCCCACAAACAGCAATGTGATAATGATCAGATAATCTGGGTTTTTTTTTAGTGATGTTGATTGAGGGATAAATATTGGCCAGGACACCGGGATAACTCGATAGCAGGACACCGGGATAACTCCCCTGGTCTTTTTAAAAATATTGCCATGGGATATTTTACGTCCACCTGAGAGAGCAGACGGGGCCCTCGGTTCAACGTCTCATCCGAAAGACGGCACCTCTGACAGTGCAGCACTCCCCCAGTACTGCACTGGAGTGTCAGCCTAGATTTTTGTGCTCAAGTCTCTGGAGTGGGACGATTCCAAAACCTTCTGGCTCAGAGGCGAGGGTGCTACCCACTGAGATTTTATACTATTATGCTGGGATTTATATGTAGTGCAGGAGAATCTAATGAGATGGAAAGGAGAAATGATTTGTGTTTGAATTATTTGGGGACCAAACATGCAGTGGTATTCCATTATCCACACTCCAATTATTTGCCCTTCTAATTGGCTACCAGAACCTTTACGGTACAAAGCCTTGTGCAAACATTGCGTTGCTGCACAGGCTGCCTGTGTTTGTTTGTTTTATTATTTGTACTTTGGCTGCTTTTCTTGATCAATAAAACTGCATAATGTTTAATTTGTTATTTGTATTGTACCTGTACTTATTCCTATGCCCAGTGTATAAGAACATGATTTAGGGATTTTCTCTTGTGGCAATTTATCCACCTAGGAAGGGTCCTTGCATTGTGGTGGATAATCAAGGTTCCGCTATATAAAAAAAAAATATACAATAAATTCATAAATTACTATTGTAAGTATTATCTGAAAGAACTATTTAATTTATGTTTGTTTTATTTACCCTTTTGACTAGTTCCGGTTTTGTCTTTCTCTGTTCCCCCGCCCTTTTCCAAGTGAATACAAAGTTTGTACCAGTGAACTACCCACAATAAATATTCTATTATACTACATACTGTTAAGGTACAGAAAAAAATTACTATGGCAAATGTATTAGCCCAACCAAAACAAAAAAAAATGCATAATTTGCTTCCTTTTGTTGGCTCCAAATGGAGTCAAGAGATATGCTCCATTTGGGATTTAAAAATGAATCAAAACATTGCCTAAGCACATTGTCCTTTCGCTTCTCAGATTTTGGTTTGAATCCAGGCCAGAGCAATAGGATGAAGGTCTCTTGCTAGCCTCCTTTTCTCCTTTAAGACGCTCCTTAAAACCTACATTACAACAGCGACTACACTTCAAAAAGTACTTCATTGGCTGTAAAGCGCTTCGGGACGTCCGGTGGTCGTGAAAGGCGCTATAGAAATGCAAGTCTTTCTTTCTTTACCTCTTTGACCAAGCTTTTGGTTATCTGCCCTAATTTCTCCTTAGGTGGCTCAGTATCAAATTTTGTTTGATAACGCTCCTGTGAAGCGCCTTGGGATGTTTTACTACCTTAAAGGCGCTATATAAATACATTGTTGTTGTTGTTGTAGCTGTAGGTCTCCTATGTGAAATATGATTAGATGCTTTCATGGGCTCGCAGCACACAACTACCACTAATTCAGTGCGGCACTAAATTGGCAATCTTGGGCAATAAGATGGCTTGTGTGGAAAATGGAAAAATTCACCCTCTTACTTAAAGTGAATTGCAGGAAGCTTTGCTTTGCATATTACTGTCCTGACCAAGGAGTGCTTGACACAGATACCTGACGTCTACAATAGGAAAATGTTCATTTTATAAGGGCTCACCTGGGTGAGCACAAATATAATTTTATTTTAATACTAAAATTTTTGTAGTGATGACAAATTTGATCTGGTGATAAAATTGATTTGGAAGGAGTATCTTCCCAGATAGTTTCTAACGCCTGGTAGGTTACCCAAGGGACAGCATTCAATTTAGATGAAGATATCTGCAGTCCAAACTCCCTGATAGAGGAAGATAGCTTCAGGAGAGGGGAGTAGACCTGCAATGGCAGTTATTACACGGTGTACAGTTCTGATCACCACATTACAGGAAAGATGTGATTGCACTAGAGAGGGTACGGAGATTTACAAGGGTGTTGCCAGCACTGGAGAATTTTAGCAATGAGGAAAGATTGGATAGGCTGGGGTTGTTTTCTTTGGAACAGAGGAGGCTGAGGGGAGACTTAATTGAGGTGTATAAAATTATGAGGGGCCTAGATAGAGTGGTAGGAAGCACCTATTTCCCTTAGCAGAGAGGTCAATAACTAGGGGGCATAGATTTAAAGTAATTGGTAGAAGGATTAGAGGGGAGTTGAGGAGAGTTTTTTCACCCAGAGGGCGGTGGAGGTCTGGAACTCACTGCCTGAAAGGGTGGTAGAGGCAGAAACCCTCATTGCATTTAAAAAGTACTTGGATATGCACTTGAAATGCCATAACCTACAAGGCTACGGACCAAGAGTTGGAAAATGGGATTAGGCTGGGTAGCTCTTTTGCCCGCAGACACGATGGGCTGTAAATTTCTATGATTCTATGGTTATTCTCACCTCTTTTTTCCGAGAGCTTACATTCGCATACATATTTTAAAGCTATTGTGCATTTTGATTACACAGTGCTTGCATGAGAATTACATTGATTCAGTAGGTTTTTTGACATGGCTATCCATGTACAAAGAGCTCTTTCAAAGAGCCCACACAGACACGATGGGCCAAATGGCCTCCTCCTGTGCTGCATGATTCTAAGGGGTCTTGTTGGTTTGCATCATTTTTGACTGGTATTGGTGGGCCACTGCTCCGAGCTTCATTTCTCATTCTTGTGTTGTCTGCCTTCTTCTCCTGGAAGATTGTTTCAATATTTGCAAGCAGGAGCAGCAGCAACAGTGTGGGGAGAGAAGAGGGGTTGTCCCAAATGAGCTTCCAAGAATGGACTCAGGACTACCTGGCATTTTTCCAGTTTCAGGCAGAGACCAACCATCCCTCATTCCAATTTCGATAGAGATGTTTCCCAGAACTATTTGAGCTACGTAGTGAAGGAATGCACCCTCTTGCAGCCAGCAGTGAGAGTAATTCTAGCTTGGACTCTGTGGGGGAGAAAGGAGATTCATGCTTCATTAGTGAGTTGGGTTATTGGGTGTGAGGGTTTGTTCAGCTGCGTTTGCAAGACCAGACATGAGGAGCGCCTTTCTGAGTCTAGACTGAGGTACTTTGGGTTTGAATTTCTGTGCATTTCTTCCAATCGTTCGCCATAACCTCAGGAGTAGATTTGCAGAAACCCCAAAGAAATGGCATAGACATTACAGCGGATGATCAGGAGAACCCCTGCAGAAATATAACCCCATTGTTATGTTTGTAGAGGGAATTTTGACCTCTATCTGGCCATGCTGTATGTAACCTGACAATGTTCAATGATAAAGTGTTCTGTTTCCCACCCTTCAGCTTCCTCACAAAATTTGAATACAGAGGCTATCATAAGTAAGGCTGCAGTCCAGAGCTTGCCATTCTTCTGCCTAGTTGGATGGAATCATATAGTTTAGTATTGTCTCACCATGTCCAAATAATGTGAGGCAGCAATAAACAGAATAGGATGCTGAGTTATAAGGCCAAATCAATTAAATTCAAATCTTCAGAAGTTAGATTGAAGCAATACAGTGCTCTGGTCGGGCCATACAATTCTAGTGGATGGGGCATTAGGGCAGTACAGAGGAAAGCAATGGGGCTGATTTCTATTCTTGCTGAGTTGATGCATTAGTTGGCTAAAGTAGATTCGGAAACTACATTAAAAGGTATGACGGTAGACAAGCAATGACTAGCATTTAAAGAATGAATACATAATTTACAACAAATATATATTCCTTTAAGGCACAAAAACCCCACAGGAAAAGTGGTCCAACCGTGGCTAACAAGAGAAGTTAAAGATAGTATTAGATCAAAGAAAGAGGCTTATAATGTTGCCAAAAAGAGCAGTAAGCCTGAGAATTGGGAGGATTTTAGAATTTAGCAAAGGAGGACCAAGAAATTGATAAAGAAAGGGAAAATAGAATATGAGAGTAAACTAGCGAGAGACATAAAAACAGACTGTAAAAGCTTCTATAGGTATGTAAAAAGGAAAAGATTAGCGAAAGTAAATGTGGGTCCCTTACAGGCTGAGACAGGAGAAATTATAATGGGGAATAAGGAAATGGCAGAGAAATTAAACAAATACTTTGGGCTGGATTTTGATACTGGGGCGGGTTGGAGTCGTGTCATCTGCATTTCGTGATATCCACCCGACTACAATTGGATGTGGGAGATTGATGCAATTTTCACTTAATTGGGCAATTGAGTTCCAGCATGTGGGAACCCATGAACCAATTAGTGGTTTCAGTCTGAAAGTCGCCTCTGATGATGTCATCATTGCAGGCCAGAGACTGCCTGGCTGTTGCTGTGAGTGGACCTGGATGCAAAATGAGCAGCATCTCAGAGAGAGAGAGAGATTTTTTTTCCAGCCAGGGCCTTTGTCTGAAGACATTCAATGTAGCAGCATCAGAGGCGACTTTCAGACCTAATGCTACTACTACCTTCATCACATCTCCGTTGTAATAGTGGACCTGCAGCTGATAGTCAGCTATCCACTTGTGCTCCCGCCAGGTTTCACTGGCGTGTTTCACATCAGGCGTGCTTCACGTCAGAAAAGGGTTAAACTAGCTAAAACGTTTCAAAATGGCATTACAGAGCCAATTTAGGGCTTGTTAAGGGCTTTAATGGCCTCTCCCGCCTCTTGGAGGCGGGACGGAGTCGGGAACACCGCACACGATTTTATCAAAATTGCGTGGAGGCGGGATGGGGTCGGGACCCACGAATCTGCAACTTTAACCCCCCACACGCCTCCAAACCCGACTCCACGGGTCATTGAAAATCCAGCCCTTTGTGTCTGTCTTCATGGAAGAAGACGCAAAAAACTTCCCTGAAATAGTGGAGAACAAAGGGTCTAGCGAGAATGAGGAACTGAAAGAAATTAGTATTAGTAAAAAAAATATTACTGGAGAAATGATGGCTCACCACCACCTTCTCAAGGGCAGTTAGGGATGGCCAATAAATGCTGGTGTTGCCAGAAACTACCGCATTCCAGGAACAAATTTTTAAAAAAATGACCACCTGGCTTTGGGCGGATGTCAGGAGAGCAGGTAAAATTGAAACTTGTCAGCTCTCATCAGCTTCAGTATGGGTAAGAAACTTGAGGGATTTTAATCAACCCCCTCACATTTAGAAACTGTGGTAATCAGTGAGTGTAAGTTAACGTACTTGAAAAACGTTTTAATCATAAGCAGTGACTATCCCTAACTTTTGTAGGTTTAGCCACGGGGTATTAACAACACTCACTGTTATTGTTTAAATTTCCTTCATAGTTTTTTCCTTGCTGGCACCACAGATTGAATGATAAATCCTTGCAGATGTTCGATGACAACATTTGTTCTGGAATTAAGTGTCCTGGGAATCCATCATTCCTCAAAAGATTAAAGTTCCCTCAGCTGTTATTGCAGAACATACTGATTTCATAACTGCCTCAAAAATATGTAAGTAAGTTTCATCGACTATTTAAAAAGCAAGATTTCCCTCCCACTTCTTCCTTCACTGTTTCGCTTTCTTAGGAAATTTTCCCCAAATGAATTTATTAGAATTTACTCTTTTTCTAGGTTAACCCACCCAGGCAGCGCAGTCACGAAAGATCAGCATCACCAGTTCAGTCAAGGCAGATGTATGATGTTTAGTCTAGTACTTTGGCATTATTTCCAGGCCACAGTACAATATTGTAATTCTATTGCAGCATGAAGTTAATTACCTGGCACAAATCAGCACACATATCATTTAACAGAAATGTTCATGTAAATATAATGGAGTTCCCCAGGAAATAGTATAATGAAATGTAGCATTTGTTAACACTAAGGGTGGAGACCACCCTGCCAATACAGGATTCCGGGGGTGGGGTGGTGGGGAGGGTCCCTACCCCAGCATCAACCCGCTCGTCTCCCCCATCCCCAGAAGCACCCATCCCACATTGATAGCAACTACTGCCTGAGAAAAAAATGGGAGCTATAGTTAAGTTCTGAAATTATTAAAATCAATATTAAGGCCTATAAACGGAATAAAAACTGGTCTTGTTTTGTAATTTTTATTTCTGCAATAGGTCTAAACTCCTAGGGTGAACTGGCATTCATGTTATCCATACAACATTGTGGCCTGAATGTTAAAATGCCTGCTCTCAACCGCAACATCATTCTCATATTTAGTAATGCTGGGTACAACCCATAGCTGGAGACTTTTTAAAAGGCCAGGGTTTCCTTACTGCAATTGATCAGTCTGCAATTAACCGACTGCAGCAACAAAGATACTAAGGGCAATGTTTTACTTTAAGTATCTTTGGGTCAGCGACTCAGCACCATTATTCTGTGGGCCATACCTTGCGGTGAGGTTCATGAGGCGGCGCCTCAGTTTCAGTAGGGTGCTGTGAATAATTGGTACTATTCCACCTGTAAATAAATCTAACAAATAGATTTAATCTGTAATCAGTGGTTTGACAACATGTAATTTCTGCTAGAAAGACAGGAGAATATGTTGGGAATCCCATGCATTCTCCAGTGATAATAATAAGGGGTTAATTGTTAAACATGAGCATGCTAACCCATACACAGCATGTTCAAGGGTGCAGTTTTAGGTTCATATGAAATTTGGTCTGATTTTGGAAACTACCTTTAATTATGAACCCCAGACAAATATTTTTTTTAATTCCTTCACAGGACGTGGGCCTGGCTGGCAAGGCCAGCATTTATTGCCCATCCATATAGGCCAGACCAGGTAGGTGGTGGTGAGCCACCATTTCAGAGTTAAGAGTCAAACTCATTGCTGTCACATATAGGCCAGACCAGGAAGGACAGTAGATTTCCTTCCCTAAAGGACATTAGTGAACCAGATGGGTTTTTACACCAATCTGGTAGCTTCATGGTCACCATTACTGATACTAGCTTTTTTTTAAATTCCATATTTATTTAATTAACTGAATTTAAGTTCGCCAGCTGCTGTGGTGGGATTATGAACTCATGTCTCTAGATCATTAAGCCAGGCCTCTGGATTATAGTCCAGTAACATAACCACTATGCTACCATACCCCGTAGATACCATTCCCCCAAAGATATTGGGGGAAAGCCCGAACTGTAACAGCAGCAGTTTTACGATCCATTTTCTAAAGTGAGTTGAATGCTGACTGCTCAAAAGTGACTGTAGTACAGCAATCCACTCACACAGTGATCTCATTGTCTGACTCTAATTAGGGCAAAAATCCAAAGTTGTTTCCCAAAGCATTTAATCAAAAGTTGATGGCACAATAATATCTATTGCAAATATAATCTAGCATGTTTATTTTCCTGGCTTTTCAAAAGTGAGTTGAGTATCAAAAGTAAGTTTAGCAGGAGACTGTTTGGCATTTCTGGTGACAGCTGGAATGTGTTAAAGAGGGTGAACGGCCTACTTGGCCTGATAACAGACCTAAAGCCTGTTGAATATGCTGTGTGTACATTGCTTTCTTTTTTAAAATGAAAACAGAATTTCTCCAGTCCTGCGAAAGATAACACCAACCCACTTCCTTCATAGTGACTTAACTACAGGTGTGGAATTTGACCCCAATTGCTAAAGAAGGTCTTGTAACTAAGCCAGCCTGTCACTGGGTAACCAATTGCAATGTAAGTAATATTCCAATGGGCTTTCCAGTGTTGGATATGTAAACATGAAAAGCATATATGTGGTGTCTTGGTCTGATTTTTCTCGGGTAACAAAAATCCTGTTTTGGAAAGGAGGCACAGCCATGAGCTGAATGTACAACATGCTGCATACTGCTCAATAACTATTAACGTATTGAGTAGATTCATCATTTAGTCTAAATATACATTTTCTATTTTGTATTTGTGCAATTAGGACTAATTTTCCTGATGTGCACAGTTCCCTGCTGTGAGTGCCGGCTCACAAAACCACCCCCATTTGTTTAAAGTACCACCGTATTGAAAAAGAAAGACAAACTTGCATTTATATAGCACCTTTCACGACCACTGGACGTCCCAAAATGCTTTACAGCCAATTAAGTACTTTTTTGAAGTGTAGTCACTCTTATAATGTAGGAAAGGTGGCAGCCAATTTGCACACAGCAAGCTCAGACAAACAGCAATGTGATAATGACCAGATAATCTATTATAGTGATGTTGATTGAGGGATAAATATTGGCCAGGACACCAGGGATAACTCCCCTGCTCTTCTTCGAAATTTTACCATGGGATCTTTTACGGCCACCTCAGAGGGCAGACGGGGCCTCAGTTTAATGTCTCATCTGAAAGACAGCACCTCTGACAGTGCAGCACTCCCTCAGTACTGCACTGGAGTGTCAGCCTGGATTTTTGTGCTCAAGTTTCTGGAGTGGGACTATGAACCCACAACCTTTTGACTCAGAGGCGAAATTGCTACCAACCGAGCCACGGCTGACATATTTTGCACAAGAAAAATTATATATGGTATTTTTAAATATGTCAATTTTATTTCTGACGCCAAGATGGAGATGTTTGAGTGGGCTTTCCTAGCTGCTAAGCCATTCTAGTGATGCCTATAACACAAACATGCCAATCGCCAGTGTTCCACACTGATAGCATTGCCGGCTTGCTAACATACATCAGCATGGACGAGGCCTCTAACCCCTCATCCTACTCCTCCCTGAGCCCAGCTACTAATGGACTAGACTGGGGGCCGCCCCAGTGCAACTGGCATGGATTGTGGACACTGTATACCAATAGGTGGGAATTCTCGCAGGAGCAAGAATTGCCATGTATGCTGAAAGATGATCAAGCTTGTAAAATCATGGACAAAATCAGATTTTATCCCCTGCTTATAATATATGATGGCAAAAGGTAAATTAAGGATTAATGTCAGAAAGTTCTTCATACAGGGATTGATCAACACATTTAAAAGAACTTAAGTGCTGTGATGGGGGGATTGCAGGGTTTTATAGATAAGATGAGATGTGCCAAAAGCCTTCCTAATCCATATCTATTTAATGATGTAGGCAGTCCTAATAGAAGTACATTTCTACCTGCGTTCAGATGTACGCAATTGTTACCAAAAAACAGTTTTCAGATACATAATTCATAATGTTAGACAGTATTTCACTCTTAAAACTTATTTTTATTCATCTTGACCTACTGTACATAGGGCGCAGAGAGTAGAACCTCAATATGACCTAGAATCATAGAAATTTATGGCACAGAAGGAGGCCATTCGGCCTATCGTGTCTGTGCCGGCCGAAAGAGCTGTCCATCCTAATCCCACTTTCCAGCTCTTGGTCCGTAGCCCTGGTAGGTTATCACACTTCAAGTGCATATCCAAGTACTTTTTAAATGTGATGAGGGTTTCTGCCTCTACCACCCTTTCAGGCAGTGAGTTCCTGACCCCCACCACCCTCTGGGTGAAAAAAGTTCTCCTCAACTCTCCTCTAATCCTTCTACCAATTACTTTAAATCTATGCCCCCTGGTTATTGACCTCTCTGCTAAGGGAAATAGGTGCTTCCTATCCTTTCTATCTAGGCCCCTCATAATTTTATACACCTCAATAAAATCTCCCCTCAGCCTCCTCTGTTCCAAAGAAAACAACCCCAGCCTATCCAATCTTTCCTCATAGCTAAAATTCTCCAGTCCTGGCAACATCCTCGCAAATCTCCTCTGTATATTCTCTAGTGCAATCACATCTTTCCTGTAATGTGGTGACCAGAACTGTGCGCCGTACTCTAGCTGTGGTCTAACTCGTGTTTTATACAGTTCAAGCATAACCTCCCTGCTCTTGTATTCTATGCCTCGACTAATAAAGGAAAGTATCCTGTCTGCCTCTTAACCACCTTATCTTTCTGTCCTGCTACCTTCAGGGACCTACAGACATGCACTCCAAGGTCCTTCTGTTCCTCTACACTTCTCAGTATCATCTAAACCCCACTCATGGATGAAGTCATTTCCTCTTCAGCTGGAGTTACTGCTGAGCTAGCTGGCTGACAGCACTCTGACAGCATGGATTTTTTATTGGCTAGTAGAGTGCACATATGTCCTGCTAGACAGGTATGAGCTCCAGCGGTTTCCATTCTTTAATGCAGGTCACAGCTGATGGAAGGTTATTGAAAGCATTACACATTTGGGTGTGCCTCCAAAAAATATCAATGTCAAGTATGCCAGAGAAAATCTTCAGCCAAGATTTGATTTTAAAGGGACACTTTCTTTGTGAAAAAGTGTTTGGTTATTTTTTTGTTATTCATTCATTCATGGGATATAGGCGTCCCTGGCAAGGCCAGCATTTATCACCCGTGCCTAATTGCCCTCGAGAAGGTGGTGGTGAGCCGCCTTCTTGAACGACTGCAGTCCGTGTGGTGAAGGTACTCCCACGGTGCTGTTAAGGAGGGAGTTCCCGGATTTTGACCCACCGACGATGAAGGAACGACCGATATATGTCCAAGTCAGGATGGTGTATGACTTGGAGGGGAACTTGAAGGTGGTGCTGTTTCCATGCGCCTGCTGCCTCCAAGTGGTAGAGGTCATGGGTATGGGAGGTGCTGTCGAAGAAGCCTTGGCAAATTGCTGCAGTGTATCTTGTAGATAAAGAAAGAAAGACTTGAAGTTATATAGTGCCCTTCACAACCTCAGGACATACCAAAGTGCTTTACAGCCAATGAAGTTTTTTTTTTGAAGTGTAGTCACTGTTGTGATGTAGGAAATGCGGTAGCCAATTTACACACAGCAAGCTCCCACAAACAGCAATGTGATAGTAACCAGATAATCTGTTGATTGAGGGATAAATATTGGCCAGGACACTGGGAATAACTCCCCTGCTTTTCTTCGAAATAGCAACATGGGATCATTTATGTCCACCTGAGAGAGTAGACGGGGCTTCAGTTTAACATCTAATCCGAAAGACATCATCTCTGGCAGTGCAGCACTCCCTCAGTACTGCATTGGAGTGTCAGCCTAGATTTTTGTGCTCAAGTCTCTGGAGTGGGACTATGAACCCACAACCTTCTGAGTCAGAGGCGAGAGTGCTACCAACTGAGCCCCGGCTGACAGATGGTACACACTGCAGCCACGTTGCGCCGGTGGTGGAGGGAGTGAATGTTTAAGGTGGTGGATGGGGTGCCAGTCAGGCGGGCTGCTTTGTCTTGGATGGTGTCGAGCTTCTTGAGTGTTGTTGGAGCTGCACTCATCCAGGCAAGTGGAGAGTATTCCATCACACTCCTGTGATTGTGCCTTGTAGATGGTGGCAAGGCTTTGGGGAATCAGGATGTGAGACACTCGCCGCAGAATACCCAGCCTCTGACCTGCTCTTGTAGCCACAGTATTTATGTGGCTGGTTCAGTTAAGTTTCTGGTCAATGGTGACCCCCAGGATGTTGATGGTGGGGGATTTGGCGATGGTAATCCCATTGAATGTCATGGGGAGGTGGTTAGAGTCTCTCTTATTGGAGATAGTCATTGCCTGGCACTTCTGTGGCACAAATGTTACCTGCCACTTATCAGCCCAAGCCAGTATATTGTCCAGGTGTTGCTGCATGCAGGCATGGACTACTTCATTATCTGAGGAGTTGCGAATGGAACTGAACACTGTGCAATCATCAGCGAACATCCCCATTTCTGACCTTATGATGGAGGGAAGGTCATTGATGAAGCAGCTGAAGATGGTTGGGCCTAGGACACTGCCCTGAGGAACTCCTGCAGCGATGTCCTGGGGCTAGCTGCTTGGCCTCCAACAGCCACAACCATCTTTCTTTGTGCTAGGTATGACTCCAGCCAGTGGAGAGTTTTCCCCTTGATTTCCATTGACTTCAATTTTACTAGGGCTCCGTGGTCAAAGGCTATAATGCGGTCTGGGGCCGAGTGGTCCTTGCAGAACCCAAACTGAGCATCAGTGAGCTGGTTATTGGTGAGTAAGTGCAGCTTGATAGCACTGTCGATGCCACCTTCCTGATGATTGAGAGTAGGCCGATAAGGGCGGTAATTGACCGGATTGGATTTGTCCTGCTTTTTGTGGTAAGGACATATCTGGGCAATTTTCCACTTTGTCAGGTGTTGTAGCTCTTCTAGAACAGCTTGGCTGGAGGCGCGGCTAGTTCTGGAGCACAAGTCTGCAGCACGACAGCTGGGATGTTGTTGTGGCCCATAGCCTTTGCTGTATCCAGTGCACTCAGTCGTTTCTTGATATCACGTGCAGTGAATCAAATTGGCTGAAGAGTGGCATCTGTGATGGCGAGGACCTCAGGAGAAGGCCAAGATGGATCATCCACTCGACACTTCTGGCAAAAGATGGTTGCGAACGATTCAGCCTTGTCTTTTGTACTCGCGATCTGTGTTATTGCAAACAGACACAAAGGATGATGATGTAAGTTGAATTGAATCACCTAATTATGCCCTTTCTGAGAGATGCCATCATGTTGAAAATGATTTGAGCTCCTCTGCTTCTACAAAAAAAAAAGCTCCCCCAATGGCCTAGTGGATCACATTAAGCCATCCATACCAGAAGGTCCCAAGTTCAATCCCAGTCTGTGGTGGGTTAGCTGATCTCAACTAGAATATAACAATTGGCCTCAACTCTACAGAGCTGGGCAGGCTGAAACCAGCCAAGATTCCTGCAACTGCTCGCTATCTGGGGCCCCCTGCTGCAGAAACGCTGTGTGGACATCAAGTGAGAACAGCATTGGGCTCAGCTGTGATGCTCTCCATGCTGAAATGGCCTGCTCACACACACCGTATAGTCTCACACATAAAGAAGAGCTACTTGGATGTGAGACCAGAGGGATGTGCAACCCATTGAAACACAATCTAGCAAGAATCAACACCTTCAGCAGAGGAGGAAAAAATGTTGAGAATATTTTTCCATTAAAACAATTCCTCTTTAGGTGGTCAGGTAGAGTTAGTAAAGAGTTATCATTTTCTGTCTGTAGATACAAGGAATGTAGTTTCTTCATACCACACTGCAAAATATTTGCAAACAATATCACTGTAACAGATACTTCTCTCGGGTTGACTGGGTACTTCTTACTAACAACCTGAATAGCCAAAGTTGGATCCAAACTTTTTTGTATTACAGTCCTGTAGACACTCTTAAACCTCACATGTTTAAAATGGCTAGATCACATCTCCAGATAATTCATCACAGCAGCATGTCATGTCACAGCCTATAAACAATCGCTTCTTAAATTGAATAGTTTGTGTGTGTGCATGTGAGTTCAGTATATATATATTTTTTCCTTTAAAGCATGGGGCTAGCATACACATTGAAATAATATGGTGCCCTACAAAAATTAGTCTTCTCATTTGAAAAACTGGATTCTATTCTAATCCAGCTCAGTGATGGCACCCAATTTTTTTCCCTAGGATTTCTTTTTCCCTGTCTTCCTCTGTTTTCTAAGCCTCCTTCCTTCTATTCCATCCATCTTGTACCTCTGTTGTATTCTTTCCAGCTTAAAGTCTTTGGGACTCTGCATCATTTTGTTGGAATTTGAACAGTTTTTGGGCTGTGCTGTTTCAGTGTGTCTGTCTTGACGCATCGCCCTTTAATTTTGCATCCAGCTTCTAAATCTAAAATGTTAATGTCCCTTTCTGCACAACACTAAGATGTTTTAATTAAATTTTGAACAGCACGCACGTACAGTGCTCCCTTATACAGATCAGTGAAATATAAGGATTTATTGCTCTTACACTCCCAGTTGTTATGGGATACAGGCGCTCTTGGTTTGATTCTTTTGTTTCCTGCAAGGAAAAGTGAAGGGCTCAATCTGAAAGGAAATTACAATTCCATTAACGGTGAGGATAGAACAAATTTGCAATATTCTGACAACTAAAGACATTAATTATTCTATTAGAAAAATAATACAAAGTAGTTCTGATTGTTGCTGCTAGATAAGCATATGCTAAGATGGGAGAATGAATAAAGTCAACATTTTTTGAGTTTTCATTTTCAGTTTTTTAAAAGATTTCTATTGCACTTTCAAAGCGGTCAAAAACATCTCTATTGTAAAACTCATGGGGGGAAAAATTCAGTTGGCTGCGCCTCCCGTTAACGCCTTAAGAGGGCGCTAATGGGGCGCAAAGCAACTAGCGCCCGGGCGCGGCGATGTTTGCGCTGCTCGCGAAATTAACTAGACATTTTGCGGCGGCGCTAAACACTACCGCCACGATCTCCTGCGCCGGCAGATCGTGACGTCAATCAAGTGCGCAACGCCCCGGTAGCGTCCCGGAGCGGGTATTGAGTGGCGCCCCCTGCCTTACCGCCTGCCGCTAGCAACGACAGGTTGAGGGGAGCGTTTTGCAGTCAGGAAGGGACTGGGGGAGCACTATTTAAAGGCGACCGCTTCCTGCCTTTTATTGTTGGTGACATTTTTGAACCACGCATTCTGAGAGAGAGAGAGACAGACTTCTGGAGTGATTCAATGCTGTGTGAAGGAGTTTTGGGTACTGAGCAGCACTTTGCAGGTTCATTTTGATTTGCCCTTCCTTGTATCGATTTAGAAGAGACTGTGGGGGCTGCACTCTGAGCTCTTTCCCTGGTTCTCTCCATTGTTCTTTCCAGCAGTTTTGATGTACAGGTCTCTCCAGGCCGAGATTCAAGGCTGCAATGAGCAGGATGTGGATGGAAAGCAAGATCAACCCTCCCCTTTAAGAACTGGCCGGCGCCATTGTGTGTGTGTTCCATTGCTGACTGACATCACATGAGCTTCGCCAGCGCTCTGAGGTAGCGCCTCGCTCCTCGGCCTTTGCGCCTTAAGACAGGTGTGAAGCGCCTGATTTAGCGCTCCAATCGCGGCGATAAAATTCAAGTTTGCAGTCGGAGGCGATAATTAGCACCAGGCGCTAATCTTTGCGCCCGGTCGATAATTGCGCCCCAAATGGGGCGATACTGAATTTCTCCCCCATGGTACATTGTCTTTCTCCAGCTGTCTTCTGAAAGCTCAGATTTCTCAATAATTTTTGATTAAACCTGTTCTGTGAAATGGATATGTTCAGTAAGTTGTAGCTACTATATCTATTATTGCTTCCATTTACGTGACTAGAGCATAACCAGTCCTAGAGTCATGCCATCCTAAATATAAAACATTTTCCCAAATATACTGTAATGAAATATATGTTACATCTCCTTTTCCACAATGATTCCTAACAAATTAATATGTGACATTGTCAGTTGTGTGTGTAACAGAAGTGCACTGATTGATCTTGGAAAAGCAATATAGTTGATGAAATGCTGTCATTTTACTCCTGATTTTTTTTGATTGAGGGAGATAGGTGAAAGACAAGGTCCATCATCATAGTGCAAGGAGCCAATAAGATTGAAAGGAAGAAAAGAGAAGACAAAGTTGTAATGGATTGGTGATCTGTACTAGTTCATGTTATAAGACTCGTGTGTCATCTGTGGCTCAGTTCTGAGTCAGAAGGTTGTGGGTTCAAGTCCCACTCCAGAGACTTGAGCACAAAAAGTGTAGGCTGACACTCCAGTGCAGTACTGAAGGAGTGTTGCACTGTTGGAGGTGCTGTCATTTGGATGAGATGTTAAACCGAGGCCCCGTCTGCTCTCTCAAGTGGGCATAAAAGATCCTATGGCACTATTTTGAAGAAGAGCAGGAGAGTTAACATGCAGGTACAGCAGGCAATTAGGAAAGCAAATGGTATGTTGGCCTTTATTACAAAAGGATTTGAGTATAATAGTAAAGACATCTTACTGCAATTATATAGGGCCTTGGTGAGACCACACCTGGAGTATTGTGTACAGTTTTAGTCTCCTTACCTAATGAAGGATATACTTGCCATAGAGGGAGTACAACAAAGGTTCACCAGACTGATTCCTGGGATGGTGGGATTGTCCTATGAGGAGAGATTGAGTAGACTAGGCCTATATTCTCTAAATTTAGAAGAATAAGAGGTGATCTCATTGAAACATACAAAATTCTTACAGGGCTTGACAGGGTAGATGCAGGGAGGATGTTTCCCCTGGCTGGGGAGTCTAGAACCAGGGGTCACAGTCTCAGAATAAGGGGTCGGCCATTTAGGACTGAGATGAGGAGAAATTTCTTCACTCAGAGGGTGGTGAATCTTTGAAATTCTCTACCCCAGAGGGCTGTGGAGGCTCAGTCGTTGAGTATATTTAAGACAGAGATCAATAGATTTTTGGATATTAAGGGAATCAAGGGATATGGGGATAGTGCAGGAAAGTGGAGTTGAGGTAGAAGATCAGCCATGATCTTATTGAATGCATCTTGTAATGGTACACACTGCAGCCACGGTGCGCTGGTGGTGGAGGGAGTGAATGTTAAGGTGGTGGATGGGGTGCCGATCAAGCAGGCTGCTTTGTCCTGGATGATGTCGAGCTTCTTGAGTGTTGTTGGAGCTGCACTCATCCAGGCAAGTGGAGAGTATTCCATCACACTCCTGACTTGTGCCTTGTAGATGGTGGAAAAGCTTTGGGGAGTCAGGAGGTGAGACACTCGCCGCAGAATACCCAGCCTCTGACCCCCCAGGATGTTGATGGTAGTGGATTCGGCGATGGTAATTCCATTGAATGTCAAGGGGCGGTGGTTAGACTCTCTCTTGTTGGAGATAGTCATTGCCTAGCACTTGTGTGGCGCGAATGTTACTTGCCACTTCTCAGTCCAAGCCTGAATGTTGTCCAGGTCTTGCTGCATGCGGGCATGGACTGCTTTATTATCTGGGGAGTTGCGAATGGAACTGAACACTTTGCAATCATCAGCGAACATCCCCACTTCTGACCTTTGATGGAGGGAAGGTCATTGATGAAGCAGCTGAAGATGGTTGGGCCTAGGACACTGCCCTGAGGAACTCCTGCAGCGATGTCCTGGGGCTGAGATGAGTGACCTCCAACAACCACAACCATCTTCCTTTCTGCTAGGTATGACTCAAGCCAGTGGAGAGTTTTCCCCTTGATTCCCATTGACTTCAATTTTACTATGATGGTGGGGACATCAGGAGGAGGCCAATATGGATCATCCACTCGGCACTTCTGACTGAAGATGGTTGCAAACGCTTCAGCCTTGTCTTTTGCACTCGCGAGCTGGGCTCTGCCATCATTGAGGATGGGGATATTCATGGAGCCTTTCTCCTCCCATTAGTTGTTTAATTGTCCACCACCATTCACGATTTGATGTGGCAGGACTACAGAGCTTTGATCTGATCCGTTGGTTGTGGGATCGCTTAGCTCTGTCTATAGCATGCTGCTTTTGCTGTTCAGCATACATGTAGTCCTGTGTTGCACCTTCCCCAAATTGGCAGTTCATTTTTAGGTATGCCTGGTGCTGCTCCTGGCATGCTCTTCTACACTCCTGATTGAACCAGGGTTGGTCCCCTGCCTTGCTGGTAATGGTAGAGTGAGGGATATGCCGGGCCATGAGGGCCATGAGGTTACAGATTGTGGTGGAGTACTATTCTGCTGTTGCTGATGGGCCACCGTGTCTCATGGATGGCCAGTTTTGAGCTGTTAGATCTGTTCTGAATCTATCCCATTTAGCACGGTGGTAGTGCCACACAACACGATGGAGGGTGTCCTCAGTGTGAAGACGGTTCTTCGTCCCCACAAGAACTGTTTGGTTTTCACTGCTACCAATGCTGTCATGGACAGATGCATCTGCGACAGGTCGATTGGTGAAGACGAGGTCAAGTAGGTTTTTCCCTCGTATTGGTTCTCTCACCACGTGCCGCAGCCCTAGTCTGGCAGCTATGTCCTTCAGAGCTTGGTCAGTAGTGGTGCTACCGAGCCACTCTTGGTGATGGACATTGAAATCCCCCACCCAGAGTACATTCTGTGCCCTTGCTACTCTCAGTGCTTCTTCCAAGTGGTGTTCAACATGGAGGAGTGCTGATTCATCAGCTGAGGGAGGGCAGTAGATGGTAATTAGCAGGAGGTTTCCTTGCCAATGCTTGATCTGAAGCCATGAGACTTCATTGGGTCCGGAGTCAATGTTGAGGACTCCCAGGACTACTCCCTCCCGACTGTATACCACTGTGCCACCACCCCGGTGGGTCTGTCCTGCCGTTGGGACAGAACATACCCAAGGATGGTGATGGAGGAGTCTGGGACATTGACTGAAAGGTATGATTCTGTGAGTATGACTATGTCAGGCTGTTGCTTGACTAGTCTGTGGGACAGCTCTCCCACTTGTGACACGTCCCCATATGTTCATGAGAAGGACTTTGCATGGTCAACTGGACTGGGTGTGCCATTGTTGTGTCCGAAGTCGGTGCTAAGGTCGATGCTGGATGGTCCTTTATTCTTATTGTTTTCTGTAGCGGTTTGTTACAACTGAGTGGCTTGCTGGGCCATTTCAGAGGGCAGTTAAGAGTCAACCACATTGATGTGGGTCTGGAAATACATATCGGCCAGATCAGGACAGCAGATTTCCTTCCCTAAAGGGCATTAGTGAAGCAGATGGGTTTTTACGACAATCCGATAGTTTCATGGTCACCATTACTGATACTAGCTTTTCATTCCATTAACTGAATTTAAATTCCCCAGTTGCCGTGGTGGGATTTGAACTCACGTCTCTGGATCAATTAGTCCAGGCCTCTGGATTACTAGTCCAGTAACATAACCAATATGCTACCGTTCCCGGCATGTGTATATGGACTTCCAAAAGTGATTTGTCAAAGTACCACATAATAGACTTGATGGAAAATAAGAAGCCCATGGGATTAAAGGGACAGTGGCAGCGTGGATACAAAATTGGCTAAGGGACAGAAAGTAGAGAGTAGTGGTGAACGGTTGTTTTTTAGACTGGAGGGAAGTGTGCAGTGGTGTTCCCCAGGGGTCGATATTAGGACCGCTGCTCTTTTTGATATATATTAATGACCTGGACTTGGGTATACAGGGCATAATTTCAAAGTTTGTAGATGACACGAAACTGAGAAATGTAGTAAAGAGTGAGGAGGATAGTAACAGACTTCAGGAGGACACAGACAGGGTAGTGGCCAGACACCACAATTACCCTCCCTACCTCTTGATTAGAGAGGAAAAAGATTGAGCAGACTGCTCCTTAGTGTTACACTGCATTTCCTGCTGGAAGTGCATGTGTGGACATCGTGTGAGAATCAGCTCGCAGTCAGATATACTCCCAACGCTAAGTGCCTAGCTCACGTGGAAAGTGGCCACCTTGGTGAGGTGGCAGAGGGTGACATGTACCAGTGGTACCATACTGTAGCAAGGAGTCCACGCTGCCAAAATGAGGACAAAAACACTCGCTGGGATTTTCCTCTTCTCCCGCTCCACCACCATAACTTTGACAGAAGATTAGTGGAAATCCCATTTACACCGAAGGTATGCAGAGTGGGAGAAGCCCTGAGCAAATTCCCAGTGAGTGTGTTTTTCTGCTTTTTTCCCATCAGTTATGCGTGCTTTAAATAAATTCGAGGAAGAGACTATGGCGCATTTCAAAGAAACCCACTCCCCAAGTAGCATAGAAATTCTGCGGTCAGGATTTTTAGTTAAATAATCTTTTTATTTTTGTGAAGTGCTTCAAGCACAACACTGTACAACTGAATCCCTGTGTGATCTGAGATTTGAACCCCAGGTTAATGACAGTAATAATGGCAGCATTGTATATGTTTTTAAGTACTCGAGACATTCCTGAAGAATCCAAGCGCAACTTCTTAAGTTCCTTTGCACTTTTCAGTCAAAAGGACAGCTCTGGTATTTTGTCGAGAGATACTGCTTGTGGACACCTTTAGAAAGCATAATGGTCAGTTCATAAAATTGAAAGGAAATTGTTATATTTTTATTTAGTAAAACTATTTTCTTTCTTCTAAATTTGATTTAAAAAGCAGCCATTACCCTTCGAATCCCCCTGTTGTGAATGGTACAGCCAGGGATTCAAGCCTGTCGATGTCTTTGATTTATAACAGGATCTAACAGCACCAGTAAAAACCCTTCAATTAAAGCAGGAATGTCATTCGATCCATTTATGCTGTTCTCATATCTGGAGTGACCCCCCTTCATTTAGCTTGCTCCTTCCTCGGGTCAAAAAAAGGTTGTACAATTTCATGAATGCTCATTCCCTTACTGATCACAGTGCCATTTCCTGGTGCTGTTTTGAATCATGTTCAGCATAAATTATTTGGGAAAGAAAGTGACTGCCCACCCTGTTTTGCCAATACTTTTCTTTAAGACAAATTTCAGGAAAACTAGCTTTGTATTCCCTGGAATTTAGAAGGTTAAGGGGTGACTTGATCGAAGTTTTCAAGATATTAAGGGGAACAGATAGGGTAGATAGAAACTACTTCTGCTGATTCGGGACTCTCGGACTAGGGGGCATAGTCTAAAAATTAGAGCCAGACCTTTCAGGAGTGAAATTAGGAAACACTTCTACACACAAAAGGTGGTAGAAGTTTGGAACTCTCTTCTGCAAATGGCAATTGATGCTAGATCAATTGTTAAGTTTAAATCTGAGATTGATAGAGTTTTGTTAACCAAAGGTATTAAGGGATATGGGCCAAAGGCCATGATCTCATTGAATGGCGGAACAGGCTTGAGGAGCTAAATGGCCTCCTCCTGTTCCTAAGTTCCTATGTTAAGACCTTGCAATTGCTTTACGCTGGAGTATATTATGCACAGCCTAGGAAGTGGTGTGAAGATGGAAGGTCCAACAGGGAGGCCAGTTACTGCCAGGTAGCATTTTACACATTCTTCAACTCACAAATATGTTTAAAAGTTGTACAGGACAGAGGGAGAAGAAAGGGCCTTCTTAAGAAACAATTGTAGGGCCTTATTCCTTTAAATCACCATTACTCATAATATGGCGTAGGGCCAAGTGTGGCCTATATCCTCTTCACCTTTGGCTCTTGGCAGACTTGCTGCTCCAGATGCCTTGGGCTTCTCTCAGGCTATGCAATGCTGACAGATGAGCTGGAATATAGTGCTCTTCAATCTCCTATTGCTGTCCAGCAAAAAAAAGCAGGCAATACTATTCAAAGGCAGCGTCAGAAAGGCCCTATCAAAATAGTCCTATTGCTCCTATAGTTCTTTTTTCTGCAGAAACGTTCTCCTGTTGTCAACTGCTGTAGTGATAAATTCGAAACCAGTATCTGTGTGAGGAATCACAGGTACAAATCCATTACTGAGAGTGGACCCTGAGAATGACATTGTGACAAAGACTCATATTGTGAGGGAGCTGATTTGACACGAAGAAGTAAAATTATTAGCAGTAGCTCATTCAGAAAGCTTGTCAAGACTGTTTTGTGCATATTTATTTTGCTCACGTGCACTGCCAACATCAGTAACCCTTCCAAGCCAGTCTCTTAAATGACTTCCAGGTGAAACAGCGATTTACTTGTACTTCCTGCAATTTAGTATACTGTATTCGCTGCTCACGAGGTGGACTCCTCTACATTGGGGAGACCAAACGCAGATTGGGTGACCGCTTTGCGGAACACCTCCGTTCAGTCCGTAAGGGGGACCCCGAGCTCCCGGTGGCCTGTCACTTTAATTCACCGCTTCACTCCCACTCTGACCTCACCGTCCTCGGCCGATTACACTGTTCCACGGAAGCGCAGCGTAAGCTCGAGGAACAGCACCTCATCTTTCGTTTAGGCACGCTACAGCCCTCTGGACTCAATATCGAGTTCAACAATTTTAGATCATAACCTCAGCTCCAATCACATTTATATTTTATTTTTATTTGTCCCCCCCCCCACCTTTTTTTTTCCTCCTAGAAGCTGGCAGCTGTCCTTCATTCTGCCAGTGGATTTCACACTTCATTCAGCCTTAATCTGTCACATTAACACCACCTCTAGCCTTGCATATCTCTTAATGTTTCTTAATGTCTCTTCATCTCCCCCTTTGTTCCTTTATCCCCTCCCCCTTTTCCCAGCTTTACCCTGGCCTTAAATCTATTTGATTTCCAGCTCTTCCCAGTTCTGATGAAAGGTCATCGACCTGAAACGTTAACTCTCTTTCTCTCTCCACGGATGCTGCCTGGCCTGCTGAGTTTTTCCAGCGTTTTCTGTTGTTATTTCTTAAATGACTTTATCTTTTAAACAAAAATATTTTCCAAGGATTAAAAAAATTCTGTAATCTAATGAACCTGGAAATGAACATAAGAACATAAGAATTAGGAGCAGGAGTAGGCCATACGGGCCCTCGAGCCTGCTCCGCCATTCAATAAGATCATGGCTGATCTTCAACTTCAGCTCCACTTTCCCGATCCCCATATCCCTTGACACCCCTAGTGTCCAAAAATCTATATCTCAGCCTTGAATATACTCAACAATTCAGCATCCACAGCCCTTTGGGGTAGAGAATTCCAAAGATTCACCACCCTCTAAGTGAAGAAATTCCTCCTCACAGTCTTAAATGGCCGACTCTTTATCCTGAGACTGTGACCCCTAATTCTAGACTCTCCAGCCAGGGGAAACAACCTCTCAGCATCTACCCTATCAATCCCCTCAGAATCTTATATGTTTCAATGAGATCACCTCTCATTCTTCTAAACTCCAGAGAAACCTGACATGAAGATTGTCTATTCCTACTGGATGCTAATCACAAAAGGGTCACCAAGTTTCCACAAGCTTGTGCACCTCCCATTCCTTTTATTTAAATCTATAAGTTTTTAAGTTTTAATGTGCCATGAAACATAGCATGGTTGGTAGTGAGCAGCCATCTTCTTCTTGACACACTCCCAAAGAGACCCTCTGCAAGTATTCACTTTCAAACTAGGAAATCCCGACAGCTGAGGAATCCACAAGGGATCCCAGGAGTCTGCTGTAGTTTTTCGCTTACTTGCTCGTTATTTCTGCTGTTGTGTACTATTTAAACATTGCTTGAAATGACAGCCACCGCATTCCCTTGGGCAGCCAACACTGTCTTTGGACAAGGGGTCCGCAGGAGTGTATCAATATATGCAATGGGGAGGGACAGTATTTGTAGGGGGTGCTTGGACAAGCCACTCAGTGCTATCAAAGGACCCAAAAAAGCCTGCTCCTTTTTCGGTTGATCTCAATGCCACCCACTTCTCTTCTCACTTTATTCCTTTACCCACTTTCTCTCAGAATCATAGAAATTTACAGCACAGAAGGAGGCCATTCGGCCCATCGTGTCTGTGCTGGCCGAAAGAGCTATCCGGCCTAATCCCACTTTCCAGCTCTTGGTCCATAGCCCTGTAGGTTACAACACTTCAAGTGCCTATCCATGTACTTTTTAAATGCGATGAGGGATTCTGCCTCTACCACCCTTTCAGACAGTGAGTTCCAGACCTCCACCACCCTCTGGGTGAAAAAAGTTCTCCTCAACTCCCCTCTAATCCTTCTACCAATTACTTTAAATGTATGCCCCCTGGTTATCGACCCCTCTGCTAAGGGAAATAGGTCCTTCCTATCCACTCTATCTAGGTCCCTCATAATTTTATACACCTCAATTAAATCTCCCCTCAGCCTCCTCTGTTCCAATTAAAACAACCCCAGCCAATCCAATCTTTCCTCATAGCTAAAATTCTCCAGTCCTGGCAACATCCTCTTAAAAAATCACAATTTCTTTTTATCTTCAGCCAACTCATGCATTGTTTTAATAATTCCCCCCGTTATGGCTCAGGAAATTTATCTAAAGAGCAGCCAAGTTCCACAGACCAGCAAAGTCCCAGGTTCAGTCCTCAAACTCTGCTAAATTAGATTACTTCAGCCAGGGCAGCAATACAGGTACTGCAGTTGACCTCAGTGCTTATGCTTTTGAGAAGGGAAATTGGGCCAGGGTTCCTGATCCTGATGCAGTGACCGTTACTGGCAGTGCAGTGTGGAAGTCGGGTGAGACAGGTAGGTTTTGCTGCGGTTACCCCCTTCCCCCTGCTGTCAACTATGCTGCTGACACTGTCAAGGCTCACAGATGCACAATGGCCACTGGATGAGGTAGTGGAGTGTGCTGGCACCTATGTCCACAGTGAGGAATTAATGCCTTCAGGGAGGCAGAGAAGACAGGAGAATTTAGACAGGAAAAGAACAAAAGCTCGTCCACCTTCAGCCAGATAAATGTCCCTCATCCAAAAGCAAAATACTGTGGATGCTGTAAATCTGAAATAAAAGCAAATAATGCTGGAAATATTCAGCAGGTCAGACAGCATCTGTAGAGAGAGAAACAGCGTTAATGTTTCAGGTCGGTGACCTTTCATCACTCATTATCTGTTTAGCGCGCATGTTCTTGGAAACAGATAAAAATATGAAACTATACAATATCTGACAATACACAAGGCATTATTTCTCAGTGTGTTCGTACTAAATCAGGTTTTGCCACTTTAACAGGAATAAGAAAAATGCACACATTCATATGAATGCAATTTAAAAAAAAAAATTATTCATGGGATGATGATGTTGCTGGCAAGGCCAGCATTTATTGCCCATCCCTAATTGACCTCGAGAAGGTGTTGGTGAGCCGCTGCCTTGGACCGCTGAAGTCTGTGTGCTGAAGGCAGGGAGTTCCAGGATTTTGACCCACCAACGATGAAGGAACGCCGATTATATTTCCAAATCAGGATGGTGTGTGACTTGGATGGAAACTTGCAGGTGGTGGTGTTCCCATGCGCCTGCTGCCCTTGTCCTTCTAGGTGGTAGAGGTCGCGGGTTTGGGAAGTGCTGTCAAAGATGCCTCAGCGAGTTGTTGCAGTGCCTCGTGTAGATGGGACACGGTGCACCGGTGGTGAAGGGAATGCATGTTTAACATAGAAACATAGAAGATAGGAGCAGGAGTAGGCCATTCAGCCCCTCGAGCCTGCTCCGCCATTCAATGAGATCATGGCTGATCATCCAAATTCAGTACCCTGTCCCTGCCTTCTCTCCATATCCCTTGATCCCTTTAGTTTTAAGAAATATATCTAACTCCTTCTTGAATATATTTAATGAATTGGCCTCTACTGCCTTCTGTGGTAGAGAAGTCCACAGGTTCACCACTCTCTGGGTGAAGAAATTCCTCCTCATCTCAGTCCTAAATGGCTTACCCCTTATCCTTAGACTGTGACCCCTGGTTCTGGACTCCCCGGCCATCGGGAACATCCTTCCTGCATCTAGTCTGTCTAGTCCTGTTAGAATTTTATAAGTTTCAATGAGATCCCCTCTCATTCTTCTAAACTCCAGTGAGTATAAGCCCAATCGACCCAATCTCTCCTCATACGCCATTCCTGCCATCCCGGGTATCAGCCTGGTGAATCTTCGCTGCACTCCCTCCATGGCAAGAACATCCTTCCTCAGATAAGGTGACCAAAACTGCACACAATACTCAAGATGTGGTCTCACCAAGGCCCTGTACAACTGCAGCAAGACATCCTTGTTCCTGTACTCGAACCCTTTCACTACGAAGGCCAACATACCATTTGCCTTCTTAACCGCCTGCTGCACCTGCATGCTTACCTTCAGCGATTGGTGCACAAGGACACCCAGGTCTCGCTGCACTTCCCCTTCTCCCAATCTATTGCCATTCAGATAATAATCTGCCTTCCTGTTTTTGACACCAAAGTGGATAACCTCGCATTTATCCACATTATATTGCATCTGCTATGCTTCTGCCCAATCACCCAACCTGTCCAAATCATACTGGAGTTTCTCGGCATCCTCCTCACGGCACACACTCCCACCCAGCTTTGTGTCGTCTGCAAACTTGGAGATATTACATCCAATTCCATCGTCCAGATCATTAATATATACTGTGAATAGCTGGGGTCCTCGGACCGATCCCTGCGGTACCCCACTAGTCACCGCCTGCCACTCGTAAAAAGACCCATTTATTCCAACTCTTTGCTTTCTGTCTGCCAACCAGTTCTCTATCCAAGTCAATACCTTGCCCCCAATCCCATGTGCCTTAACTTTACACGCTAATCTCTTATGCGGGACCTTATCGAAAGCCTTCTGAAAGTCCAAATACACCACATCCACTGGTTCTCCCTTATCCATTTTACCAGTTACATCCTCAAAAAATTCCAGTAGATTAGTCAAGCACGATTTGCCTTTTGTAAATCCATGTTGACTTTGTCCGATCCTGTCACTGTTTTCCAAGTGCTCTGCTATTACATCTTTTATAATGGACTCTAGCATTTTCCCCACTACCGATGTCAGGCTTACTGGTCTATAATTCCCCGTTTTCTCTCTACCACCTTTTTTGAATAGTGGGGTAACATTAGCTACCCTCCAATCCATGGGTACTGTTCCAGAGTCTATAGAATTTTGGAAGATGACCAGCAGTGCATCTACTATTTCTAGGGCCACTTCCTTAAGTACCCTAGGATGTAGATTATCAGGCCCTGGGGATTTATCGGCCTTCAATCCCGTCAATTTCCCTACAAATACTGATTTCTTTCAGTTCCTCCTTCTCATTAGACCCTATGTTCCCCGACATCTCTGGGAGGTTATTTGTGTCCTCCTTTGTGAAGACAGAACCAAAGTATGTATTTAATTGGTCTGCCATTTCTTTGTTCCCCATTATAAATTCCCCTGATTCTGACTGCAAGGGACCTACGCTTGACTTCACCAATCTTTTTCTCTTCACATATCTATAAAAGCTTTTACAGTCAGTTTTTATGTTCCTCGCAAGCTTACTCTCATACTCTATTTTCCCCCTCTTAATTAATCCCTTTGTCCTTCTTTGCTGAATCCTATGCTGCTCCCAATCCTCAGGTTTTCTGCTTTTTCTGGCCAATTTATATGTCCTTTCCTTGGATCTTATGCTATCCCTAATTTCCTTTGTTAGCCACGGTTGAGTCACCTTTTTTGTTTTATTTTTATGTCAAACTGGGATGAACAAATTCTGTAGTTCATTCATGCAATCTTTGAATGCTTGTCATTGCCTCTCCACCGTCAACCCTTTGAGTGACATTCCCCAATCAATCCTACCCGACTCGCGCCTCACACCATCGTAGTTTCCTTTATTTAAATTCAGGACCCTAGTCTCTGAGTCAACGACTTCACTCTCCATCTTAATGAAGAATTCGATCATATTATGATCGCTCCAACCCAAGGGGCCTCGCACAACAAGATTCCTAATTAATCCTTTCTCATTACATAATACCCAGTCTAAGATGGCTTGATCTCTAGTTGGTTTCTCGACATATTGGTCCAGGAAACCATCCCGTATACACTCCAGGAATTCCTCCTCCACAGTATTGTTACTAATTTGGTTAGCCCAATCTATATGTAGATTAAAGTCGCCCATGATAACTGCTGTGCTCTTATTGCACGCTTCTCTAATTTCCCTTTTAATGCCATCCCCAACCTCCGTATTACTGTTAAGGTGGTGAATGGGGTGCCAATCAAATGGGTCGAGCTTCTTGAATGTTGTTGGAACTGAATTCATCTGGGCAAGTGGAGAGTATTCCATCACACTCCAGACTTGTGCCTTGTAGATGATGGAAAGGCTTTGGGGAGTCAGGAGGTGAGACACTCACCGCAGAATACCCAGCCTCTGACCTGCTCTTGTAGCCACAGTATTTATGTGGCTGGTCCAGTTAAGTTTCTGGTGAAGCCCAGGATGTTGATGGTGGGGGATTCAGTGATGGTTATTCTGTTGAATGTCAAGGGAAGGTGGCTAGACTCTCTCTTGTTGGAGATGATCATTGCTTGGCAGTGTGTGGTGTGAATGTTACTTGCACTGCTTCATTATCTGAGGAGTTGCAAATTGAACTGAACACTGCAATCATCAGCAAACATCCCCACTTCTGACCTTATGATGGAGGGAAGGTCATTGATGAAGCAGCTGAAGATGGTTGGGCCGAGGACACTGCCCTGAGGAACTCCTACAGCAATGTCCTGGGGCTGAGATGACTGGCCTCCAACAACGACAACCATCTTCTTTTCTGCTAGGTATGACTCCAGGCAGTGGAGAGTTTTCCCCCCGATTCCCATTGACTTCAATTTTACTGGGGCTCCTTGATGCCACACTCGGTCAAATGCTGCCTTGATGTCAAGGACAGTCACTCTCACCTCACCTCTGGAATTCAGCTCTTTTGTCCATGTTTGAACCAAGGCTGTAATGAGGTCTGGAGGAGAGTGGTACTGGTGGAACCCAAACTGAGCATCAGTGAGCAGGTTATTGGTGAGTAAGTGCTGCTTGATAGCACTGTCGACGACACCTTCCATCAGTTTACTGATGATTGAGAATAGGCTGACGTGGCGGTAATTAGCTGGTTGGATTTGTCCTGCCTTTTGTGGACAGGACATACCTGGGCAATTTTCCACTTTGTCGGGGAGAGGCCAATGTTGTAGCTGCACTGGAACAACTTGGCTAGAGGCACGGCTAGCTCTGGAGCACAAGTCTTCAACATGACAGCCGGGATGTAGTCGGGGCCCACAGCCTTTGCTGTATCCAGTGCGCTCAGCCGTTTCTTGATATCAGTTTGTCAGGTGACATCAGTTATGGAACAAACAAACGGCATCATGCAATGTTAGTAAGGAACGCACTCAGTTATTTTAAACAAAGATGTTAAACTGTTGGTTTACACCTCTGTTAAAATAGTGGGCAGAGAACCTCATACAAAAATATTAACACAAGCTTTACTACGCTGTAATTTAAACCCAAAAAATATTGAGGAAAAAAAGAAAAATTGTGAATGTTGGAAATCAGAAATTAAAACAGAAAATGCTGGTAATACAGAGCAGGTCAGTCAATATCTGAAAAGACATATCAACATTTTGGGGTGTTCTGATGAAGGATCTCACCCAAACCTTAACCTTTCTCTCTCAAATGCTGGCTCCTTTCACTTTCCAATGCTAGCTAACTCATTGTGCATTTTCAACATTTCCTGTTTTTAGTCAATTTATTTTCCAGTACTGGCAGGGAGCCCATTCATTAACATTTTCCAGTGGCAATATTCTGCTGTTCCAACAAAAGGAATATTGCTAGCTGCAAGGGGGTGTCTGGCCCAGCAGCAGACTGTGGGGAGATGCGAACATTTTCGTTTTCCATTTTTTGCAACCCTAATGCCACACAAGTCCACAGCTGGAATCCTGCCTTGTTGAAGTCTAGGCTCCAGGAGAACAGGAATGTATTAAAGGCTGGGTCTGACACAACCGTCCTCTGTACTGCCATTTAGAAAATGAGCACAGGAGTTGCAATCCCACAGCTTGCCTCGAATTATCTATCCTGCCTATGTTGGCGGAAACCCATTACTTCTAGCACGGCAGCTTCAGGAAGATGGTCTTACGTGATGGATGCTATTGGCACTTGTTAAAAAAAGAAAATGCTCTCCCACTGGCTTAGTTGGCTAAGCCACTGAGTAGCCGAGCCATACAGATCAGCAAGGTCCCCAGTCCGATTCCTGGCCTGTGCTCAGCCGTGATAGTGGCCTCAATTGTCCTGGATGAGGGAGGGAAAAATAAGAACATAAGAAATACGAGCAGGAGTAGGCCATTTGGCCCCTCGAACCTGCTCCGCCATTCAATAAGATCATGGCTGATCTGATCTTGGCCTCAACTCCACTTTTCTGCCTGTTCCCCAGAACCCTCGACTCCCCCGTAGTTCAAAAATCTGTCTATCTCAGCCTTGAATATATTCAATGGCTTAGCCTCCACAGCTCTCTGCGGTAGAGAATTCCAAAGATTCACGACCCTCAGAGAAGAAATTCCTCCTCATTTCCGATTTAAAAGGGTGTCCCCTTATTCTGAAATTATGCCCCCTAGTTCTAGATTCCCCCACGAGGGGAAACATCCTTTCTGCATCTACCCTGTCAAGCCCCCTCAGAATCTTATATGTTTCAATAAGATCACCTCTCATTCTTCTAAACTCCAATGAGTATAGGCCCAACCTGCTCAACTTTTCCTCATAAGACAACCCCTTCATCCCAGGAATCAACCTAGTGAACCTTCTCTGAACTGCCTCCAATGCAAGTATACCCCTCCTTAAATAAGGAGACCAAAACTGCAGTACTCTAGGTGTGGTCTTACCAATGCCCTGTACAGTTGCAGCAAGACTTCCCTACTTTTATATTCCATCCCCCTTGCAACATTCCACTTGCCTTCCTAATTACTTGCTGTACCTGCATGCTAACCTTTTGTGTTTCGTGTACGAGGACACCCAGATTCTCTCCATTTAAATAGTATTTTGCTTTTTTATTCTTCCTACCAAAGTGGATAACCTCACATTTTCCCACATTATACTCCATCTGCCAAATTTGTGCCTACTCACTTAACCTATCTATATCCCTTTGCAGATTCGTGTCCTCCTCACAACTTGCTTTCCCACCTATCTTTGTATCATCAGAAAATTTGGCTACAGTACACTCGGTCCCTTTATCCAAGTCATTAATATAGATTGTAAATAGTTGAGGCCCCAGCACTGTCCCTGTGGCACGCCACTAGTTACAGTTTGCCAACCTGAAAATGACCCATTTATCCCAACTCTCTGTTTTCTGTTAGTTAGCCAATCCTCTATTATGCTAATATATTACCCCCAACACCATGAGCTCTTGTGCAGCAACCTTTTATGTGGCACCTT
The DNA here is from genome assembly GCA_030390025.1 of Squalus acanthias. NCBI lineage: Eukaryota > Metazoa > Chordata > Chondrichthyes > Squaliformes > Squalidae > Squalus > Squalus acanthias. Next base: position 258,131,763 of record CM059425.1, read on the forward strand.
ATCGAATGCCTTTTGGAAATCCAAATACACTACATCTACTGGTTCCCCTTTATCTACCCTGCTCATAACATCCTCAAAGAACTCTAATAAATTTGTCAAACACGATTTCCCTTTCATAAAATGATGTTGACTCTGCTTGATTGTATTATGATTTTCTAAATGTCCTGCTACTACTTCCTTACTAATGGATTCCAGCATTTTCCCAATGACAGATGTTAGGCTAACTGGCTTATGGTTTCCTGCTTTCTGTTTCCCTCCTTTCTTGAATATGGTGTTACAGTTGCGGTTTTCCAATCCATTGGGACCTTTCCAGAGTCTAGGGAATTTTGGAAGATTACAACCAATGTATCCACTATCTCTGCAGCCACTTCTTTTAAGACCCTAGGATGCAGGTCATCAGGTCCAGAGGACTGGTCAGCCTTTAGTTCCATTAGTTTGCCTAGTACTTTTTCTCTAGTGATAGTGATTTTTTTTTAAGTTCCTCCCTCCCATTTGCCCCTTGATTTTCCACTATTATTGGGATGCTTTTAGTGTCTCCTACCATGAAGACAGATACAAAATATTTGTTCAAAGTCTCTGCCATTTCCTTGTTTCCCATTATTAATTCCCCAGACTCATCGGGGGAGAAATTCAGTATCGCCCCCTTTGGGGCGCAATTATCGGCCGGGCGCAAAGATTAGCGCCTGGCATTAATTATCGCCTCCGACTACAAACTTGACTTTTATTGCCCCTGGAGGTGATTGGAGCGCTAAATCAGGCGCTTCACACCTGTCTTAAGGCGCAAAGGCCGAGGAGCGAGGCGCTACCTCAGAGCGCTGGCGAAGCTCATGTTATGTCAGTCAGCAATGGAACACACACGCAATGGCGCCGGCCAGTTCTTAAAGGGGAGGGTTGATCTTGCTTTCCATCCACATCCTGCTCATTGCAGCCTTGAATCTCGGCCTGGAGAGACCTGTACATCAAATCTGCTGGAAAGAACAATGGAGAGTACCAGGGAAAGAGCTCAGAGTGCAGCCCCCACAGTCTCTTCTAAATCGATACAAGGAAGGGCAAATCAAAATGAACCTGCAAAGTGCTGCTCAGTACCCAAAACCCCTTCACACAGCGTTGAATCTCTCTGGAAGTCTCTCTCTCAGAATGCGTGGTTCAAAAATGTCACCAACAATAAAAGGCAGGAAGCGGTCGCCTTTAAATAGCGCTCCCCCAGTCCCTTCCTGACTGCAAAACGCTCCCCTCAACCTGTCGTTGCTAGCGGCAGGCGGTAAGGCAGGGGGCGCCACTCAATATCTGCTCCGGGGCATTACGCACTCGACTGATGTCACGATCTGCCGGCGCAGAAGATCGTGGCGATAGTGTCTAGCGCCGCCGCAAAATGTCTAGTTAATTTCGCGAGTGGCGCAAACATCGCCGCGCCCGGGCGCTAGTTGTTTTGCGCCCCATTAGTGCCCTCTTAAGGCGCTAACGGGAGGCGCAACCAACTGAATTTTTCCCCCATCCTCTGAGGGACCAACATTTACTTTAGCTACTCTCTTCCTTTTAATATACTTGTAGAAGCTCTTACTGTCTGTTTTTATATTTCTTGCTAGTTTACTCTCAATCTATTTTCTCCCTCTATTATTTTTTTAGTCATCCTTTGCAAGTTTTAAAAAATTTCCCAATCTTTTGGCCTACCACTAATCTTCACAACATTCTTTGCCTTTTCTTTCAATTTGATACCCTCCTCAACTTCCTCAGTAAGCCACGGATGGTTCATTCTTCTTGTAGAGTCTTTCTCACTGGAATATATTTTTGTTGAGTGTTATGAAATATCTCCTTAAAAGTCTGCCACTGCTTATCTACCATCTTACCTTTTAAACTATTTTCCCAGTCCACTTTAGCCAACTCTATTTTCATACCCTTGTAATTGCCTTTATTTAAGTTTAGGACACTAGTTTCAGACCCAAGTTTCTCACCCTCAAACTGAATGTGAAATTCTATCATGTTGGGGAGAGGGCAGGTACAGGCTACTGAGTTTGGATGATCGGCCGTGGTCTCGTCGGGTGGCAGAGCGGGCTCGAGGGGCCGAATGGCCTACTCCTGCTCCTAGCTTCTATGTTATGATCACTGGTAAATGGCTGTTTTTCAGACTGGAGGATGGTAGACAGTGGTGTTCCCCAAGGGTCAGTGCTGGGACCACTGCTTTTTTTGATATATAAATGACCTGGATATTGGAATACAGAGTAGAATTTCTAAATTTTCCGATGACACCAAACTTGGGGTGTGGCAAACAGTGATGATGATAGCAATCGACTGCAACAGGACATAGAAAGGCTAGCAGAATGAGCAGACAAGTGGCAGATGGAATTTAATACAGAAGTGTGAGGTGATGCATTTTGGCAGAAGGAACAGGGAGAGGCAATATACACTTAATGGCACAGTTTTAAAGAGTGTTTAGGGACAGAGGCACCTGGGAGTTAATGTGCGTAGGTCCCTGAAGGTGGCAGGACATATTGAGAGAGTGGTTAACAATGCATATGGGATCTTGGGCTTCATAAATAGAGGTATTGAGTACAAAAGTAGAGAAGTTATGCTGAACCTTTATAAAGCGCTGGTTAGGCCACAACTGGAGTATTGCGTCCAGTTCTATTCACCACACTTTAGGAAGGATGTAAAGGCCCTTGAGAGGGTGCAGAGGGGATTTACCAGAATGGTTCTGGGGATGGGGGATCTTAGCTACAAGGACAGGTTGGAGAAGCTGGATTTGTTTTCATTAGAGCAAAGGAGGCTGAGGGGTGATTTGATAGAAGTGTACAAGATTATGACGGGTTTGGATAGGCTAGACAGGGAAAGGCTGTTCCCATAGTTGATGATACAAGGACTAGGGGACACAGATTTAAGGTTTTGGGCAAGAGATACAGGGGGATGTGAGGAAAAACTATTTTACGCAGCGAGTGGCGAGGACCTGGAACTCGCTGCCGACGGAAGTGGTGGAAGTGGAGACACTCAATGTTTTCAAGGGGAGACTGGATAGGCACTTGAGGGAAATAAATTTGCAGGGATATGGGGATAGAGCAGGGGAATGGGACTGACTGGATTGCTCCACAGAGAGCCGGCACGGACTCGATGGGCCGAATGGCCTCCTTCTGTGCCGTTATGACTCTGAGACTTCCCTAGAGGATCCTTTACTGAGATCATTAATTAATCCTGTCTCATTCCACATTACCAGATCTAAAATAGCCTGTTCCCTGGTTGGTTCCACAACGTATTGTTCCAAGAAACTGTCCTGAATACACTCGATGAACTCGTCCTCAAGGCTACCTTTGCCAATTTGATTTGTCCAATCTATATGAAGATTATTGCAGTACCTTTCTTACAAGCCCCCATTATTTCTTGATTTATAATCTGTCCCACAGTGTAGCTACTGTTAGGGGGCCTATAGACTACTCCCACCAGTGACTTCTTTCCCTTATTATTTATCTCCACCCAAACTGATTCTACATCTTGATCTTCCGAGCCAATATCATTTCTCACTACTGCACTGATATCATCCTTTATTAACAGAGCTATCCCACCTCATTTTCCTTTCTGCCTATCCTTCCAAAATGTCAAATAACCCTGAATATTCAATTTCCAGCCTTGGTCACCTTGCAGCCATGGCTCTGTAATAGCTATCAGACCATATCCATTTATTTCGATTTGTGCCGTCAATTCATCTATCTTGTTACGAATGCTGCGTGCATTCAGATAAAGAGTCTTTAATTTTGTCTTTTTACCATTTTTCCCTACTCTGACCCTATTTGCTGGTGCACTCTTATGCTTGTAAGCTCTGTCCCTTCCCGTCACACTCTGGTTATCATTACCCCTATCACTACCCTGCACCATTGTCGTGTCCTTTCTCTTTAACTTTCTAAGTTTCCCCTCACCTGAACCCGAAGTTCCCACTCTTGAGTACTATCCTACTGGAAGTGTGCCTGTCAATGTTCCCTCTAATTTTTCTTTTTTGTGCACGGTCCCTTTAACTGGGTACGTGGTCCATTCAAATTTTCCCACATGCACGGTTTCTTCCTTGTAAGAGCCGGTGAGCGGCCTGCGCAGGACCTCCAGACCGCTCACCGGCCGCGCGGCTTAGCAGGAACGTTGGTGCCTGTGTGGATGTCGGATGATGATAGGATTGGCTTAGGCTGAGATACCCCTTGCAATTCAAATAGTCTGCCACTACTCCGGAGGAGAATAATTACACATTAAGGGAAAAAGTTAAACAAACCATTGGCAACTGGGGTGACAACATTTTTTTTCCAGACAAACACATCTCAAAAATAGTTTACTCGCATAAAAAAAGTCCTATGTACATTTTCTAAATAATTTGCAATATGTATAAATGGAAGTTATTCACATATAAATCAGATCATAATATAGTTCACTTTTAAATAAATGTAATGTAGTTAAAACATTTAATACTACTGTAACCCAGTCTTGTGCTGTATTCAGAGACTTCCCAAAAGAAACACGCAATACATCCTATTCCCTTTCTTCAGCCTCCTCACCCGGTCTGCTATAGTTATAAAGGGGAAACTGCGGACCCGGGGTAGGGAACAAACACACAAAATCATGAAAATAAGCAGCAGGTTCATCAGCATTTTTTAAAATTCATTCATGGGATGTGGGCATCGCTGGTAAGGCCAACATTTATTACCGACCCCTAATTGCCCTTGAGGAAGTGGTGGTGAGCCGCCTTCTTGGAACTGCTGCAGTCCGTGAGGTGAAGGTTTTCCTAACGGGTTTGATACAACTGAGTGGGGCTTGTTAGGCCCTTTCAGAGAGCAGTTAAGAGTCAACCACACTGCTGTGGTTCTGCAGTCACATATGAGCCAGACCAGGGAAGGGCAGCAGATTTCCTTCCCTAAAGGGCATTAGTGAACCAGATGGGTTTTTACGACAATCCGATAGTTTCATGGTCACCAGCTTTTTATTCCAGATTTATTCAATTAACTGAATTTAAATTCCCCAGCTGCCAGTGGTGGATCATTAGTCCAGTAACACAACCACTATGCTACCGTTCCACTAAAAAGGTGGGTTAACGTTACAGGTGTGGGCCCCTCATCAGAGCCGTGACCTGAAACATTAACCTGTCTCTTCTCTTTTTGAGATGCTAGCTGACCTGCTGTGTATTTGCAATGCTTTCTGCTTTTAATTTTAGGTGCAACGTAAGGAGTACTGAACGCCACAGGGCAGTGCCAGTGACAGGATCGGAAAACAAGTCCCACGTCACCATTCGATGGTGTTACTGTAATCTCTGCTGAATGCTCCGAATTGATTATGACTTTGTGCGACTAGAAGGAGGCCGAGGTTTTCAGTAGGTGTATGTGTGAATTTCATCAGTAATTAAAAGCATATAAATCAATAGGACATTAAATTAGCTGTCCGTTTTTTAGAAAATTAGTTTTGAAACACTCAGTGAATGAGTAAAACTGAACAACTCGAACACCATTAAAAACGGAAACAAGCTCTGCACCATTAAAAATGAGATTACTCTTTCAGATTCCCCCCCCCCGCCGCCACCACCACCACCAGTTTAACCCTCAGAGGTGTGTGACTGTCGTTCTATACCAAATCCAAAGATTCTAGGCCCTGAATTTACTTTTTGGAATACTGTTGCACAAATGTTTAACACGTTCATCTGAAATTCCTCTCTCCACAAATGTAGCTAAAATACTGAGGGGGGAATTTCAGGAAAATGTGTTAAACGTTGTACGCTACTGTCACGCAGTGTAATTTTAGGACCACTATTTCGGTTTTATTCCAAGGACAGCATTAATCAGGCAATATGCTAGGACACCACAATGGCTCAGCTAGTTAAGGCAGTGAGTAGCTGACCCCTACAGATGGGTCCCATGTTCTACCCCTCTGTGCCCCTAGGTTAGGAAGTAGAAAATCTATCTAGTGATTGCTGCTGGAAACGGCAATAGTTTTTTTATTCATTCCTGGGATGCGGGCGTCCCTGGCAAGGCCAGCATTTATTGCCCTTGAGAAGGTGGTGGTGAGCTAAGAATGTAGACAGGTGCTCTCCAGTAGACAGGTGCAGTAGTCTTTCGATGGGTATGCCATCCTAATGGTTATGGTACTGTACTAGTAACTCAGAGATCATAAATTCAATAAATCTGGTGATTTGAGGGATGGCACTGGAAAAATGTGACCATAAAAGTTGCTATTGACGCCACTCTATGGTACCAGAACTGAGAGATTACAGCTATCAAGAAAGATTGAACAGATTGGGGCTTTTTTCTTTAGAAAAGAGAAGACTCAGAGGTGACCTAATAGAGGTCTTTAAAATTAAGAATGGGTTGGACAGGGTAGATGTGGAGAGAATGTTTCCACTTGTGGGAGAGTCCAAAACTAGGGGCCATAAATACAAGATAGTTACTAATAAATCCAATAGGGAAATAAGGAAAAATGTCTTTACTCAGAGAGTGAAACTCACTACCACAGGAAATGGTTGAGGCAAATAGCTCAGATGCTTTCAAAAGGAAACTAGACGAGTACATGAGAAAGAAGGGAATATGTTGAAAGGTTGAGATGAGGTAGATGGAATGGGAGGAGACTCGTGTGGAGTATGAACACCAGCACAGACTAGTTGGGCCAAATGGCCTGTAACAATGCTGTATATTCTATGTAATCAGTCAATGATTTCAGAAGGGAAGCAAAAAAAGCTTACTAAAATATAACGGTGAATCTGCAAAGACCTGGTGATGGTGGCACCTGTAGCCCACCTTCTAGTCATTTCACCCTGTGCAAACCAAAGAATGCTTTAAGATTCTCCTTTCTTCCATCCTGAAATTATTCTTATAAGCAATGATATTCTGGAAAAAATTCCTAATGGTGTCTATTCCAGAGGAAAGTACAAGGAGCCTCTAGAAACTTCTAATATAGGATTATTATCCAATGCGGTAGTTTGGTGCTCAAAGGGTGAATTAATTAATAATAATCTGAGGACTTGAGGTGGGCGTTTGGCAATACATTGTGCCACAGAGTGAGAAGAGCCCATGTGGCACCCATGATTCCCCTTGGAGATCCCCCCATCTTGGCTGTGTGGTCAGGGCATTGAGCAGAAATCGAGTGCTTCACGACCAGGAGAGGGAAGGAAAAAATCAGAGTTCAAGTAATCTTTTGTGTACCACGCAGAAATGTGCGGGAGGTCAGTGCGGGAAGGTATGACAGCTGTTTCGTTTTGATAATAAAAAGTGAGATATCACAGCTCTTCCAGTTCTCCTGGTATAATGACCCATGCAATGTTCTACAGTTCCATTTCTTCTCTCCTTCTGCCTTCTTCTAAAACAGCATTGTTTAAATAGTCTTCAAGCTTTGAATGTGCAGTTTATATTTTTAAACTGTCTTGTCAGCCATTTCCGTTTGTTTCAAGTCTAAAAAGAACTTCTGTATAGAGCCGGCATGTTGAAGGGTTGACGTCATAGTGGGTTCTTAGAGCCGTAAGGCACTTTAAGAAATAGACTGTCATGGATTGGGAGCGTGTGGTTATAGTAAAACTCAACCATGCTTGTGAGGTTCGTGAACTTTATCTCAGCTTCTAGAAAGAGCTTGGATTCCTACAAGAAAAACAAAAATGGTATTTAGAACAGCTCTCTCCTCCTTCCTCTACTGCTATTAGGAATACAGATACGTAAAATGTAATAAATAATGAACACCTGCATTCCTGGACAGCTCCATGATACAAGTAGGATGGCGTTGCCTTAAACCTCTGAATACAAGTCATAAATGGGAATTAATGTGCGTGCTGAGTTTTAAACGTGGATTAGATCTATGGCAGACCATAGTTGCTAAGCTTTTTCCCAGGGCCACAATCTCAATCCTGATTCCAATGTCCAACACTAGAGTCACCAACAGGAATACTGCACCACAGAGTTACAGAATGCAAATCTGCACCCATGATTCCCCATAATGTGTGCTCTTCATTACAATCATGTCACTATGGCAGTTACCAAATGGAGGCCAGGCAGGAAGGAAAGAAAAACTATAGGAGCAATAATTCCATTAGCTAGTCCTATTTTACAACAATATCTTGCTTCTATACTCCTTACATGCAAGAAGCTGTCTTAGAGTGCTTCACAATAAGGATGAAAGTGTGGACACTGCACAGCACTGGAAAGCGGAAGGGAATGGGGAGTTTAGGCTCAGAACAGAAGGCAAAGTCAAAGAGCAGGGTTTCGAGGAGGTTTTTGAAAGCAGGGAGAGAGGTAGCAAGGTGGAGAAAACTGGGTAGAGAATTCCAGAGGACAGAAGTCTAATTGCCGAATGAGTGGCTATTGGTGGCGGAGGGGATCGAGTGAGAAGAGGTGCAGTGTTAGAGGAGCAGAGGGTGTTTGCAGGGGCGTAAAGTGACCACTAAGGTAGGTGAAACAATTGCCAGTGGAACTTGGAGAAGACGGGAGTTACGCGAATGTTTGGCTTATTATGAGTGAAGACGTGGGCTGTGATGCTTTGGATGAATTGAAGCTTGTGGGAAAGCTAGCTAGAACAGTGCTGTTCAATAGAAATTGCTGACTAGCCTCAGCCATGGCTACGCGGCACCATTTTAGCCGCATGCACTAATATTAGTAGATAATACCTTACACACAATACAGGTAAATGTACTTCACGTGTATATTAACAAACATCTACCACCATTCAGTACAAAACTTTGCAGTCTTTGCCATTCACCAAAGTTTGTAATTCTGGCATGAATTTATCAGACACGGCACAGCGTAGTGCAGCTTCTAGGTTTTTGTCCACGGAGTGATTGCTGACTCGCACAATCAGACACTCTCCTGCTCTCCATCCAGAACATGGTTGGATGTAGCTTGCCCGTGGTCATGACAAACCCCGTTGGAGCTGCTCATTATTGGTTGCGTTTGCTTTCTTCTGCTGGCCTGGAACAGTTATTCCAATTGGTCGACCTGACCATGATGAAAGCTCCCCTCCCCGTTTTAATGTCGCCGGTGTTTCCGGGGTGCTGAGCTCTGGCGTTTTCACCCGTGTTACACACCATTTTAGCAGATAACCAGCAAGCAGAAACCAAAGAAGTAAAGCACGCACAATGATCGGAAAACAATCGCACGCTCTGCTTTTTATCTTACTATTTTACCAACAAACACACAAAAAGGTTAAAGTACACGTGCATACACCATATGAAGATTACATGCCCCCCATGAGTCTATTACGCATTTTTATTTACTAATCAAAAATCCAATAGCCACATCTAGTGGCTAATATATTAGACAAAACTGTTCTAGAAGGGTTTTCTACTGAACTGAGGTTAATGCTCTAAAAAGGAATTCAGAATCAAAGCAGCAAATGTGGCTTACTACTCATCATTTATAATGACAAATACAGCTGCAGCAATGTTTAAACAAAGTTTACCAACCTTTTCAAAGACCCTGTAGTTCCTCAGTTTCTTTTCTGAATCATCCCATACAACTAAAACCTTTTGCAAGAGGGGAAAAAAATAGGATAAGATTTACAGTAGCCTGTATCAGTAAATATCAGTAACTGAAGCAAATTGCATAACCTTGTACAAATTATTAGACTGGTACCTTTCCCGACTTTGAAGAGTTCCTTATGCAGTACAATCCATTCTCTGGTTCCGGAGCCAGGATTTGCAGATATGAACAACCTTTAGGAATAGTTGAGAATGATTTTTATATAATTACTTCATTAGTCTGTGTACTTTGTTAAAAGTTAACTCAGCCCTATTCAACAGTATCTGTTACAGTGCCCTGGGGAATTCTGGCTTGTAACTTCCATTCTTCCTGTAGTACATTCTGACTGATGGCATCACTGCTCTGTGTTGACGTAGCTAATCTTGGCCAGGACAGCACTAAGGGAGCTACAATTTGTCTCAGTGGGGTGGAGGGGCGATGGGGCGGGGCAGACAGTCAGCCAGGGTTGCTGCTCCTGATTACTATTCAGCTGGTAGGTGGGCACATATGGGCAAGAACAGAATGGGGCTTGGCTGTGAGGCTCCGCACAGTCAAAAGCCCTGCAAACATTCACTTTCAAGGCTTGCGGATCAATAACCACTTTGGCAAAGTACCAGAGGATGCCTGATGCATATGCAACTATGCTTCATCAAGCAGTCAATGCCTTCAGGAGAAAGGGGAGCAAATTAACAAACATGTGAAAGAAATGCCATCACTGTCGGTTGCCTGTGTCTGTTGATGTACGTAAATGATTTATTTTAAAGTTGGAGACAAAAAATCCTCTGGAGAGTTACGTTGTACATTGCAGGAAGCAGATGCAATTGCACCCCCACAACTGCACCAAGGTGGCGGGAAAGTTGAATGCCGCAAACGTCCAAGTCCAAGAGCATGTCGTTCAAAGCCCCTGGCTCTCATCAGGAAACTACTAATCTACCACATGTTTAAACCCAATTCAGTTCCCTTTTCAATGTTTAGAATAATGTCAAACCACAGTGCCTTTATCTTCTGCACTGCTCTCTCATCCCAGGTTTGATCATGGTCTGTACTGAGGCAGCTGAGCTCAGTTGGCCTAATTGGCCTTAGCTCCCTTCGATTAGGGAGGAAGGAAGATCAGCCAGTGTACCATTGAGTCCTGCTGTGTATGTTATTTTATTTATCTTATACTTTATATGTAGCGAAGATAGGATCTGGTGACTTCAGTAGTCAAATACCCTGCCGGTGCTCACACAACAAAAATTGCGCACTGAAATGAGGTATTTGAGGGTGCCTGCCACCTGTGGAACAATATCCCATTAATAAGGCAACTGCAAGACTGTGGCCATGAGAAGGTTTTATTTATTCGTTCATGGGATGTGGGCGCGCTGGCAAGGCCAGCATTTATTGCCCATCCCCAATTGCCCTCGAGAACGTGGTGGTGAGCCGCCTTCTTCAACCGCTGCAGTCCGTGTGGTGAAGGTGCTCCCACAGTGCTGTTAGGGAGGGAGTTCCAGGATTTTGACCCAGCAACAATGAAGGATCGGCGATATATTTCCAAGTCTGGATGGTGTGTGACTTGGAGAGGAACTTGGAGGTGGTGGTGTTCCCATGCGCCTGCTGCCCTTGTCCTTCGAGGTGGTAGAGGTCGCGGGTTTGGGAGGTGCTGTCGAAGAAGCCTTGGCGAGTTGCTGCAGTGCATCTTGTAGATGGTACACACTGCAGCCATGGTACGCCGGTGGTGGAGGGAGTGAATGTTTAAGGTGGTGGATGGGATCATGTTTAAGGTGCAATAAATGTAACTGAAAACCTCATATCCCTACTGGCATAATCTCACATGCACAGTAAGCAGTAGGTGATATCCCCACATTATTCCAAGACAAACCCCAGCCTCCCACTGAGTTTCGACTGCAGTGCTAAGGTGCCATTCAGCCCTGATGGTCAGTGCTATATCTATATCTATCAGTGTCATGAATAATTACCTCTCAACGTCATTGGATTCTGTTGTATTCACAAACACAGAGGGCGGCAGCGGCACCTATAATCAAACCAAACAATAAAAATGTCATTAAACAGTCGCAATCATTCCATCTAAGAGTTGCTGCCATGCAGACCTTTATCATCAATTTGTTTTCTGTGCAGCCTCCTTCATTACCGTGGCTACAGCTGGAACCGAGTGCTTTGGGTCAGCTTTTCGGTCTGGAGGAACAGTCCTACTTCTCCCGGTTCCTCATTCAGGTAAGTAGTTTTTTTTTACAAAACCTACCTTTTTGATGGCTGGTTAGGTCACATGTAGACCTGGTAACCCCGCCCGATACCTGCTGCGTTCAGGGCAAACCAATTTCAAGTTTAGGTCCTAAAACGGACGGTAAGGCCTCTTATTAGCATTTTTAAGGAGCCAAGCGCCTGCTTTAGGAGGCCGCCTCTATAGCAGCTAAGCCAATCTGGCACCGGTCGTGTTTCCGATGCTGTTCAGGTGTGGGAGTTTGTCCCCCTAAGTTGGACCTCTTTGCAGCTGTTTTCCAAGTTTTTCTTAATACGAGGAGTGCTATAAAAATGTAGGTGGTAGCTGTTGCACTGTGGCAGGCTTGTCTTTCCCAAGTCAGTGACTTACTTAACAATTCAACAGGACTCTGACTGGTTATTCAGGATGTCAAATTCCATGGGCCAGAAATTCGGCTGTTGTCGGGTGAGCACGCGCTGTGTACTCACCCGTAGGGCCACCTGAAGTGCCGGTTTCACGCATGCACTGCGCATGCGCGGGAAACCGGAACTTCCGTTCCCCTGAAGGGAGGGGTTCAGAAGTCGAACGCGTGCGCGGGAGAGGCTGCGCGCACGCAGCGAACTTCAGTTTTTTTTTCCAGGTTTCTCCGGGAAGGTAAGTATGAAGAAGCTGCACTTTTAAAAAGGAGGCGCAAGACCTGTTTTTAACAAGGTAAGTGGTTAATTAATTACAATTTAAAAGTTTTTTCAACAGGTTTATCTTTTTTAGATACTTTAAAGAAAGGTAAGTTTATTTTTAGCACCGTTAAAAAGTATAATTAATTTTTTCAAAAATGTAAATTTTTGTTTAAAGTAGTTAATTTATTTAACTTAGTTATTTTAAAAATGTGATTTAAAAAAAAATTTTATTTGAAGTTTAAGTGTGGTTTTGGGGCCGATTTCTATTCATAGATTTGACAGGTCTTCCTGTCAAATCTATGAATGAAAATGCCCTGCTAGGATTGGCTCTCCATGGCCCACGTGATCCCAGGGGACGCTTCGAACTAACTGCGCCCCTGGGATACACAAGCACTGCGCGCCGGCAGCTGCAGGAGGCCCAGGACCCGAAGTCCTCGTGGGCCCAAAGCACAACTGCAGGAGCGGTAGGCAAGTACGCGCGCGATGCTTGCACCCGCAGGAAGCCTGAAAGCTGAATTTCTGGCCCATTGTTATTATTACAGCTACACTGTCGGAGGTGCCATCTTTCGGACGAAACATTAAACCGAGGCCCCATCTGCCCTCTCAGGTGGATGTTAAAGATCCCACGGCACTAAGAAGAGATGGGGAGTTTGCCCCAGTGTCCTGGCCAATATTTATCCCTCATCCAACATCACTAAAACTGATTTTCTGGCCATTATCACATATACTGTTTGTGGGACTTTGTCGCTGGAGCATTTCCTACATTACGACAGTAACTGCACTCCAAAAGTAGTTAATTGGCCGTAAAGTGCTTTGGGACGTTCTGAGGTCGTGAAAGGTGTATTACAAATGCAAGTTCTTTCTTTACATCAACGGTTTACACTTCTACAGTGCTTCTCTTATACGCAGGGACATCTGAGTGCTTTACAGGGAAGTGAAGAAAAAGAGCAGGCTGTGCATCTCCTGATCTGGGAGTGCTTGATGTCGACACTGGATGGACCAAGTGGAAACTATTCTATTCCTTCACCTCAATGAGCACAAAGTTCCCAAAAGCTGGTCAGGAAAACAAAATGGTATTTGTAAACTAATTATGACAGTATTACTAGATGTCAGTATTAAAAGAAAGACTTGCATTTATATAACACCATTCACGGCCTTGGGATGTCCCAAAGTGCTTTATAGCCAATGAAGTACACAATGAAGTATGAGGACACAATCTTTCAAGGGCACTTGGACTTACTCTCTCAAAGTAGGAAAGGCAACCCGGTCTGGATGGGTAGCATCCCAGGTTACTGAGGGAAATAAGTGTGAAAATTGCAGAGGTTCTGGCCACAATCTTACAATCCTCCTTAGATATGGGGGTGATGCCAGAGGACTGGAGGATTGCAAATGTTACAACCCTGTTCAAAAAATGGAGAAAGATAAACCCGGCAATTACAGGCCAGTCACCCCAATGTCGGTGGTGTGGAAACTTTTAGAAGCAATGGGCTGAATTTCAGCACACAAAAACAGGCGGGTTGGGCTCAGGTCAGATGTTAAAATTTAAAAAATCCGAACCTCAACCCAACTTGCCCACTTCCGGGTTTTACGGCGACGGGACAAGGGGCGGGCAGCCAACCCGCTGCCAGAAGGCGAGTTGGCAACTGAAATACTTTAATGAGGCTGGCAGCCTTTGAATTAACCTGCTTTGCCGGTTTTACAGTGGCCGGCCATGTTTCCCAGGCCTCGGGAAACCCGACAGCTGAAGTGAGGCGAGGACAGCTTTGGGGAAAAGGTAAGTGCCTTCACAACACTGCTTGTGGGCCAGGAGCGCTTCCCCGCCCACCCCCCCCCCATCAGACCCCTCCCCCTATACAAAGACCAGCGGGGTAGGGGTTGGGGTACAGGCAGGGGCTCCCCCCCCCACCCACCCCCAACGTCAGATCGGACCCTCTCCCGGTGTCGTGGATCGGACCTACCTGCTCCTGCGGCCTGCTCCGGAGTTCTCCCCACCCAACTGGAAGCCAAGCCTGTCAATCAGGCTGACTTCCGGGTTAAAACTCCACAGCATGCAGGGAAACGGGTTTGCCGTCCAAAGCTCCGCCCCCTGCCTACGTAAATAATGTTAATATCCAGGCCAATAATCCGGTAAAAATTAATTGGCATTTGGAAAATATTGGTCTACTAAATGAACGTCATCATGGATTTGTTAAAGGTAAATCATGTTGGATTAACTTGATTGAGTTCTTTGATGAAGTAACGGAGAGGGTTGATGAGGGCAGTGTGGTTGATGTTGTGTATATGGACTTTCAAAAGGCGGTTGTCAAAGTACCACATAATAGACTTGTAAGCAAAATTAAACTTGTAAGCTTGGGATTAAAGGAACAATGGCAGCATGGATACAAAATTGGCTAAGGGACAGAAAGCAGAAAGAAATGGTTAACGGTAGCTTTTCAGACTGGAGGGAAGTATCCAGTGGTTTTCCAGAGGTTGGTATTAGGACCACTGCTCTTTTTGATATATATTTATGATCTGGACTTGTGTATACAGGGCATAATTTCAATGTTTGCAGTTGAAACGAAACTCAGAAATGTAGTAAACAATGAGGAGGATAGTAACAGACTTCAGGTGGACATAGACTGATGGTGAAATGGGCAGACACATGGCAGATGAAATTTAATGCAGAGATGTGTGAAGTGATGCATAAAAAGAAAGACTTGTATTTTATATAGTGCCATTCACGACCACCCCAGACGTCCCAAAATGCTTTACAGCTAATTAAGTACTTTTTTGACGTGTAGTCACTGTAGTAAGGTAATGTAGGAAATGCTCCAGCGACAAGGTCCCACAAACAGTATATGTGATAATTGCCAGAAAATCTGTTTTAGTGATGTTGGTTGAGGGATACAATATTAGCCAGGACACCAGGGATAACTCCCCTGCTCTTCTTGGAAATAGCGCCATGGGATCTTTTACGTCCACCTGAGAGAGTCGACGAGGCCTCGGTTTAACGTCTCATCCGAAAGACGGCACCTCCAACAGTACAGCACTCCCTCAGTACTGCACTGGGAGTGTCGGAGTGTGGGAGTTTCTGTGCTCAAGTCTCTGGAGTGGAACTTAAACCCACAACCTTCTGACTCAGAGGCAAAGGTGCTACCAACTGAGCTACTGGCTGACATTTTGGTAGGACGAATGAGGAGAGGCAATATAAACTAAATGGTACAATTTTAAAGAGGGTGCAGGAGCAGAGAGACCTGGGGGTGTATGTACACAAATCTTTGAAGGACAAGTTGAAAAGGCCGTTAAAAAAGCATACGGGATCTGCGGCTTTATTAATAGAGGCCTAAGATGATAGGCAAAAGAATTAGGGGCGTTATGAGGAAAACTTTATTTTACGGAGCGAGTTGTGGTCTGGAATGCGCTGCCTGAAAGGGTGGTGGAAGCAGATTCAATAGTAACTTTCAAAAAGGGAATTATTGTAGGGAAGAAATTTCCAGGGCTATGGGGAAAGAGCAGGGAGTGGGACTAATCGGAGAGCTCTTTCAAAGAGTCGGCACAGGCACGATGGGCCGAGTGGCCTCTTTCTGTGCTGTGTCATTCTATGATTCTATGACACTATTGCTCCGATACGTCAGATCTTGCAGTAGCTTTGTGGTCGTGTAGCTTTTCTAATAAAGAAAGTAGATGTGGTTTCCTGTAAACCGACTAAACTGCAAATGTTATTTCTTATTTCTTGTGTTATTACCCAACAGCAATAGATCTCTCCGGCCTCTCTGCCTGCGTTTGCTTACGTCAGACTCCTCCTCCCTGTTATTGCTGGATAATTCCACCAGAGACCACTATTTGCTAACCTCCACCACTCCTCCCCAGAGCGGAGCACACCCAGTCACTCACCCCAGAAATACACTTTCCAATCCTCAATGCTAAAACAGCTGTTCTCATCTTTTAGGACTTTTATATAGCATCAAGATTTCTGATTTTCTTACAGTTACTACAAAACACAAAGCTTTTTTGAAAAAAAATTTGAGAACCCAAGGTAAAGGGCCAAACCCACAGTGCAGGACTTTACCAAGATTGAAAAAGAGTACAAAATGCTAAAATAACGATCCGGTGATGCCAAGCTTAGATTTTTTAAAAGCCTGAACGTTGCAAGGCAAGTGAAGACTCAGGGAAGGAAGGAGTTCTACTGTTATGAGACCCTGGGAAAGAGCGAGTGTGCAGTGAGCCTTGATTTCAATACAACGAGGATATAGAAAGTAGAAAGTGAGTGTAGGACTGCGTAGCTGCACATCCAAACGCATTCGGATGGGAAGTTAAACAGAGGTGATATCTTCCTCGTCAGGGGGATGATAAAGATCCCATGGCACTATTTGGGAACAGAGTGACTCCTTCCAACGACGAAGTGGAAATGGAAGCCTGAGTTCACCCATGTGCTATCCGCCCGCGTGACGTCATCAGACATGGGTCTGATCCTCCGAGTTCTCGCATGCGCAAATCGCCAAATTTTGAGTCTAATGTGGTGGCGTCATCAGGCACGCGCATAAGTATCTTCATTCGGCGCGATCTTTAGAACCTTAAAACCTGCTCCCCCGGCTCCTCAGGCAGCAGTTTCAAGGCCCCCCCAGCCAACCCTTGGAAGAGGCTGAAGTCACTGAACATGATGTCACGTCATTAGACTCCAACTGCGCAGGTGTGAGAAATTCGTTTCCTGCAGTTTTGTTGGCAGGAAGCACGTCCATTTAGGAAAGAGCAGGAAGTTCGCCTGGTGTCCTGGACCAACATTCCTCCCTCAACCAAGGTCACCAACAAAAATGAACCAGTCAATCATCTCATTACTGCTTCAGGGCCGTTGCTGATGCAAAATGACAGCCGCATTTCCCAACATAATTCATTGTGAAACACTGATATTTTGACAATACGATAAGATGCTTTATAAATACAAGCCAGTATTTCTTAACAGTCGCTAATATACAGATTAAAAACAATAGAATACAGTGAGATTAACAGTGATAAGAGATGTGAAGGAAGTGTTTCACTTCACACTCAAACTCCAACACATAGAAAATAGGAGCAATCAATACTAACAGCAGCATTTCTACATTAAATAAAACCCTTCAAGCTTTCTTTTTAAAAAAAGTATAATTCAAGCAGTACATTTTATCTCATTACCGTCTACCACACTCTGCTGTGCTCCCCTCTGAGCCATGGGGGGGCGGGGGGAAGAAACACTGGTGGAATGAGTGGTGCTAATTACAGTAAGCAATAAAGAGTGGGGTGCGTTCACAAAAAAAAACACGTTCTTACATTTTCATAATCCTCATCCTCATCATCAGACACGTTACTCTGCGACGGCTGTGATTGAGACCGGAGTCGAGGGAGCGGCTTTTCAGTTTCAACAGAACGAAAACTTTGTCCATCGGGAGATGAGCGGCTGCAAGAAATAATGTTTTATGGATTCTTAGTCATTATGTATTAGCCCCAACTTTTCGTACATTCTGATGCACCATCTTATATTGAGTTGTCCGATATTACACATATTAGATATATATGCCTCATGGTGTAAACTATTACAAAAAAAAAATCGATGAGGAAATCGGTTTTGCTGTAGAAATAAGGAGGAGGCTAACAGAGCTCACTGTTATTAAAGTGTAAATCGGACAGCAACTTCCAGCAATCACACATGCGCTGTTAAACGTGGAAATCAGGAAGTTGCTGTCCGAGTTGCTCTGATCCCCCAGAAGCTGCGCTATAACCAAGAGACTCAGCCTTCAAATACATGGGACGGCGTGAAGTTTCGGTACTTGCACGATAGATACCCACGAAATTCGCCAGAAAAAAAGTTAGGGCTTGTCCATTCCAGTGTAAATAAATTTGTAGCAGTGTGATAAGTCTTAATTACTGCCAAATAACCTCTCTGGTACTGAAAATTAACTTTTACAAGTGTGAAGTCTCATTCCTTCAAGATTTGAATTATTGTTGGAGATTATAAAAATATTTTAAAAATTAAATACTTTTTTTAAACTTTTTCTCTCTCTCTTTCTTAATCCCATCTTTCTTTCCCTCTCTCTATTTCACTTTCTGTACCTGACTTTGGCATTGCATTAAATATTCTTAACTGACGCTTCCTGGTTCATACTCTACACGGCTCAGTAACCAGTCTTCAATCTGACTGGTTGAGGAGATACACAGTTGCTTGTCCTGTTCTCACAGGTCCCAGATCCCCTGTAGAGGGCGCCGTGCCATTTTGTCTTTTTAATTTACAGTAAGTTTCAGTGCAAATTCCCATAGAAAGTCTGAGGACAAGTGCAAGTGTAATGGTGCCGTTCATTCACTACAGAGCAAAATTCTAACCAAATAATTCCCGTAGAATTGCACTATTATCACCTAAAGGTAATTTCCTCCCATTCCCTGTTGATTTTTCTGTAACTTGGTTCAAATAATATTAAAGAGAAATCACTTGTTTTACAAGCTCACTCTATCTATGTTTACTTAGCAATCCATGTTCTAATTCTTCTTCATTCCAGCAAAAAGCTTACCAATTAAATAACAGCACGGCCTCCGTGGCTTGGCTCCCTCAGCTGGCTACATTTGTAATAGAATATTTTTAAACACTACATCCCGCCTCGCCTTCAAAAAAATTAAAATGTTCAATGATGATAAATGTTATAGAGTTATACAGCACAGAAAGAGGCCCTTCGGCCCATTGTGTCCGCGCCAGCCATCAAACCCTGTCTATTCTAATCCCATTTTCCAGCACTTGGTCCGTAGCCTTGTAGGCTGTGGCGTTTCAAGTGCTCATCTAAATGCTTCTTGAATGTTGTGAGGGTTCCTGCCTCTACCACCCTTTCAGGCAGTGAGTTCCAGATTCCAACCACCCTCTGGGTGAAAAAGTTTTTCCTCAAATCCCCTCTAAACCTCCTGCCCCTTACCTTGAAACTATGCCCCCTGGTTATTGACCCTTCTACTAAGGGGAAAAGTTCCTTTCTATCTACCCTGTCTATGCCCCTCATAATTTTGTACACCTCAATCAGGTCCCCCCCTCAGCCTTCTCTGCTCTAAGGAAAATAACCCCAGCCTGTCCAGTCTCTCTTCATAGCTGAAGCGCTCCAGCCCAGGTAACATCCTGGTGAATCTCCTCTGCACCCTCTCCAATGCAATCACATCCTTCCTGTAGTGTGGTGACCAGAACTGCACACAGTATTCCAGATGTGGCCTAACTAGCGTTTTGTACAGCTCCATCATAACCTCCCTGCTCTTATATTCTATGCCTCGGCTAATGAAGGCAAGTATCCCATATGCCTTTTTAACCACCTTATCTACCTGTCCTGCTGCCTTCAGGGATCTATGTCCATGCACACCAAGGTCCTTCTGATCCTCTGTCCTTCCTAGGGTCCTACCATTCATTGTGTATTCCCTTGCCTTGTTAATACTCCCAAAATGCATCACCTCACACTTTTCAGGGTTAAATTCCATTTGCCACGTTCCATGTTAACTGCTAAACATACTGAATTGAGAAATCTACACTTGTTAAAGTGTCTGTAGATCCAAACATTATATTGCAGAGCTGTCCAATAGAAATTGCTGACTAGCCAGAGTTGTGGCTACAGCAAAATTATTTTAGCCACATGCACTAATTTTAGTAGAAAACACCTTACACACATTCACACAATACAGGTAAATGGACTTCACGTGTATATTTACCTAACATCTACCACCATTCAGTAACCAAGGAAGTAAAACATTCAACGATTATATAAAAGATCATACACTCTGCTTTTCGTCTTACCACAGTGTCAGCTGTGACTCAGTTGGTAGCACCCTCGCTTCTCAGTCAGAAGGTTGTGGGTTCACGACCCACTCCAGAGGCTTGAGCACAAAAATCTAGGCTGACACTCCAGTGCGGTACTGAGGGAGTGCTGCACTGTCGGAGGTGCGGTCTTTCGGATGAGACGATAAACCGACGCCCCGTCTGCTCCCTCAGGTGGACGTAAAAGATCTCATGGCACTATTTCGAAGAAGAGCAGGGGAGTTCTCCCCAGTGTCCTGGCCAATATTTATCCCTCAACCAACATCACTAAAACAGATTATCTGGTCATTATCACATTGCTGTTTGTGGCAGCTTGCTGTGCGCAAATTGGCTGCCGCGTTTCCTACATTACAACAGCGACTACACTTCAAAAAGTACTTCATTGGCTGTAAAGCACTTCGGGATGGCCGGTGGTTGTGAAAGGCGCTATGGAAATGCAAGTCTTTCTTTTCTTTATGGCGCTACATAAATGCAAGTTGTTGCTAAAGTAGGCTCGGTGCTGTGCCAGAGGAGAACGAGTTGAGAGCACAGGCTCACAGAACATACAGACAGCATAAGGCCATACAAAAAAAACAAATGGAATTCTAGGTTTTATCACAAGAGGTATAGAATGTAAATACCAAGAGGTAATGAGCCTATACAGAACCTTAATAAGATCTCAATTACAGTATTGTATGCAGTACATTGAGGATAGAGAGAGGGTATAATGCAGATTCACCAGGATGCGAAGAAAGACTTCTAAAATTGGGTCTTTCTTGAGAAGGAGGCAGAATACAGGATATATGATAGAAGGGGCCTCAGATACAAGATTAAATATAAGAGATTTAGAACAGAGAGCAAGAGAAACTTCTTTACACAGCAAGTTCTGAGGCTGTGGAATTCACTTCCAGGGTTAGCGATTGGATAGTTGGATTAAGGCAAACGTTTTGAAGGAATTATGGAAACAGGGTGAGTAAATGTGATTAGAACCGTTTGCTCACGTTGAGGGTAAACACCAACACAGACTGGTTGAGTTGAATAACCAGTTTACTTGTGAAAAAACACTGCTGCATCAAGTACACAGCAATCATATTGATAATCATTTATTATATCAAAACACTTACTGTAAGGGTGATACCGAAAGCGTGTTGTACTTTTGAACGTTAGGCTTAGCAGCAGCAGGTGGTGGTGGTTTTGGTTTTAGCAATACGGGAGCTAATTTTGGTAATAGTTCTGGTTTATATAGTTTAGGCTTGACCCGTTCAGTTTGAGATGGAATTGGTGACAGTATGGGTTTGTTCGATGGCACTGGAGGTCGTCCAGCACTAGATCCTTTATTCATAGACACTGGAGGGGGTCCAACACTAGATCCTTTGTTCATAGGCACTAGAGGAGGTCCAGCACTAGATCCTTTGTTCATCGGCACTGGAGGAGGTCCAGCACTAGATCCTTTGTTCATCGGCACTGGAGGAGGTCCAGCACTAGATCCTTTGTTCATTGGCACTGGAGGAGGTCCAGCACTAGATCCTTTGTTCATTGGCACTGGAGGAGGTGCAGCATTGAATAATGCCCTGTTTCCAGTCGTCTGTTGAAAATGTTTATTTAATTGCCCTGAAAAGTTACTTCTAGCTTTGACACCAGGGTCCGGGGTTTCTGAAAGTCTCCTGTTTTGCTCCTTTTCACAAAAAGTGTGTTTTAAATGTACAGGAGCGGGGATTGGCCAGCCTGGTGAAGCATTGGGAGATGGACATCTTTCAGTTTTTGTATGGAAAGGGGAAGGCAAACAGTCCTGTAGTGAACTTGGTAAATCCTCTTTTATAACAGCCAATCCAAGTGACTGGCGTCTTTGATTGGGAGGTGGCAGACGAGGTAGTGGTTTCATACTGCTCCTCCCTGGCTGGATTAGAGAAGAATTCAACGTAGGGTGAAAATCTAAACACATGGGAAAGAGAAAAAAAAAAATTTCACTTCAGCAACTAAAATGCCTACTGAATTATTACAGAAGCAGTTTGCAAATATATAACAGAAGATGTTTATAATCCTTTATACAGACTCCTGCAAATTAAGAAATTAACTGATACAATACATTCAATACAATGCAACACTTTAGCACTTCTGATTATTGGGAATATCTGTGCTCATTGAAACAAGGGACATTAGCAATCAGTAGCATCCTCACGTCATATTAGATGCAAAGTAAAGCTCCCTATTGACCAGGGGTGGGCAATTATTTGGGCTGGAGGGCCACTTAGCAAGTTTTGGTGAGCTGTTGAGGGCCGCACACCAATGTTCCCCTCCCCCCCCCTCCCCCATGCGCACCAATGGCGAGGTCCCGCGCAGGCCGCTCACCGGCTCCTGCCGCAGGAAAAGATACTGCGCATGTGCAGCCACTAATTTAAAGGGACCGCACACGGAAAAAAAATTAGAGAAGAACATTGCATAAACATCAACATAAATTCAGATAGTAGTCAGATACTATCTTAAATACACAAAATGTAGTGTAAAAACAGTAAAATCTTCTGTTAGCAGATGAATTAAATGATTGATCGATCAATTAAATATTGTACTGGTTGCCATATTATAAAAAAGGATAGAGAGGTACTGGAGAGGGTGCAGAGAAGATTTACAAGGATGATACCAGAAATGCGAGGGTATACAGATCAGGAAAGGATGAACAGGCTGGGTCTCTTTTCTCTTGAAAACAGAAGGCTGAGGGGTGACCTAATAGAGGTCTTTAAAATTATGAAAGGTTTTGATAAGAGTGGATACAGAGAGAATGTTTCCACTTGTGGGGAAGAGCATAACTAGAGGCCATCAATATAAGATAGTCACCAAGAAATCCAATAGGGAATTCTGAAGAAACTTCTTTACCCAGAGAGTGGTGAGAATCTGGAAATCGCTACCACAGGGAGTGGTTGAGACGAATAGTATAGATGCATTTAAGGGGAGGCTGGATAAACATATGAGGGAGAAGGGAATAGAGGGTTACTCTGATAGAGTTAGATGAGGAAAGACGGGAGGAGGCTCGAGTGGAGCATAAACGCCGGCATGGACTGGTTGGGCCAAATGGCCTGTTTCTGTGCCGTATATCCTGTGTAATCTATGTGGCTCGAGTCTGCGAGGCCTCCAACGCGAGAGGTGTTCTCTTTATAGTGTGCGGAGCGCGGGAGCCCGAGGCTTCGCAAGGCCTGAACTACCATCGCGTTACCTGGAGTCCTTGTGCCCTGGGATCCACGTTCATGTCTAAGACGGCGATGAGAATTCCCCATGCTGTCATATTCTGGGTACCGAGAGAGGAAAGAGACACAGCGCCGGTCTCTTTCTTCGGTAAGAGTCATGGAGATGAGCAGCGATAACTCGACTCTAAAATGGATGGCGCATATTCGAGTATGCAGCGCATTCTGGGTACAGACATCCGCCACTGGGGCCCAGAATCGCGGAACGGATCCTTTTAAGATCGAGCCGGGGAGAATCGCTTTTGCAAAATTGATAAATTGAATTAAGTACCTGGCTGCAGTTCGGGTCCATCACTGACCCACGAGAAGTGAAAGTGGATAGACTAATGTGCAGCTCGAGCTCCGGTACGCGTTCTATATCTGTCCAGTCCAGCGGGGGCCCGCCACTGATTTTGACTGTCCCAACAACGTGCTTTATAACAACCTTATTATACTTTATTACCCACATAATAACAGTGACTGCACTTCAAAAAAGCAACTCAGAACTGCAGACCATTCTGACAAAAGGGTCTGCATCCAACACATTAACCTATCTTTGCCATTTCCAGATGCTGTCGGTCTTGTTGTGTATCTCCACGGTTTTCTGGTTTCATATTGGGGGTGAAATTGTTGCTGTTGATTATTTTATTGGAAAAGTCAGGATCACACTGCATTGTGATCAGTCAGGCTCATTCACCAACATTATCAGTGGGGAATTTTACCCACTCCACCTTGGGTTAGTTAATGTTGCAATGGTGTTGGAACATAATAGTGTGTGTGGTATCAGTGGTGTAATTATCTCAACACTGCCCCGAGACTGTACAGATGTCCCTCGGTGTTATGGCCTTTTTTTCTGCCTCATTAACCTACCATAAAAGGGTATTCAAGTAAAATGGTCATTACCTTCTGATGCTGGGGTTATACAGATTCCATCTGGTCTCAGGTAGTCATCCTCATCGTCATCATCATCTTCTGCATAATCTGAAAAAGACAATTAAAGACTGTAAGAATACACGAAAGAGAACAAGACATGGGGGATAAGGATTCCTCTGGTCACCTTGTACTTGTGAAGACTTTCTCGGCTCAGTATCTTTTAGTGCTTGCAATATTGCGAAGAATACTCAACCGAGAATATATTCAAACCTATTTACAATCTTGCTTTGTGTAGTGACCAAAGGCATCTCATCCCCCTCCATAGAGTGCATCAACACGATTATTCCCACAGTATGCTCCAACAACAACAACTTGTATTTATATAGCGCCTTTAACATAGTAAAACATCCCAAGTCGCTTCACAGGAATGTTATAAGACAAAAAAATTGACGCCGAGCCACATAAGAAGAAATTAGGGCAGATGACCAAAAGCTAGGTCAAAGAGGTAGGTTCTAAGGAGCGTCTTAAAGGAGGAAAGAGAGGTAGAGAGGCGGAGAGGTTTAGGCAGGGAATTCCAGAGCTTAGGGCCTTGCAGCTGGAAGCACGGCCACCAATGGTGAAGCGATTATAATCAGGAATGCTCAAGAGGGCAGAATTAGAGAGCAGATATCTCAGGGGGAGGTTGTGGGGCTGGAGGAGATTACAGAGATAGGGAGGGGGGCGAGGCCATGGAGGGATTTGAAAACAAGGATGAGAATTTTAAAATCAAGGCATTGCTTAACCGGGAGCCATTGTAGGTCAGCGAGCACAGGGGTGATGGGTGAACAGGATTTGGTGCGAGTTAGCACACGGGCACAGAGTTTTGGATGACCTCAAGCTTACGTAGGGTAGAACGTGGGAGGCCGGCCAGGAGTGCGTTGGACTTGTTGGCGCCGCGTAAGAAAGAAAGGAGGCAGGGTTGCTGGGTCCCACAGCACTTATTTATCTATACCAACACAGGCTCAATTCAATTATTGGAAGTTCTGGAGTAACTAATTAATGGAAATAGTTGGAGAGAGTGCGTGAGTGTGAGGAAGACAATAAGTTACTGCAATGAAGGGCAAGTGAATGAGTGAAGAGACACTTCTGCCTCCCATGTCTCCTTATCTCCTTTCCTCCCAGATCTCTGGCTCCCTCCATCCCCTCGCAGACCTGTGGCCCAAGGTTCCGCTCTCCCAATCCTCCGTCCAGGAAGGGATTTATGCTTAATTAGTCACAATGGCGAGTGAACGTTCTATATAAAATTATTGGATGTGGCAGATCTTGGGGGAAAGATATTGGATGCGGCCGGTCTTGGAAGGTGACGCTCAGCTGTTCCCGTGGATTAACTTGCTTTACAATGCAACTTTGGATCAGGATGGAAATATAGAAATACACTGAACCCATCTGAGGGCCAGAGAAGGAGATCAGCGTTCTGTCAGCAGATGCACGAGGTGGTGCGTCACTGTTGGCCTTGTGGAGTTTGGTTCATATACTTGACAGCACGAGAGTCGCACATCATTGGCGCTGACACCACCCTAGTGAGGTAAAAGTCCCCGTCATTACCCAGAACACAGCATTCCCGCAACTATAGCAAAAAAGCAAAATGTGAACCGCTTACCTCCAGATTCCGATTCCCCCGACGTGTATTTTATCTGCACCGGGCTCTCTACTGAACCATAAAATTTCTCCGTATCAGAGTAGTCACTGAAAGGAAGAACATATAAAAGGGATTTGCTAAACTCCACGTCATCGGCCCTGCATCTAGATCTATTCTGTCGCAGCACCGCTGGGGCTACCTCATCCCCTGTGCCCTTTCATGTTGACGATTCGCGGCCCCATTTTGATGAAGGTTCTGCATCTGAAACTTGAACCCGTCTTTTTTGAGTTTCAGTTGCTGGCAGACCGGCTGTGTATTAGCTGTAGGTATTCTACCGTCAGTCAGGAAAAAAAGCAATTAGCAGCTTGGATGACTGACGAGTAACTAGAATCAGAACATTGTGTTAGTTTTACATCGTTCGTCAATAAGAACATAAGAAATCGGAGCAGGAGTAGGCCATTCGGCCCCTCGAGCCTGTCCCGCCATTCAATAAGATCACGGCTGATCTGATCTTGGCCTCAACTCCACTTTCCCGCCTGCTCCCCATAACCCTGGACTCCCCTGCAGTTCAAATATACGTCTATCTCTGCCTTGAATATATTCACTGACTCGGCCTCCACAGCTCTCTGGGGTAGAGAATTCCAAAGATTCACGACCTTCAGAGAAGAAATTCCTCCTTATCTCCGGTTTAAATGGGCGACCCCTTATTCTGAAACTATGCCCCCTAGTTCTAGATTCCCCCACGAGGGGAAACATCCTCCCTGTATCTACCCTGTCAAGCCCCCTCAGAATCTTATATATTTTTTTATTCGTTTTTATGGGATGTGGGCGTCGCTGGCAAGGCCAGCATTTATTGCCCATCCCTAACTGCCTTTGAGAAGGGCAATTTATATTTTTCCAATAAAAGCACCTCTCATTCTTCTAAACTCCAATGAGTACAGGCCCAACCTGCTCAACCTTTCTTCATAAGACAACCCTTTCATCTCAGGAATTAACCGCGTGAACCTTCTGTGAACTCTTGTTTATTTCATAGAATGATGCTGCACAGAAGGAGGTCATTCGGCCCATCGTGCCTGTGCCAGCTCTTTTGAAAGAACTATCCAATTAGTCCCACTCCCCCCTGCTCTTTCCTCATCGCCCAGCAAATTTCTCCTTTTCCAGTATTTATTTAATTCCCTTTTGAAAATTACTATTGAATCTGCTTCCACCACATTTTCAGGCAGCGCGTTGCAGATCATAACAACTCGCTGCGTAGGCCCTGACATCCTTCCTAAAGTGTGGTTCCCAGAATTGGACACAATACTCTAGCTCAGGCCTAACCAGTGATTTATAAACCGTTTATTATACCATAACTTCCTTGCTTTTGTACTCTATGGTTCTATTTATAAAGAAAAAGATCCTGCATGCTTTTATTTTTATAAACAGCCTTATCAGATTGTCCAGCCACTTTCAAAGATGTGTATGTGAACCCCGAGGTCTCTCTGTTCCTTCATTAAAATTGTACCATTTAATTTATACCACCTCTCCTCATTTTTCCTTCACTGTTTACTGCAAGCTTTGTGTCATAAAAACATAAGAACAATAAGAAATAGGAGCAGGAGTCGGCCATATGGCCCCTCGAGCCTGCTCCGCCATTCAATAAGATCATGGCTGATCTTCGACCTCAACTCCACTTTCCCGCCCGATCCCCATATCCCCCGATTGCCCATGAGTCGAAAAATCTATCGATCTCAGCCTTGAATACACTCAACGACTCAGCATTCACAGCCCTTTGGGGTAGAGAATTCCAAAGATTCACAACCCTCTGAGTGAAGAAATTCCTCCTCATCTCAGTTCTAAATGTCCGACCCCTTATCCTGAGACTGTGACCCCTGGTTCTAGACTCTCCAAAACGCCCTCGTAAGAACGGGATATGACGCTCAACTCATCGATCGACAGTTCCGACGGGCCACAGCGAAAAATCGCATAGACCTCCTCAGAAGGCAAACACGGGACACAACCAACAGGGTACCCTACGTCGTCCAGTACTTCCCCGGAGCGGAGAAACTACGCCATGTTCTTCGCAGCCTTCAACATGTCATCGATGACGACAAACACCTCGCTAAGGCCATCCCCACGCCTCCACTACTTGCCTTCAAACAGCCGCCTAACCTCAGAAGTACCATCGTTCACAGCAAATTACCCAGCTTTCAGGATAACAGCGACCACGACACCACACAACCCTGCCACGGCAAACTCTGCAAGACATGCCAGATCATCAACACAGATACCACCATCACACGTGAGGACACTACCCACCAGGTACATGGTACATACTCATGTGACTCGGCCAACGTTGTCTACCTCATACGTTGCAGGAAAGAATGCACCGCGGCATGGTACATCGGCGAGACCATGCAGACACTGAGACAACGTATGAACGAGCACCGCGCAACAATCGCCAGGCAGGATTGTTACCTCCCAGTCGGGGAACACTTCAGCAGTCAAGGACATTCAGCCTCGGATCTGCGGGTAAGCGTTCTCCAAGGCAACCTTAGGAACACACGACAACGCAAAATCATCGAGCAGAAACTGATAGCCAAGTTCCGCACTCATGAAGACGGTCTCAACCGGGATCTTGGGTTTATGTCACGATACATGACGTGATCCGGACTCGAGTCGTCGTTGGCTTGTTCACAGATGTGATTCCCAGTAAAAAAGTAAAAATTTTCCCAGTAAAAAAGTAAAAATTTTAAAGCTTATCGTTTTACATACAGACGGCAGCTTTTGACACGTTAGACCCCCTGCGACTCCACCTCATTGTCTCAGTTGTATCTTGCTATGTCTTTGATGTGGTACCTTCCTGGCTGACCTGATTAACTTTATCACACCTCGGCAGATAGTCAGGATGATTTAATTTAGTTGTCTGCAATTGTAAGGTACACATGCATTGTTCTCTATCTATATATGCTTTGGCGATTCTGTATCTTTTTACTTCACCCGACGAAGGAGTAGTAAGCTCCGAAAGCTTGTGATTTCAAATAAAACTGTTGGACTATAACCTGGTGTTGTGCGACCTCTCAATTTTGTCCACCCCAGTCCAACACCGGCATCTCCGCATCTAGACTCTCCAGCCAGGGGAAACAACCTCTCAGCATCCACGCTGTCAATTCCCCTCAGAATCTTTTTGTTTCAATGAGATCACCTCTCATTCTTCTAAACTCCAGAGAGTATAGGCCCAATCTAAATCTCTCCTCATAGGACAACCCTCTCATCCCAGGAATCAATCTAGTGAACCTTTGTTGCACCGCCTCTAAGGCAAGTATATCCTTCCGTATGTATGGAGACGAAAACTGTGCAAAGTACTCCAGGTGTGGTCTCACCAAAGCCCGGTACAATTCCAGTAAGACTTCCTTACTCTTATACTCCAACCCCCTTGCAATAAAGGCCAACATGCCATTTGCCTTCCTAATTGCTTGCTGTACCTGCATTCTGACTTTCCGTGTTTCCTGTACAAGGACACCTAAATCTCTCTGAACACCAACATTTAATAGCTTCTCACCATTTAAAAAAATATTCTGTTTTTCTATTCTTCCTACCAAAGTGAATAACCTCACATTTCCTCACATTATACTCCATCTGCCACCTTACTGCCCACTCACTCTTAACCTGTCTATACCTCTTTGCAGGCTCTTTGTGTTCTCCTCGCAGCTTACTTTCCCACCTAGCTTTGTATCCTCAGCAAACTTGGATACATTGCACTCGGTCCCTTCATCTAAGTCATTAATATAGATTGTAAATAGCTGAGGCCCAAGCACTGAGCCTTGCGGCACCCCACTAGGAACAGCCTGCCAACCTGAAAATGACAGGTTTATCCCTACCCTCTGTTTTCTGTCTGTTAACCAATCCTCTATCCGTGCTAATATATTACCTCCAACCCCATGAGCCCTTATCTTGCATAACAAACTTTTATGTGGCACCTTATCTGCAAACTTTGAACAACACAAGATATATATATATATATATATATATATATATATATAACATAAATACAGGATCTAAAGTACAGTAGAACAATTCTTTTAAAGAGCCGATAAACACCATAGAAGTTTACAGCAGAGGAGGAGGCCAGTCAGCCCATCATGTATATGCCAGCTCTTTGCTAGTGCAATCCAAAATTAGTCTGACTGCTCCACGCTCGTCCCATGGGCCTGTATCTTCCTCTTCTTCAAATTGTGTGTCTACTATTCCTTTGAAAGATGCAATGTCAGCAGTGAACTACTTTAAGCACATGGCCCATTTTTCTCTTTAGGGGTTGAAATTCTGTGGGGGAAAAATTCGGTTGCTTTGCGCCTCAAGTGAGCGCCCCTGGCGGGGCGCAAAGCAACTAGCGCCCAGGAGCCGCCAACACCTCCTGTGAAATTCAGCGGGAGGTTAGCGGCGGCAGTAACCGTTAGCGCCCCGTGGTGCTACGCCGCCGGCGATGATGTCATCGCCGTGTGCAGCACCCTGCTCGGGATCTTCGGTAGCGCCCCGACTTACCGCCGGACGCCATGTCCGACGGGGTCAGGGGGGCCTACCTGCGGCCGGGGCAGCGCTAGTTAAAGGGCAAGTGGCGGGCGGCCATTTTTGTTGCTGGCCGCCTGCCAGCACCTGCCCTCGGCCCCCGTAAAGCCCCCCCCCGCGAGGTGCCGGCTGCTCTCCGTGAGCCCGGCACTCCTCGAATGCTTGCTGGGCTCGTTTGCCGGCACTCCCAATCCCTGGTGGCCCAGCTGGGCGCTGGGACACGCTGCGCCAGGCCCCTCCCCTTTAATAGGGGGAGGAAGGCCTGTAGTCGCGCCGCAGTGCGTGGCGCTGCGGCACATAGCGCTGCGATATTGCCTCACAGTGCACCAAGAGGGACATGGGGCGCTTCCAGTAGCGCCCCTCCTCCCTCTCGGGGTGCTACCTGGGAAAATCGGCGGCGGGGTGCTAATTTTTTCGGGGCGCCTCAATTTTACCCCCCCACAGTGTGTTTTGTTTCGCACACTGATTAACACATTCACATTAAATTCCCGTGCATGTGATTTTAACACTTCAAATTTTAAAAATGGGTTAATGAATTTATAAAAATAGTGCAAGAGGGATTTGGTGCAAATGAGTTAACTAGCAAACTAAGAAAGAACACTCCAAAGTACTTCACAGCCAACAAAGTAATTTTGACGTGTCGTCGCTGTTGTAATGATGGCTGTGGGAACAGGGTTCACACTACCTGTGTACCTCGCTATTCTTTCTGGGCTGTCTGAGACTAGCACACGATGAGTTAAAAGTTAAAACAGCTTTCTGATGAGCATGGGTGTAAATTGGGTAAGGGGATTTTTGAGCAAGGATATCTTCACAGGAAAGTAAAAATAGTAGAATGTGAGTGTGTCAGTCAGCCATATATGTAATGGTCTGTAATGCGTCAGCTTGGTCACTTGTGTTTATGGCAATAAAATAGATGGGCAGAGTTTTAGTACAGCAATAAAACAATTAGGACTGTTTGTTGGGTTTATGTTGTTATTCTGTTGACATTTTTATGTATCTGTGATGTACTGATTTATTGGTAGAATGCATGGAATGTCATGATCAAAGGTGAAAATTGGTATAAGAAATGTAAGGGAACACTGTTTAGCTGCTCACACTGGAGTAGTGGATAGTGTGATGTCTCAACAGTAGCTTGTGCTCACACTGGAATCGTGAAGTGTGTGTCTCAGCAACTTGCTCTCATACTGGAATGGTGTAGTATGAAAAGACTTGTGCACTCATACTGGTTGTGGATAGTATGAAGTTTCAATAAAGACCTGATCCTGCATTACTACAACTGAGTGTTTGTGTAATCTGGCGTTTAAAGAAACAAAACAAAAAAACAAGAAAGCAGTCCAACAATGGCCAAAAATGCACACAGCAAGTTCCCACAAACAAGCTAAATGACCAGGTAATCTTTTTTAAGTGCTGTTGATTCAGGGATAAATGTTGGTCAGGACACCGGGGGAGAAGTCCCCTGCTTTTTTTTTGGATAATGCTACGGAATCTTTTATGTCCACCCGAGAGGATAGATAGGGCCTCAGTTTAACATTTCCTCTGAAAGGCGGCACCTCTGACAGGGCAGCACTCCTTCAGTACTGCACTGAAGTGTCAGCTAGATTAGGTGCACAAATCTCTTCCTGACTCAGAGTCCAGAGTGCTACCACTGAGCCACAGCTAACACTAAACAAAGCACAAGGGACTTTCAATTCCCCAGACAGTTTCTCGAGTCTCCAACACTCTTCTAACCAGCCTCCCACTTCTCTCTCCACAAATTACAACTCATTCAGAAAGCCATTGCCTGTGTCCTTATCCACTCAAGGCCCCATACTTCTGTTACCCTGGTGTTCTCTAGGATCCTGTGGTTTTCTGTGCCCCAATGTACCAGTTCCAAGATCCAATTGCCACACCCAACATACAAAATTGCCGCAAGGAAAAGATCAGCTGGTCCATCAATCCTGCCCCACACCACGATGGCTGGACTAAACACTTCCTCCCTCCCTGCCACTCCCCTCCCCCCCTGCCCCAAGGGAGTGCTACACTTTCAGAGGTGCTGTCTTTTGGACGAGACGTTAAGCCGAGGCCCTCTCAAGCAGATGTAAAAGACCCCATGGCCCTATTCAAAGAAGAGTAGGGTAGTCCTAGTGTCTTGGCCAAATTTATCCTTCAAATAATCCACTTAAAAAAAAATTACCTGGTTATTTAGCGCATTGCTGTTTGTGGGATCTTGCTGTGCATAAATCGGCCTCTGCATTTGCCTACATTACAACAGTGACTTCAAACGCACTTTGTTGGCTGTGAAGGGCTCTCGGCTATCTCGAGAACGTGAAGAGCGCAATCTAAATGCGAGTTCTTCTTTCCCCATTTTAACTCTATCCTGCTTCCTTTTCCCTCTCGCTTGCGCCCATTTCATTCTCCAATTTTGAAAGTGATCTGGGACATCTTTACAGCGCGACGTGCATTGTATAAATGGCTGCTGTCGTTGATCTCCTGGCTGCCGTTCCCTATTTCTGTGCCGAGGGGAGTCTGGGGCACTTTATTCACCTACCAAGGAAGGTCTGAGCTCTTTTTCCTCCTTGGAATTATGAGGTTATCGTGTAATTTAGAACATGCGCTTCTTGTGTAAATTCCAGTCGATGTGTGCACACTTGTGAGAGTGAGTCATCAAATACGTCATTACCCCAAAATTCCTAGCAGGAAAAAAAATGTATATACACTACAAGAGGAGTGCTGCACTGTCGGAGGTGCCGTCTTTCAGATGAGACGTTAAACCAAGGCCCCGTCTGTCCTCTCAGGTGGACGCAAAAGATCCCATGGCCACTATTTCGAAGAAGAGCAGAGGAGTTCTCCCCGGTGTCCTGGCCAATGTTTATCCCTCAATCAACATCACTAAAAATACATTAGGGGAGAAATTCAGTATCGCGCCATTTGGGGTGCAATTATTGGCCGGGCGCAAAGATTAGCGCCTGGCGCTAATTATCGCCACCGACTGCAAACTTGACTTTTATCGCCCCTGGAGGTGATTGGAGCGCTAAATCAGGCGCTTCACACCTGTCTTAAGGCGCAAAGGCCGAGGAGCGAGGCGCTACCTCAGAGCGCTGGTGAAGCTCATGTGATGTCAGTCAGCAATGGAACACACACACAATGGCACGGGCCAGTTCTTAAAGGGGAGGGTTGACCTTGCTTTCCATTCACATCCTGCTCATTGCAGCCTTGAATCTCGGCCTGGAGAGACCTGCACATCAAATCTACTGGAAAGAACAATGGAGAGTACCAGGGAAAGAGCTCAGAGTGCAGCCCCCACAGTCTCTTCTAAATTGATAGAAGGAAGGGCAAATCAAAATGAACCTGCAAAGTGCTGCTCAGTACCCAAAACTCCTTCACACAGCGTTGAATCTCTCCAGAAGTCTCTCTCTCTTTCTCTCTCTCTCAGAATGCGTGGTTCAAAAATGTCACCAACAATAAAAGGCAGGAAGCGGTCGCCTTTAAATAGCGCTCCCCCAGTCCCTTCCTGACTGCAAAACGCTCCCTTCAACCTGTCGTTGCTAGCGGCAGGCGGTAAGGCAGGGGGCGCCACTCAATATCCGCTCCGGGGCGATACCGGGGCGTTGCGCACTCGACTGACGTCACGATCTGCCGGCGCAGGAGATTGTGGCGGTAGTGTTTAGCGCCGCCGCAAAACGTCTAGTTAATTTCGCGAGCGGCGCAAACATCGCCGCGCCCAGGCGCTAGATGCTTTGCGCCCCATTAGCGCCCTCTTAAGGCGCTAACGGGAGGCGCAACCAACTGAATTTTTCCCCCATTATCTGATCATCATCACATTGCTGTTTGTGGGAGTTTGCTGTGTGCAATTTGGCTGCCGCATTTCCCACATTACAACAGTGACTACACTTCAAAACTGAGAATATTTTAATTCATGAACTGGTAATATCCCACAGCCCCATTTCAACCCGAGAGGGTGCATTCATTTGTAAATACAGCGACACGTTAAAATAAGTCACTTTTTAAAATTCAAAATGATTGAGTCTCACTCTAATTGAGTAAGAATTGGCGGGTCTGATGTTGCAGGAAACTCCTTTCCGGCATGAGTTCAGTGGGTTGCACTCTCGCCTCTGAGTTAGAAAGTTGTGGGTTCAAGTCGCACTCCAGGGGCTTCAGCACAAAGTCTAGACGGGCGCTGCACTGTCGGAGGTGCCGTTGTTCAGCTGGGACGTTAAACCGAGGCACAGTCTGCCCTCTTGAGGACGTAAAAAATCTCCCGGCACTATTCCGAAGAAAAGCGGGGGGAGTTCTCCCCGGTGTTCTGTCCAAATATTTATTTATCCCTCAATCAACATCACTAAAACAGATTATCTGGTCATTATCACATTGCTGCCGTGTTTCCTACATTACAACAGTGACTACAGTTAAAAAGTACTTCATTGGCTTTGGGACCTCCTGAGTTCATGAAAGGCGCTGTAGTAAGTCAGTCAGTCTTTCTTTCTTTCTTTCCCAATAACTCCAATTATGGCAAGGACTTTGAGCTCAATTTCTTATTGAATTGTGTTTCTTTCCCTCTCTTCCCTTCACCTTTTTCCATCAAATTTTCGCTCCTCCTCTCCTTAAGGCACTGCCTTGAGGTGCATTCATTTGTAAATACAGAGAGACATTAAAATAAGTCACTTTTTAAAAATTCAAAATGATTGAGTCTCACTCTAAATGAGTAAGAATTGGCGGGTCTGATTTTGCAGGAAACTCCTTTCCAGCATGAGTTCAGTGGGTCGCACTCTCACCTCTGAGTTAGAAGGTTGTGGGTTCAAGTCCCACTCCATGGGCTTCAGCACAAAATCTAGACGGGCAGTTCCCTTAAGGGTACTGCACTCAAGTGGCCATGTATGAGGCTAAGCTGTGAACAACAATGGGCCATTCCACTTGGGGAGGCATCACAGCAGAGGAAAGCCTGACCCTGCCCTCACTCAGTGCCCTTTCACATTGGAGGAATTGGGATAGCGGCCAGGAGCTGGAACCTAGGCTGGGATTACGCCTCACTTGCCCACAGACGACGAGGACAATTAAGACACCCCCTACTGCTGCCCTGGTCAAGGATCGAAACTGATGCACAACGAAAATCTACTAATGACATGGAAGCACTGAAAGTCGTCACTGGGCAAGAAATTGTTCAAACCTAAACATAGGTTTTTGCCAGTGAAGGAGGTAATAATTAAAAATGATTACAGGAAACTTTCGTTTATCCGGCACCCAAATATCCAGAATTCTCGCTTAACCGGCAAAAATCATCTTCCGAAAACTCCTCTCAAATAACCGGCAATGTTGCCGAGTCGCAGTCGAGTCTCCGCGAACGCCGAGTGCTCCGAAAACTCCTCTCAAATAACCGGCAATGTTGCCGATCCCGAGTCCGAGTCCGAGTCCACGAACGCCGATTTAGTCAGTAGGGGTACTTTTCAAAAGTGCCACTACTCGGCCTCCTGGCGCTGTCGGAAGTCCGAAACACTGCAGTCCCGCGCTGCCTGGAGTCTCTGTTAAAAATAGCCTCGGTAGATATAACTCTCCGTTATCCGGTACTTTCGATAAACCGGCACCACGCCGGTCCCGTCGATGCCGGATAAACGAAAGTTTCCTGTACTTGTATCTATAGAAAATTAATTTTTCTCTATAATGTAGTTGAAAAATTCTCAACAGTAACCGGGTACCTCAGATTCCCTTGCGAGTCCGTTTTCTCATGGTAACGATCGATTTCTTTTCGCAAAACCATCATCCACTTCTGAAAGGAACAGTAACAGAGGACGATCAGACCAATTTGCACCTGCACCTGTTCAGCACCAATTAACCACGGAGACCGTGGGAAGGGAGAGCAACCAAGGCTCCCACCCTTTCTCGTTAACTTGCAGGGCTATGGGGAAAGGGTGGGGGAGCGGGACTAGATGAAGTGCTCTTGCAGAGAGCCGGCACGGGCTCGACGGGCCGAATGGCCTCCTTCTGTGCTGTCACCATTCTGCGAGGCTATGATTCTAACCTGGACGTCCATTTGGCACACTGCAGGCGACGTGCGTTGTCTTAACTCTTAAAACCCTGGTACTGGAAGGTCGTTACATCGTTCTAGAATGGAAGCTGGAGGCTGTAACCTTCCTGTCTAGTTCTCCTCCCATACTACACTTCCAGTCCAAACAGAGATGTCATGTGGGAAAGAACGGAGAGGCTGCATTATTAATATGGAGGTAAGAAACTCCAACTGCAACTACCTTCATCAATATCTTGAATATTTTCTAAACCTATTGCACCATTCTCTCTATTGTAGAGCTGCTGATCTCATAGAATAGTACAGCAGAGAAACAGGCCATTCGGCCCATTGCGTCCCTGCCAGCTCTTTGAAAGATTGGCCGATTTCCTCTCATTTGCAGAGAAGCGTTGCCGACAAGCTCATTGTCATCCTCAGCCAACCTCCATGCACACTCATACTTCCAGTGCGGCTGTTGCATAGTGAGCAGGAACCCTGTCCAATCCCACCCCACTCCCTCTCCTTTTTTTTTTAAATTGAGGGGTACTGTGGCTAACCACAGAGTCACAAAGGATTGGATCAGTTCACCCAGGGAAAGGGTCAACTAAGAAAGGAATCAACCAACACAGGAGCTTGAAAATGATTTGTACAACATTCTGAATTGGAGTTGTCATTTCTGGTCAGCTCAAAAGGTTTATTTTGCCCACCCCCAACCCTTACTTTTCAGTATTATTTTCTCTCTGTGACTCTGTCATTAACGCAACCAGCCACAAGGAGGTACTGTACATGACAAAAGGCCTTCCTCCCTTCCTTTCCGTCTCCTGAGAGATGTTACTCTTTGCTACGAGACAGTTTCCCAGGTACTAATTATCCACCAGTACCTCACCCACCTAGCTATTTATGTGCGAACCTTGACAATGGGAATCAGCAGCCTATTTGTTCATGGGGCCATCACTGGCAAGCTTCAGCCAACGTATACACACACACACACTCACCACTTCCGGTAAGGGTCGCTGGAAGGAAATATGCTGGGGGAACACTGACTGATTTCCCTCTCCCCAACCCGGTAGCACTGTTCGACCATTCCATCATCCTTATATACAGAGTAAAGCTCCCTCTACACTGTCCCATCAAACCCTCCCAGGGCAGGTACAGCACGGGTTAGATACAGAGTAAAGCTCCCTCTACGCTGTCCCATCAAACACTCCCAGGGCAGGTACAGCACGGGGTTAGATACAGAGTAAAGCTCCCTCTACACTGTCCCATCAAACACTCCCAGGGCAGGTACAGCACGGGTTAGATACAGAGTAAAGCTCACTCTACACTGTCCCATCAAACACTCCCAGGGCAGGTACAGCACGGGGTTAGATACAGAGTAAAGCTCACTCTACGCTGTCCCATCAAACCCTCCCAGGGCAGGTACAGCACGGGTTAGATACAGAGTAAAGCTTCCTCTACACTGTCCCATCAAACACTCCCAGGGCAGGTACAGCACGGGGTTAGATACAGAGTAAAGCTCCCTCTACACTGTCCCCATCAAACACACCCAGGGCAGGTACAGCACGGGTTAGATTCAGAGTAAAGCTCCCTCTACGCTGTCCCCATCAAACACTCCCAGGGCAGGTACAGCACGGGTTAGATACAGAGTAAAGCTCCCTCTACGCTGTCCCATCAAACACTCCCAGGGCTGGTACAGCACAGGGTTATATACAGAGTAAAGCTCCCTCTGCACTGTCCCATCAAACACTCCCAGGGCAGGTACAGCACGGGTTAGATACAGAGTAAAGCTCCCTCTACACTGTCCCCATCAAACACTCCCAGGGCAGGTACAGCACGGGTTAGATACAGAGTAAAGCTCCCTCTACACTGTCCCATCAAACACTCCCAGGGCAGGTACAGCACGGGGTTAGATACAGAGTAAAGCTCCCTCTACACTGTCCCATCAAACACTCCCAGGGCAGGTACATCACGGGTTAGATACAGAGTAAAGCTCCCTCTGCACTGTCCCATCAAACACTCCCAGGGCAGGTACAGCACGGGGTTAGATACAGAGTAAAGCTCCCTCTACACTGTCCCATCAAACACTCCCAGGGCAGGTACAGCACGGGTTAGATACAGAGTAAAGCTCCCTCTACACTGTCCCATCAAACACTCCCAGGGCAGGTACAGCACGGATTAGATACAGAGTAAAGCTCCCTCTACACTGTCCCATCAAACACTCCCAGGGCAGGTACAGCACGGGGGTTAGATACAGAGTAAAGCTCCCTCTACACTGTCCCATCAAACACTCCCAGGGCAGGTACAGCACAGGTTAGATACAGAGTAAAGCTCCCTCTACACTGTCCCATCAAACACTCCCAGGGCAGGTACAGCACGGGTTAGATACAGAGTAAAGCTCCCTCTACACTGTCCCATCAAACACTCCCAGGGCAGGTACAGCACGGGTTAGATACAGAGTAAAGCTCCCTCTACACTGTCACATCAAACACTCCCAGGGCAGGTACAGCACGGGTTAGATACAGAGTAAAGCTCTGTTGAGCTCAGCCACTGAGTGGAGATTTTTTTGCCTTTTGTTGTAATTTTTGGATCTGTTCAGAAAGCATGCTGAGCAGAAAGTCCCAAGTTTGCCACACAGTCTATTCTGGGCTCGCTGATCGCAGCTGCAACAGTGGTCAGGACAAGAGTTTCACAAGTAATACTGTTTTTTATAATTAATGTACTACAAAGTTGTTTGAATATTTCCTTTTGTCTAACTGATCTGATAGCAACTTAATTTTAATAAAATATAGAAACGGCTTAAATTTTAAAAAAAACGATATAGTAATGGAAAACCCCACTGTCTGACATCATCCTACTGTACATCCCAAAATAAACTCCTACGGTCAGACTGGTTTACCTGTCTTCCAGTGCATCAAATGAGTAAAGTTTTTATCCAAAAAAGGTTAGAAAACATACATCATTTCACTGATCGACCCCTATCACCCAGTCTGTAGACCTTCTGCTCCATACGTCACAAACAAAGATATTGGTTTCACTTAAAAAAAAGAATTCTCCCCTATTTTCTCGCCAATTTTTGTGCCCGCTTCTGAAGGCACTGACTCTGTTTCACAGGTCCTGTGGTCCTGGGTACCGTTTCACCGGCTCTGGGCTCTGTTTCGTGGACACTCGGTGCGCGCTCCCACACCTCAGCTATGCCCATTGCTCACGCGGGCAAAGACGGCGAGTGTCAGCAGCCTAATCACCCGTGGCAGCATCACAGCAGAGTCCAATTCTGTCCTCACTGCACATCCACACAAGGTCATTTCCAGCATGGGAGGGGGGGGCGGATTCATTGGGTAGAGATCAAGAGTAGGCTCCCTATCTGACCTCCTTCTCCTTGGCCCAGGGGCCAGTTTAACCACCTCCACTGCTGTGTCGGGCACTTTATCAATTCCACAGTCTCTATACTTGAGCCACATGTTACCCTGATGACCAACTGCTGACTCAAATTCTTCACCAGATACCAGTTATTCAGACCATAACCTCTACCCCTAATTTTTTTTTAAACATGGCAGCTGTCGATCATTCTGCCATTGCCAGTTACACCTCATCTAGACTCATCTTTTGTTTCTTAACTTATCCCATTACCATTTCCTTTTGCCTTGCACCATCATCCCTTTTGTCTCTTAATCTCTCCTGCCTTCCATCCTATCACAGACCTTCCCTTTTGTTCTTTCCTGTCCTCCCCCCTCTCCCTGCCCCTACACTTGCTTAAAAACCTTTTACATCTCCAACTTTTTCCAGTTCTGACGAAGGGTCATCGACCTGAAACGTTAACTCTGTTTCTCTCTCCACAGATGCTGTCTGACCTGCTGAGTGTTTCCAGCATTTTCTGTTTTTACCACAGTTATTCTGTCTTATAGGTTTAACCCTGGCCGGTCAGATTTCCCGGGCCTCGGGAAACCCGGCAGCTAAAGGGAGGCGAGGACTGCTGCGAGGAAAAGGTTAAGTGCCTTTCCAGCACGGCTTGTGGGCCGGGAGGAGCAGGAAAGCTTCCACCAGCCCCCTACGCTCAACTTCTCCCCTGCCATCAGACCCCGCTTCCCGCCAATAGACTCCCTCCCCAATTCAAAGACCACCCTCCAGATCAGGGATCGAACCTCCTCCCCCTCCCCCCCCCACCCCTCCCATCGGGATATGACCACTCCCACTAACCCAGCTGCAGGCTCCCTACCTGCTCCTATGGCAGGGGCCTCCTCCAGAGCGTTCCCCACCGACAGGGAGCCAAGCCTGTCAATCAGGCTGGCTTCCGGGCGGGGGGGTTCCTGACTTTAAAAAAAGACGTACGCTGTGGAGTCAAAATTCCACAGCACGAGGGGTTTCCCGACCAAAACTCCTCACCTCCACCCCACTTACCCAACCCGCCCCAGTCAACATCGGGGCCTATGAATGTGTTTTACTGCTCAATTAGCGAGACAGTATTGAGAGATCATTTGGAGAACAAACGGATTTTCTCCAAATTTAGCCTGTTTTTTTTAATGAGCTCTAATTATTCTCCCCGATTTTATCGATGCGAAAAACAACTACTGCAGAAACACCGCCCCCCCCCCCCACCAAAAAAAGAGATCCCATGTTTTTAAATAGGTAGTAAAACGGACTTTGACAGTCCTTAATTCTAATTTACACAGCAATGCCAACCTTCTGATGCGATAAGATCGATTTATTTTGTTGAGAGGGGGTTGTGGAGTTAAAAAGAAACCTTTGCACTGAAGCTTATTGTTGCAGTCAAAACAGGAAACAAAAGTAACGCTGCACGACCCAGAGTTCTGCTTACTAAGCCACGTCAGTGAGGTGCACAAATGTGTGAGTACTGATCCATTTTCATAAAGGTCATGAACACTGCTCCGTACAGCAGTGCATCTGGTGAAAGCTGTCTGTCAGTTCCCTCTGCCCAAGTTAATACATACCGACGGGCACTTCTGCCAGTGGTCGTGCCTCTGCCCTTTGCAACTTTCTTCCCAAATCACTTGCTTACCGCTCTCCCTGCCTTCAAAAGCCTGCTCAAAACCGAGCTCTTCAGTCTGACTTTCTGTCTCCTCCACCCCTTCCCCACCCCCCCCCACCTCCCATTTAATTTCCTGCTCAGGATCCACAGGATTTGAAAACTAATCTCCAGGTGGTTTTTTTTCTCTCCAATTTCTTTGAACATTTTTGTTTATTAGTTATAAAAATATTGAAGATGGGAGTGGGGGGGGGGGGGGGAAAGAGAGAAGCGGGGGGGGGGGGAAGGTTGTTTTGAACCATCCAATGGGCTTTCAACTTGGCGGCGTGGGAAGGTGGTGCGCTTCGAGGATGGACGTGTTGGGCGGCCAATGGCGGGGAGCGGTTGATGTGATGAAACCTCCAGGAATGGACGCAACCAAAGTTGGCAACACTCGGATCCACCCCTTCTATTTGTAAAGTATTCTGTGAAGTTTGCCCACGAGCAACACGGAAATCTTTAGCGCAGGAGGCGGCCATTTGGCTCTTCTTGTCTGTGCTTAATTTCGGTTCCCCTCAGGATATTTTACACCAATGTCAGTTGTCGTGTTCCCTGTCCTTTTTTTGTTGTTGTTATTAATCAGAGTAGAACTCTGTGTGATTATGGATCTGGTACCTGGTGAACAATTTGACCACATGCTGGCTGACTCTTAATGCCCTCAGGGCAACTAGGGATGAGCAATAGATATTATGTCGCTAGTGTTGCCCAAATCCCAAGAACAAATATTTAAAAAATTTGCTGTAGTCATCATCAAGGCACTTCAGATATAAAGTTGGCTTCAGAGCCAATCACCATTCCACAATATAAAAACACTGAACAGGCATTCATTTTGGTGCACGTTTTAATTCCTTCCTTGTTCTAGCTCCCATTATAGACCAGAAATGCTCTTACTTTGCTTAATTGAGTCTCATGGATGTTAAGGAGTGGTACACTTGAGGCGAATGCTTATTTTGCTCCTGTGAAGCGCCTTGGGACGTTTTACTACTTTAAAGGTACTATATAAATACAAAGTTGCAGTTGTTGTAATCAGAACGGTGCCGATTAAAATTTTGCTACAACGCCTCTTTGAATATCACCTTAATTTTCCTTTTGAGGTGTGGTAGTCATTGAGAGAGCACTTAAACTCCATCTCAAAACTCCAAGTGCTCAATGAACTTACTGACGTAAGAGAACTACTCGGCACTTGGTCTAAGCGTTAAACAAAGCTTTAATCAACTGTTTTACAACATGGAGATCTAGTTGTGTCCTTCACTAGTTCCTGTTAAAGAATGTCCTGAGCAAGCTGGGCCCATGCCCAAGTATTTATACTCTCCCTGGACAGCGCCACCAGCAGGCCGCCCAGTATTATTTCATAAGTCATTTCCACATGAATGACAAGATTCATGTCACTTACCTCAATAAAAAGCGATTTCTTACTGTAGCTAACACAGCCGGTGTGCATTCTGGGACGGGACCCAACTTTCAATGCCAATTTATAGAAGGGAGGGAAGTTATTGTATTTATATAGCACCTTTCACGTAGACAAACGTCCCAAAGCTTGATTAAAAGATGTGGATTTTAAGGAGCGTCTTAAAAGGAGGAGAGGGAGGTGGAGGGACGAGGGGTTTATGCAGAGAAGTCCAGAGTGCTGGGCTTAGGCTGCCGAAAGAAAATCTTAGAAAGCTGTGTGAGGGGGAGAAGAGGCAGCCAGTAGGAGACAGATAATATTCACAGTCAGAGAGAGCTTTTTTTTTTAAAAGAGGTTTTTAAATTTTCTTCGGTTCCTGCCACAATCTCCATTCACCAGACACCGATTCCTTACCTCTCCCCAGCCACTGTCTCAGGCTGAACCAGACGGTTTTCAACCTCCGCATCCCATTTGACCTCGAGCTGAGCTTCCAACCCCATGTCCCCCCTCCATCACTAAGACTGCCTACTTCCACCTCCATAATATCGTCCATCTCCCTCCCTACCTCATCCCATCCTCTGGTGAAACCCTCATCCATGCTGTTGCTACCCCCAGACTCAACGATTCCAACGCTCTCCTGGCCGGCCTCCCAACTTCCATCGTCCATAAACTTGAGCTCATCCAAAACTCTGCTGCCCGTGTCCTAACTCGCACCAAGTCTCGTTCGCCCATAACCCCTGTGCTCGCTGACCTACATTGGCTCCCGGTACGATGACACGGTTTCAGCCACATGCACTAATTTTAGTAGAAAACGCCTTACGTACACCCACACAATACAGGTAAATAGGCTTCACACGTGAAAATCTACTAAACAAACATTGCACATAAAGGTCACATGCATTTACTGTGTGAATGAGTAGTGAGATCACCTGCCCATCAACGGTGTCCATTACTCATTCCCAATTAGCCACATTTGGCGAGTAGCTAATGCACTGGACAACACCGATGTAGGGGCATCCAACTGTGCTTTCAAAGTTTCCAGCCGATGACGGACAGTGACTGAGAACTGGGTCTCTACTTAAATAACAGAAAAATCGGACAATTTGTACAATCCCTTAAAAAAGGGTTTGCCTTGCATATTGGGGATACCTTTAACGGACGGACGGACGCACACACGAAATATCAACTGCAAGTTAAAAGAAGTCAGGACATTATGGCTCGTGTAACCTCCAAATTATCCCATGAGACAGGCCCTCCTCTGCCTGCTGAAGAGTCACTGACCCTGGCACTCCCCTGCCCTCGACTGTCTAAACCAGACGTGAACCATGTCGTGTACAATGAAACACTGCTCTTACCTTCCTCTCCTCCTCGCATGCGGCCGAGAAGTACCAGGTTCTGTGCTTCTTGTTAACGTGAATGATTTTGAAGGGAAACACGTTGCTTGAAGTCGTTTCCTCAGTTGACCTCATAACCCTGAGGAAAAGAAAGAGAGAAAGAAATAAACATCATAGAATCAATCATAGAAATTTACGGCACGGAAGGAGGCCATTCAGCCCATCGTATCTGCGCCGGCCGGAAAAGAGTTATCCAGCCTAATCCCACTTCCCAGCTCTTGGTCCGTAGCCCTGTAAGTTACGGCACTTCAAGTGCAGATCTAAGCACTTTTTAAATGTGATGAGGGTTTCTGCCTCTACCACCCTTTCAGGCAGTGAGTTCCAGACCCCCACCACCCTCTGGGTGAAAAAAGTTCTCCTCAACTCTCCTCTAATCCTTCTACCAACTACTTTAAATCTATGCCCCCTGGTTATTGACCTCTCTGCTAAGGGAAATAGGTGCTTCCTATCCATTCTATCTAGGCCCCTCATAATT
The DNA here is from genome assembly GCA_030390025.1 of Squalus acanthias. NCBI lineage: Eukaryota > Metazoa > Chordata > Chondrichthyes > Squaliformes > Squalidae > Squalus > Squalus acanthias. Next base: position 258,176,352 of record CM059425.1, read on the forward strand.
TTATACACCTCAATCAAGTTTCCCCTCAGCCTCCTCTGTTCCAAAGAAAACAACTCCAGCCCGTCCAATCTTCAAACATCACAGTACAGTTGTTCACGATGCTGCAGCTTGCTCCAGACTTCAAACACGAGCGGATCACTATGAGCAGATCACCGTGGTAACACTTCACACTTGAAGACTTTTAATCCAATTCCCAGTGGAAAGAAAGAAAGAATAAAGACTCGCATTTATACAGCGCCTTTCACGACCTCAGGACGTCTCAAAATGCTCGACAGCCAATGAAGTACTTTTGAAGTGTAGTCACTGATGTAATGTATAAAATGCGGGAGGCAATTTGCGCACAGCAAGCTCCCACAAACAGCAATATGATAATGGTCAGATTATTTATCTGCTTTTAGTGATGTTAGTTGAGTGTTAGATATTGGCCAGGACACCGGGGAGAACGCCCCTGCTCCTCTTCGAAATAGTGGCCGTGGGTTCTTTTACATCCACCTGAGAGAGCAGACGGGGCCTCGGTTTAACGTCTCATCCGAAAGACGACACCTCTGACAGTGCGGCGCTCCCTCAGTACTGGGAGTGTTGGCCTGGATTATGTGCTCAAGTCTCTGGAGTACATGATCACAGGACACATACTATTGCGAAAGGCCTTTTTTTTTTACTCATTCACCTAGAAAGGCTGTCCTCCCATCATTGCGTTCAACTGTCTCTTGAACGGATCCCGGGTTTTTGCCTCCAGTCTACCCTACCCATAAGTCTATTCTGTGTGTTTATCTTGGTGTGAAAAAGAACTTCCTGACATCAGTCCTCAATTGGAGTTTGAACCTGTAGCCCCTTGTCCTGCTATCATGGCTTAGTTTGAAGCAATATTCTGCATTTACTTTTACTATTTCCCGTTTAAAGCATCTTAGTTATCAAGATAGGCTAAAAGAGTTGGGACTCTATATGTTAGAGAAGCGTAGACTTAGGGGGGGATCTGATTGAGGTTTGTAAGATAATGAAGGGAATAGATTGTGTTCCAGCTGACAGATTAGAAACATAGAAAAATAGGAGCAGGAGTAGGCCATTCGGCCCTTCGAGCCTGCTCTGTCATTCAATATAATCATGGCTGATCCTCTATCTCAATACCATATTCCCGCTCTCTCCCCATACCCCTTGATGCCTTTTGTGTCTAGAAATCTATCTATCTCCTTCTTAAATATATTCAGTGACTTGGCCTCCACAGCCTTCTGTGGTAGAGAATTCCACAGGTTCACCACCCTCTGAGTGAAGAAGTTTCTCCTCATCTCAGTCCTAAATGTCCTACCCCGTATCCTGAGACTGTGACCCCTCGTTCTAGACCCCCCAGCCAGGGGAAACGTCCTCCCTGCATCCAGTCTGTATAGCCCTGTCAGAATTTTATACGTTTCAATGAGATCCCCTCTCATTCTTCTAAACTCTAGTGAATACAGGCCTAGTCGACCCAATCTCTCCTCATACGACAGTCCTGCCATCCCAGGAATCAGTCTGGTGAAACTTCGCTGCACTCCCTCTATGGCAAGTATATATATATACTCTGCATCCCAGAGTACTTAAGGAGGTGGCCTTAGAAATAGTGGATGCATTGACCATCATTTTCCAACATTCCTTAGACTCTGGATCAGTTCCGATGGAGTGGAGGGTGGCCAATGTAACCCCTCTTTTTTAAAAAGGAGGGAGGGAGAAAGCAGGGAATTATAGACCGGTCAGCCTGACATCGGTTGTGGGTAAAATGATGGAAGCAATTATTAAAGATGTCATAACAGACCATTTGGAAAGGGGCGACATGATAGGTCCAAGTCAGCATGGATTTGTGAAAGGGAAATCATGCTTGACAAATCTTCTGGAATTTTTTGAGGATGTTTCCAATAGGGTGGACAGGGGGGAACCAGTAGATGTGGTGTATTTGGACTTTCAGAAGGCCTTCGACAGGGTCCCACACAAGAGATTGGTGAGCAAAGTTAAAGCACATGGGATTGGGGGTAATGTGTTGACGTGGATTGAGAACTGGTTGGCACACAGGAAACAAAGAGTAGGAGTAAATGGGTACTTTTCAGAATGGCAGGCAGTGACCAGCGGGGTACCGCAGGGTTCGGTGCTGGGACCCCAGCTGTTTACATTATATATTAATGATTTGGACGAAGTGATTAAATGTAATATCTCCAAATTTGCGGATGACACTAAATTGGGAGGCAGTGTGAACAATGAGGAGGATGCTAGGAGGCTACAGAGTGACTTGGACAGGTTGGGTGAATGGGCAAATGTATGGCAGATGAAGTACAATGTGGATAAATGTGAGGTTATCCACTTTGGTGGTAAAAAGAGAGGCGGACTATTACCTGAATGGTGGCAGATTAGGGAAAGGGGAGGTGCAACGAGACCTGGGCGTCATGGTACATCAGTCACTGAAGGTGGGAATGCAAGTGCAGCAGGCAGTCAAGAAAGCAAACGGAATGATGGCCTTCATAGTAAGGGGATTTGAGTACAGGAGTAGGGAGGTGATGCTGCAGTTGTACAGGGCCTTGGTGAGGCCACACCTGGAGTATTGTGCGCAGTTTTGGTCTCCTAACTTAAGGAAGGACATTCTTGCTATTGAGGAAGTGCAACGAAGGTTCACTAGATTGATTCCTGGGATGGCCGGACTGACATATCAAGAAAGATTGGGTCAACTGAACTTGTATCCTCTGGAGTTCAGAAGAATGAGGGGGGATCTTATAGAGACATTTAAAATCCTGACTGGTTTAGACAAATTAGATGCGGGCAGAATGTTCCCAATGTTAGGGAAAACTAGAACCAGGGGTCACAGTCTAAGGATTAAAGGGAAGCCATTTAAGACTGAGCTGAGGAGGAACTTCTTCACCCAGAGAGTCGTGAATCTATGGAATTCTCTTCCACAGAAGGTTGTTGAGGCCAGTTCGCTAAATATATTCAAAAGGGAGTTAGATATAACACTCACAACTAGGGGGATCAAGGGGTATGGCGAGAAAGCAGGAATGGGGTACTGAGGTAGCATGTTCAGCCATGAACGCATTGAATGGCGGTGCAGGCTCGAAGGACCGAATAGTCTACTCCTGTACCTATTTTCTATGTTTCTATGTTTCTATATCCTTCCTTAGGTAAGGAGACCAAAACTGCACACAGTACTCCAGGTGTGGTCTCACCAAGGCCCTGTACAACTGTAGTAAGACATCCTTGCTCCTGTACTCAAATCCTCTTGGAATGAAGGCCAACATACCATTTGCCTTCCTAACTGCTTGCTGCACCTGCATGTTTGCTTTCAGTGACTGGTGTACAAGGACACCCAGGTCCCTTTGTACATCAACATTTCCCAATCTAGCACCATTTAAATAACACTCTGCCTTTCTGTTTTTCCTACCAAAGTGGATAACTTCACATTTATCCACGTTATACTGCATCTTGTTTGTTGTTGTTTCAATTAAATAGGTTAGGGAGGACCAGGGGTCACAAATTTAAGTTGTATAAGGCCAGATCTAGGTTAGATGTCAGGAGGTGGTTCTTTTCCCAGAGAATACTGGACCTCTGGAGCAGGCTGCCGTCTCATGGGGTGGAAGCTGATTCTTTGAATTCCTTCAAGCGAGAGCTGGACCTGTTTCTGGCTGGGGCGGAGATCACCTCTTACAGAAGGTAGGTACTGCAGGGAATTCAGGGCCAGAGTGATCTGCTGGACTAGTTTCGATCGTCTAGATGGGTCGGAGAGGAATTTCCCAGATTCTTTCCCCAAATTGGCCTGGTTTTTTTTAAATCTGGTATCTTGCCTCTCCCGAGAGATCACATGGTTTCGGGCACGGTGGAGTGTATATGCTGTGATACACAAGGTGTCGCAATGGTGTGGGACAGGCTGGATGGACCAGATGGTCTTTACCTGTCCGTCATTTTTCGTATATAGTTTCTATCTCCGATACATCTACCTATTAGTCACCTGCACTCATGCCCGGAAAGCTCAGATTTACCAGTCTTTTCCTCATTGTACATTCTATTCTCCCATTCTCACCACTCTCTGGGTAAAGAAGTTCCTTCCGAATTCCCTATTGGATTTCTTGGTGACTATCTTATATCGATGGCCTCTAGTTTTGCTCTTCCCCACAAGTGGAAACATTCTCTCTGTATCTACTCTTTCAAAACCTTTCATAATCTTAAAGATCTCTATTCGGTCACCCCTCAGCCTTCTCCGAGACCCAGCCTGCGCATTCTTTCCTGGTATCACCTTTGTAAATCTTTTTTGCACCTTCCGCCGGCTAAAGTAGCTGAGCCATTGGGGGAGCTGGTCTTTAATTTATTTAAGAACACCTTAAATGTGTTACCATCACATCTTGTACCCGCTAAGAACCACGAGTAATGGGGAGAAGACGCACAGTTTCTGTGCAAAGTCCACCTCTCTAGTTGTCAGGCATGTCTGGTCATTATCACATTGTGTGAGCTTGCTGTGCGCAAAATTGGCTGCCGCGTTTCCTACATTACAACAGTGTAGGAACAAAAGTACTTCGTTGACTGCAAAGCGCTTTGAGACGTTTGGTGGTCGTGAAACGCGTTATATAAATGCAAGTCTTTGTTTTATGTCACGGGGCAGGAGGAGCCGTCACACCTCCAGGGAGCTCTTCATCTGATCAGGATGTCCTTTTCCCTACCGGTCGAGAAGGACTGGCTGTCTGAGAGTACTTGCTTGCATTGTGACGTAGAGATGCTCTTCCTACCTCACACACTGGTCATTTCAGTTCTTTATCATACTTTTACAGACTGGATTCAGGGCAGGTGAGTTGCAAGGGATCCAAATCCATTGCCCAGTCTCCCACACCCCTCTGTAACACATCTCCAGACCCATAGCATTATTATACTCCTACATTACAACACTGACTACACTTCAAAAGTACTTCATTGGCTGTAAAGCACTTTGTGGGACGTCCTGAGGTTGTGAAAGGCGCTACATTAGAGCAGGGGAGTTCTCCCCAGTGTCCTGGCCAATATTTATTCCTCAACCAACATCACTGAAAAAACAGATTAGCTGGTCATTATCGCATTGCTGTTTGTGGGAGCTTGCTGTGCGCAAATTGGCTGCGGCGTTTCCTACATTACAACAGTGACTACACTTCAAAAAGTACCTCATTGGCTGTAAAGCGCTTTGGGATGTCCGGTGTTCGTGAAAGGCGCTACAGAGATGCAAGTCTTTCTTTCTTTACTCACCCAGTCGGATTGATCCCGAGCACTGTCCACACAGTAATATTGTCATTACATTAATTAGAATAGGCTTGAGGGGCTGAATGGCCTCCTCCTGTTCCTATGTAATTGTAATGTCCGTCCTCCTCCACTTATTACATTCAGGATCAGTGATGGAGCTTGATAGCCTTATTGAACTGAGCTCTCGTCATAAAGCTGCAACCCACAGGAGTTCTATATGAGATTTGCAGGCATGATATGTACAAGCTCCACAAACGTACATCCTGCCTGTACTATATTCAGTTCAAACATAACCTTACATTGTGGTCTGTCTCTATTAAACACAGTCGCAGATAGCCAGAGGGAGCGGGATGTTGAAAGTATGAGTCTGACCTGAGCCTTACTGAAGAGTACCTATTACATAGAATATTACAGCACAGAAACAGGCCATTCGGCCCAACTGGTCCATGCCAGTGTTTATGCTCCACACGAGCCTCCTCCCACCTTACTTCATCTCACCCCTTCAACATAACCTTCTATTCCTTTCTCCCTCATGTGTTTATCCAGCTTCCCCATAAAGGCATCTCTGCTAGTCACCCCAACCACTCCCTGTGGTAGCGAGTTCCACACTCTCACCACTCTCTGGGTAAAGAAGTTTCTCCTGAATTCCCTGTTGGATTTATTAGTGACAATCTTATATTTATGGCCCCTAGTTCTGGTCTCGCTCGCAAGTAGAAACATCTTCTCTATGACTACCCTATCAAACCTTTTCGTAATCTTAAAGACCTCTATCAGGCCACCACTCAGTCTTCTCTTTTCTAAGAGCCCCAGCCCATTCAATCTTTCCTGATAGGTATAACCTCTCAGTTCCGGTATCATGCTGGGAAAACTTTATTGCACCTGCTCCAGTGCCTCTATATCCTTTTTATAACATGGAGACCAGAACTGTTCACAGTAATCCAAGTGTGGTCTACCCAAGATTCGATACAAGTTTAGCATAACTTCTCTACTTTTCCTAATAATAACTCAAAGATTCCATGTAAACCTTGAGGGGGATCCATTAGGTTGTCAGAGTCTTGGGGCACATCTTGACAGCAGATACAGCTACTACAGTTTCCCGAGAGCTATTACTGATGTTCACACATCTTAAAATGAATTACATCGAGTCTACAGCACAGAAACAGGCCATTCAGCCCAACTAGTCCGTGCCGGTGTTTATGCTCCACTAGAGCCTCCTCCCACCCTACTCCATCTCACCCTATCAGCATATCCTTCCATTCCTTTCTCCCTCATGAACTTATCGAGCTTCCCCTTAAATGGATCTATACTATTCACCTCAACTACCCCCTGTAGTAGCGAGTTCCACATCCTCACCACGCTCTGGGTAAAGAGTTGAGTTGTTGCCTGGGTCTTCGTGGTTCAGCTCGGGTTTGCAATCTGCAGACTAACCAGCCTTGGTTTCGCAAACGGGTCATGAATTGAAAGCTGGCACTGTGTGTGTGCAGCTGAAGCCACAGGGCACTGCTCTTTGGAGAACTGTTTTGTGTGTGTGAGTGTGTGTGCGTGTGTGGTTACGAGTTGGAGGCTCTTCAAGGACACATATAGTGTCCACTTGAGCAGAGACAGGATGCGAGTATTTATGTATAGCATCCCTGCAGAGCTCGGACACAGCCTCTGCGATGTTTCAGCCTCTGCATCAGTGCAGTGGCTCAGCGCAGCACCAATACTGACCCTGCAACATGTGTGTGTGGTTTCTTGTCTCCGACGCTGTTCACAATCAAATGTTGTCTGGAGCCAGTCGGGCAGCTCCATGGTACAGGCAGATTGTTGCTAACGTTCTGACCCCATGTGGTTTGAGTTCAGCTCAAGTGTTTATACTGGCTCAGCTCGGGGTGACATTCTTTTTTAAAAATTCATTCATGGGATGTGGGCGTCGATCGCAAGGCCAGCATTTATTGCCCCTCCCCAAATGCCCTCGAGAAGGTGCTGGTGAGCTGGTGAACACACCAGTTCTTTACCCCCACATTTAAAAAGGTTTATTTTTGTTCTCTATTGTGTTTTAAGTCTCTACCCTCCTTTAATCTTGTACTGTTTCCAAACCTGTGTTTAAATCACAACAGAAAATGCTGAAAACACTCAGCAGGCCAGGCAGCATCCGTGGCGAGAGAAACAGAGTTAACTTTTCAGGCCTGTGACCCTTCGTCAGATCTGGAAAAAGTTAGAGCTGTAACAGGTTTTAAGCAGGTGCAGAGGCAGGGAAAGGGAGGGGAGGAAAGAACAAAAGGGAAGGTCTGTGATAGGGTGGAAGGCAGGAGTGGTTAAATGTTGCAAATGTGGATGGCAGAATCATCAACAGCTGCCGCCTGAAAAAATAGGGGCCGAGGTTACGGTCTAAAATTGTTGAACTCAATGTTGAGTCCAGAAGGCTGTAAAGTGCCGAATCGAGAGATGAGGTGCTGTTCCCCGAGCTTACTCTGTTCCTCTCTCCCCACGGATGCTGCCTGACCTGCTGAGTGTTTCCAACATTTTCCGTTATTTCAGATTGCCAGCATCCACAGTATTTGCTGTTTAAAATCACTTGGGGCCTGCCATATTCTGAGGAGTTTAAAAAATTGAATGCAGTTCCTAGTGGGCATGAGGCCACAGCTTAAAACTGACCCTAAGTCAACACTTAATGGGCATTAAATTGGCAGTCTCACTCAGGGAAGGCCACTGTATAACTGCTGTGTGAAATGGACAAAACGTCACACAAGTCTAGGAATAATGTTCTTCTAGGACCGGGGCTCAGACGTGTTGTTGGGACAGGAAAATAGAAAAGAAAAGAAGACTTGCGCCTTTCAGGACCACCGGACGTCCCAAAGCACTTCACAGCCAATGAAGTATTTTTTGAAGTGTAGTCACTGTTGTAATGTGGGAAACGCCACAGCCAATTTGTGCACAGCAAGCTCCCACAAAAAGCAATGTGATAATGACCACATAATCTGCTTTACTGATGTTGATTGAGGGATAAATATTGGCCAGGACATCAGGGATAACTCCCCTTGCTCGTCTTCAGAACAGTGCCATGGGATCTTTTACATCCACCTGAGAGAGCAGACGGTGCCTCGGTTTAACATCTCATCCGAAAGACGGCACCTCCGACAGTGCAGCACTCCCTCAGCACTGCACTGCACTGGGAGTGCCAGCCGAGATTTTTATGCTCAAGTCTCTGGAGTGGGGCTTGAACCCATCAACTTTCTGACTCAGAGGCGAGGGTGCTACCCACTGAGCCACGGCTGACACAAGTAGAGGAAAGGTTTACTCTGCAACTGGCTGTGCTGAACTGACCTGGGAGTGCTTGATGAAATGGTCTGTATGTCATACATCCCCATAGTGTAAGACATATGCAACATGTAGTATATCACAGTGTAACTGTAGAATGATTTTTAACACGCTAACTATGTCACAGCCAGCCTCACGATCCGATAACTGTTTGCTGGCGAGCAGTTTCACGCTATATCTTGGGAACTGGCTTGAAACGGCTCAAATACTAAATACTGTTATCATCGATGAATGCAGCGACCGAGCTATACCTATCAATCAGTAAAGTTGGATTTTCTGCCAAAACCAGGCAGTGTTCTGGCCATTGGACAGTGTTGCCAACTCTGGTGGGACGTATTCATCATCCGACCTCCTGCCAACAACCTTCCAGCCCAATCAAACAGCCTTTCCCCTACCTCGACCCCCCCGCCATCTCCAATATATTTATAATTGAAAGCGTTACAAGAAAATGAAAAAACCCAATATTTTTTCTCCCGGGTTTTGCTTGCAGCAGCATCATTAATCCCTGGAGACTCCAGGGCAATCCTGGAGTGTTGGTAACCGGTTAGCAGGGAGACACTCAAGACCGGGAGGCGGTGCAGAGAAGAGCCAAATACTGTTGGAGGGTCAAGTTTTTTTTAAATGCAGTCTCGAGATCTGGGCATCGCTGGCAAGGCCGGTATTTATTTATTTATGGGATGTGGGTGTCACTGGCAAGGACGGCATTTATCCCTCTAATTGCCCTTGAGAAGGTGGTGGTGAGCCGCCAAGTTGCTGTGGGTCTGGAGTCACGTATAGGCCAGACCAGGTAAGGACGGCAGATTTCCTTCCCTAAAGGGCATTAGTGAACCAGATGGGTTTTTACTACAATCCGGTAGTTTCATGGTCACCATCACTGACACGAGCTTTTTATTCCAGATTTATTTAATTAATTAATTGATATTTAAATTCCCAAGCTGCCGTGGTGGGATTTGAACTCATGTCTCCAGATCATTAGTCCAGGCCTCTGGATTACTCATCTACCGTGCTGCCGTACCCCGGATATATTTTGCTACATGATAAACAGTGACCACACTTCAAAAGTATTTCATTGGCTGTAAAGCGCTTTGGGAAGTCCTGAAGTTGTGAAAGTTGCTATCGAAATGCAAGTTCTTTCTTTACAGGAACAAACCAATTCTTAATACTGGAGAGCTCCTGGAACTCTATCCCCGCAACGGTCACCATTTTCAGGAGAAGGAAGTTGTGGGGTGGAGGGGGTGGGAGAGCTGAAGTTGCAGAAGTGATTTGCTTAGGATTTTTAAATGAATCCTCTCGACCTCTACAAATAGGTCCCTCCAGCTTGTGTGAACGAGGCGCCACGCTGGGCTGAACGTGATCTAATTCCGCTGTGTGTGAGTTGCAGAGGGGGAAGCCACAGTCCTGCTTCTATCTAGAACAGGCTATCTTTAGAACGAGCATTTCCTTTGTATTACAACAAGAGCTGCGACACTCAGCTGCTTCTGACTGCAGGCTCTTTCAGGAACGGCCCGTGATATGGTCATTCTGAAGCGGCAAACCCGGCTCATCGCAGGGCGTCTCCCTGATGTCCCCTTTTCCACTCGGACCCAAGGCTGGACTTTGCATCCAGCCACACCTCGCCACTGGTCCACGGCCACCAGTCCGCAGCAGGGTGCAAAAATGCAGCCGGCCAAGATCTGTGTCGCCTTGCCCCTGTGCGGGTGACACTGCCCAACAGGAGCGAACTCATATATATATATACACACACACACTGTCGCACATTTTAACGTTGAGAGTGTGGCAGGAGCGTTGTCTGTCTCAACACGTTAAAAAAGAGTGCAATTTGAACCCCTCCTGCCCAGCGGAAACCAGGCCGAAGGGGGCAGTTAAAATCGCCCGAGTTGCTTGCCCGCCCTGGAGCCGGCGGGAACCGACCCCTTCCCAATTTTAACCTGCAAGGACGCCCGTCCAAAGGCCTTCTTTACATAAGCATCCGGGGTCCCCGCTATGTCATCGGGACCTAGTGTTGCCAACTCTGGTTGGACGTATTCCTGGAGGTTCCATCACATGACCGCCTGTCTCCAACACCCTCCCCCCCTCCACTCCTGCCATTGGTCGCCCGGCATGTCCATCCTCGGGTTGCCCGCTTTCTCACGGCCAATTGGAAAGCGAGCAGACTCTTAATTAGTGGATTGGATGATTCAGTCAAACAGCCTTTTGAGCCCATCGCCAATATTTTTGTGACTAATAAATGAAAGTGTTCAAAGAAAATTAAAAAAATAAAATCGCACCTTACGTTTTTACCCCCGGTGTTGCTGGCAGCGGCGTCCAGGAGATTAATCTTCAATTCCTGGAGACTCCAGGGCAATCCTGGAGGGTTGGTAACCCTACTCAGGCTTTGCTTAAGATTGTTACCATTGGACTGACCCCTTAATCATGGTCATAAAAAGGGAATCAAATAAAAGCCAAGGTCCACCTAGTTCACCTTCTACCATCCTGGTAGTCGCATGATACAACAATAACGGTGTTGTTGACTAATCACAGCGATCAATCTCTATCAATGAGTCTACAAGAGACCCAGACATGGTGAGGAAAACCCCCAGCGGTGGAAAGCTTTGGGAACCAGAGGTCCAAAAGTTCCTCCCCAAGACATTTCCAGATCGCTACCTAAATCTCGTGAGCACGTACGTGACCGCATTCACTCTCAAAACAGAATTCACAAGCTCACGAAGCACGCTCTCCACTGAAGCAGTTTTTGTTGGGTCGCCTCACGCCACACGTCACCAGGACGGCAGCAGTAGCGACGAGAGAGAGAGAGCAGCGATCAGCAGAGACAGGCATGCTGGCCCCACCGACCCGCCCTGACCACAGCGGGTACAGGTCTGGTACAAGCAATGGGTACTGACCTGTTGTAACCATTCAAGGAGAAAGCCCCCTGTGGGAGGGCGGCGGTGCTGGATTTGAAATAGTAGATACAGCCCTCGTGAATGATGACAAATCGCAGTGGCCCTGAAATCATAAATACAATCAAGTGTTAGAGCAGTAAAGGCAGGCCTTGGGGGTGAAGTGAGGGGGCTGGACGACCGAGTGAATGGGGAAGACAAAATCCAATTTAAAAATCTGAGCAGGAATGCACTATAAATAAAATATTTATCTATCTATACATTTATTATGCACTGCCTGAAAGGGTGGTGGAAGCAGATTCAATAATTTCTCTTGAAAAGAGAAGGCTGAGGGGTGACCTAATAGAGGTCTTTAAAATTACGAAAGGTTTTGATAGAGTGGATACAGAGAGAATGTTTCCACTTGTGGGGAAGAGCAAAACTAGAGGCCAACAATATAAGATAGTCACCAAGAAATCCAATAGGGAATTCAGGAGAAACTCCTTTACCCAAAGCGTGGTGAGAATGTGGAACTCGCTACCACAGGGAGTGGTTGAAGCGAATAGTATAGATGCATTTAAGGGGAGGCTAGACAAGCATATGAGGGAGAAGGGAATAGAGGGTTATGCTGATAGAGTTAGATGAGAAAAGACGGGAGGAGGCGCGTGTGGAGCATAAACGCCGGCATGGACTGGTTGGGCCGAATGGCCTGTTTCTGTACCGTATATCCTGTGTAATCCTATAATAACTTTCAAAAGAGAATTGGATAAATACTTAAAGGGGAAAAATTTGCAGGGCTATGGGGAAAGAGCAAGGGTGGCACTAATTGGGTAGCTCTTTCAAAGAGCTGGCACAGGCATGATGGGCCGAATGGCCTCCTTCTGTGTGTCTCATTCTATGATTCTATACAATCTTGGAAATAAATGTGCAATATTTGGCTCTCTCACCTCATTGGTGTGGGAGAGAAGCCAAAGACCAAGCTTTACCCCACAGGGAGGCAGAGAAATTGGAGAGACCGGCCGGGTTGGACTTCCATAGCTGCTGGTTTCAGAACGACTGACACAGAGCTGGGAGCAACGTGTCTTTCTGCCCTCCCTACCACACGCAATGTGTGGCACAAAGAACCCAAGAAAGGGGAAGGAGAGAAAATACCCCAGGGGAAGAAAACAAAGAGGACACAGCGAGTCAATGCAGCGACAGACAGGAAGCTCGTCAGCTCCTTCTCTGGTATGTGCTGAACAACCCCAGTCGCAGTTAGGAACATAGGAACACAGGAACAGGAGGAGGCCGTTTAGCCCCTCGAGCCTGTTCCGCCATTCAATGAGATCATGGCTGATCCACGACCTAACTCCGTATACCCGCCTTTGGCCCATATCCCTTAATACCTTTGGTTAACAAAAACCTATCAATCTCAGATTTAAAATTAACAATTGATCTCGCATCGATTGCCGTTTGCGGGAGAGAGTTCCAAACCTCTACCACCCTTTGCGAGTAGAAGTGTTTCCTAATTGCACTCCTGAAAGGTCTGGCTCTAATTTTTAGACTATGCCCCCTAGTCCGAGAATCCCCAACCAGTGGAGAGAGTTTCTCTCTATCTACCCTATCAGTTCCCCTTAATATCTTGAAAACTTCGATCAAATCACGCCTTAACCTTCTAAATTCCAGGGAATACAACTCTAGTTTGTGTAATCTCTCCTCATTGGCCACAGCATCTGTGGTCGAGGGTTCCTGCTCTCGATCGCTACTTCTGCTGGAAGTGGGAGTGTGTGGGCGTTGGGAGGGGGACAAGAGCGGGGTTGGTTTTGATGCCACCGCCCCCACCATTGGACTAGCTGCTAATGCCCATCGCCGAGGCCCAGGACGAGCGGCCATGTCACGAGGCACCGCGGAGCCTGCCGGTCCCAGTAGAACTGTACTCCAGGACCAGTCAGCAGCCCTCAGGAGAGAAGAAGACTGGCAAGAGTGGATATCACATCGTCCAAAAATAATTTACAATCAAGAGAAGTTAAAGATACATAGATACATAGATACATAGAAGATAGGAGCAGGAGTAGGCCATCCGGCCCTTCGAGCCTGCTCCGCCATTTAATGAGATCATGGCTGATCCTTCAATTCAGTATCCCGTCCCCGCCTTCTCTCCGTAACCCTTAACCCCTTTTGCCTGTAGAAATATATCTAATTCCCTCTTAAATATATTTAATGAGCTGGCGTACACTGCCCTCTGTGGCAATGAGTTCCACAGGTTCACCACTCTCTGAGTGAAGAAATTCCCCCTCATTTCTGTCCTAAATGGTTTAGCCCTTATCCTTAAATTATGTCCTCTAGTTCTGTTCTCACCCGCCAAGGGAAACATTCCTTCTGCATCTAATCTGTCTAGACCTGTCAGAATTTTATACACTTCTATGAGGTCCCCTCTCAATCTTCTAAACTCCAGTGTGTACATCCCTAAACTACATAGTCTCTCCTCATAGGTCAATCCCGCCATTCCTGGTATCAGCCTGGTGAATCGCCGCTGCACCCCCTCCATGGCAAGAACATCTTTCCTCAGATGAGGCGACCAAAACTGTACACAGTACTCGAGGTGCGGTCTCACCAGTGCCCTGTACAGCTGCAGCAAGGTATCCCTGTTCCTGTATTCCAACCCTTTTGCTATGAAGGCCAGCATACCGTTTGCCTTCTTGACCGCCTGTTGCACCTGCATGCTCGCCTTCAGTGACTGGTGTACAAGAACACCCAGGTCTCTCTGTACTTCCCCCTCTCCCAATTTATTGCCATTTAAATAATAATTTGCCCTCCCGTTCCTGCACCCAAGGTGGATAACTTCGCACTTGTCCACATTATAGTGCATCTGCCATTTATCCGCCCAATCACCCAGTCTGTCCAAATCGCTCTGGAGCTTCCTGGTCTCCTCCTCTGAGCCCACCCCCCCTCCTAGTTTAGTGTCGTCTGCAAATTTGGAAATGCTGCATTCGACTCCCTGATCCAGGTCATTAATATAAATTGTGAACAGCTGGGGACCCAGGACAGATCCCTGTGGTACCCCACTTGTTACTGCCTGCCATTCAGAAAATGAGCCGTTTATTCCAACTCTCTGTTTTCTATCTGACAGCCAGTTCTCTATCCACGTCAATACTTTCCCCTTTATCCCATGAGCTTCAATTTTCCATGCTAATCTTTTATGTGGGACCTTATCGAAGGCCTTTTGGAAGTCCAGGTACACCACATCTACTGGCTCTCCCCCATCTATTTTACCCGTTACTCCCTCAAAAAATTCCAATAGATTAGTCAAGCACGATTTACCCTTTGTAAATCCATGTTGACTCTGTCCTATCCTGTCCCCATTTGCTAAGTGCTCGGCTATTTCATCCTTAATGATGGACTCCAGCATTTTGCCCACAACTGATGTAAGGCTTACAGGTCTGTAATTACCTGCTTTTTCCCTACCCCCCTTTTTGAATAGTGGGGTAACGTTAGCTACCCTCCAATCCATGGGCACTGTTCCCGAGTCTAATGAATTCTGAAAAATCATGCTTAGTGCATCCGCTATCTCTAGGGCCACCTCCTTCAGTACCCTAGGATGCATGTTATCAGGCCCTGGGGATTTGTCCGCCTTCAATCCCTTTAGCTTCCTTAACACCATATCCTTAGAGATATTGATTTGCGTCAGTTCCTCCTTTGCCAATGTCCCTATTTTTCCCGATATCCCAGGGAGGTTTTTTGTGTCTTCCTTCGTAAAGACTGACCCAAAGTATGCATTTAGTTGGTCTGCCATTTCCTTATTTCCCATTATATATTCCCCCGTATCTGACTGCAATGGACCAACTTTGGTTTTCACCAGTCTTTTCCTCTTGATATACTTATAAAAGCTTTTGGAGTTAGTTTTTATATTTTCCGCCAGCTTGCTTTCGTAAGCTATTTTGCCCTTCTTGATTAAGCCCTTTGCCCTCCTTTGCTCTATCTTAAACTGTTCCCAATCTTCCGCTCTGGCGCGTTTTTTGGCTATTTTATACGCCCTATCTTTGGATTTTATGCTGTCTCTAATTTCCCCTGTTATCCACGGTTGAGTCACCTTTTTAGATTTCCTTTTATGCCAGATTGGTATAAACAATTTTTGCAATTTTGTCATTCTATCTTTAAATGCTTGCCATTGTTTATCTACCTCCAGTCCTCCCAGGAACGTTGTCCAATCAGACCTACTCAGTTCCCGTCTAATGGCATCATAATTCCCCTTGTTTAAATTCAGGACCTGAGTCTCTGAGTCAATTTCTTCGCTCTCCATTTCGAGTGAGAAATCGATCATGTTATGATCGCTCTGACCCAAGGGTCCCCGTACAACAAGATAGTATTAGATTAAAGGAAGAAGATGATAATGTTGCCAAAAAAGTGTAGTAAGCCTGAGGATTGGGAGGATTTTAGAATTCAGCAAAGGATGACGAAGAAATTGATAAAGAGGAAGAAGAGAGAATATGAGAATAAACAAGCAAGAGACATAAAAGCAGATTGTAAAAGCTTCTATAGGTATGTAAAAAGGTAGAGATTAGCAAAAGTAATCATGGGTCCCTTACAGGCAGAGACAGGAGCAATTAAAATGGGGAATAAGGAAATGGCAGAGACATTAAACAAATAATTTTTATCTGTCTTCTCGAAGACGACACAAAAAACATTCTGGAAATAGTGGGGAACCAAGGGTCTAATGAGAATGAGGAACTTAAAGAAATTAGTATTAGTAGAGAAATAGTACTGGACAAATTAATGGGACTAAAAGCCGACAAATCCCCTGGACCTTTACATAGGATATACAGCACAGAAACAGGCCATTCTATTCCCTTCTCCCTCATATACTTGTCTAGCCTCCCCTTAAATGCATCTATACTATTCGCTTCAACCACTCTCTGTGGTAGTACGTCCCACATTCTCACCACTCTCTGGGTAAAGAAGTTTCTTCTGAATTCCCTATTGGATTTCTTGGTGACTATCTTATATTGATGGCCTCTAGTTATGCTCTTCCCCACAAGTGGAAACACTCTTTCTGTATCTACTCTAGCAAAACCTTTTGTAATTTTTAAGATCTTTATTAGGTCACCCCTCAGCCTTCTTTTTTCAAGAGAAAAAGAGACCCAGCCTGTTCATCCTTTCCTGATATGTATACCCTCGCATTTCTGGTATCATCCTTGTAAATCTTCTCTGCACCCTCTCCAGTGCCTCAAAATCCTTTTTATAATATGACGACCAGAATTGTTCGCAGTACTCAAAGTGTGGTCTAACCAAGGTTCGATACAAGTTTAGCATAACTTCACTACTTTTCAATTCCATCCCTCTAGAAATAATCCCGTGTGGTTTGTTTGCTTTTTTTATGATGTGGAGATGCCGGCGTTCGACTGGGGTGGACAAAAATGAGAAGTCGCACAACACCAGGTTATAGTCCAACAGATTTATTTAATTTTACAAGCTTTCGGAGCAGTTCGCTCCTTCGTCAGGTAAGTTTAGCAGTGAGAGAATCTTTTTTTTATGGCCTTGTTAACCTGTGTCGCAACTTTTAGTGATTTGTGTATTTGTACTCCGAGATCCCTTTGTTCCTCTACCCCACCCAGACTCGCACCCTCCAAGTAATGTGACCTCCCTATTCTTCCTACCAAAATTTAATACCTCACATTTATCTGTGTTGAACTTCATTTGCCAATTATATGCCCATTCTGCAAGTTTAATAATGTCCTCCTGTAATTTGTTGCAGTCCTCCTCAGTATTAACTATCCGCCCCAATTTGTTGTCATCCGCAAATTTAGAAATTGTGTTTTTGATTCCAAAATCTAAATCGTTAATATAAATTGTGAACATGATGCGGAGATGCCGGTGTTGGACTGGGGTGGACAAAAGTGAGAAGTCGCACAACACCAGGTTATAGTCCAACAGCTTTATTTGAAATCACAAGCTTTCGGAGCGGCTGCTCCTTCGTCAGGTGAAGTGAAGAAATACAAATCGGCACAACATTGTGAACAACAGTGGTCCCAGCACTGATCCTTGTGGGACACCACTACCCACCTTCTGCCACTCTGAATAGTTACCCTTTACCCCTACTCTCTACTTTCTCTGTTGAAGCCAGCTAGCTATCCATTCTGCTACTTGTCCCCTGACTCTTCATTCTCTGACCTTATTCATTAGTCTATTATGGGGTACCTTATCGAAGGCCTTTTGAAAATCTAGATAAATTTCATCTACTCCATTACCCTTGTCTACTGTCTCT
Source organism: Squalus acanthias (assembly GCA_030390025.1). Lineage (NCBI taxonomy): Eukaryota > Metazoa > Chordata > Chondrichthyes > Squaliformes > Squalidae > Squalus > Squalus acanthias. The sequence continues at coordinate 258,193,959 of CM059425.1, forward strand.
GTTACCTCTTCAAAATATTCAGTGAGGTTGGTCAAGCAAGACTTTCCCTTTTGAAATCCATGCTGACTATTCATTATTATATTTTTGGTTTCTAGTAGTCCTTCTATTTTCTCCTTTAGTAGGAATTCCATTATTTTTCATACCACCAATATTAAGCTGACTGGTCTATAATTCCCTGGACACGTTCTATCTCCCTTCTTAAATATAGGTATTACATTAGCTATCCGCCAGTCATCAGGCACTACACCTTTTTCTAACAAATTATTAAATATGTGTAGTAATGCCTCGGCTATCTCTTCCCTAGATTCTTTTAAAATGCGCAGATGTAATCCGTCTGGACCAGGGGTTTTATCCTCTGAGTTTGATTAGTTTATTTATATCCCCTCCTTTTATTTTAAGTGCAGTTATCTCATTACTAATCTCATCATCCAATGACATGTCCGGCTGTTCTTTCTCCCTGGTAAATACTGAAGCAAAGTAATTTTTAAATATTTCTACCATCTCTCTATCGCTGCCTGTGTATTATCCTGTCCATCCTTTAGTGGCCCTATTCCCATCCCGACCTTGGATGTAGACCTGATGTTTTACAGCCAAGGGTTTTAAATGAGGTGGCTATAGAGATAGTGGATGCATTACTTTTGATCTTCCAGAATTCCCTAGATTCTAGAATGGTCCTCGTGGATTGGAAGGTAGCAAATGTAACCCCGCTATTCAAGAAAGGAGGAAGAGAGAAAACAGGGAACTGTAGGGCAGTTAGCCTGACATCAGTCGCTGGAATCCATTATTAAGGAAGTGGTAACAGGGCACTTAGAAAATCATAATATGATTGGTCAGAGTCAATACGGATTTATGAAAGGGAAATCGTGTTTGATAAATCTGTTATGCTTTTTGAGCTTGTAACTAGAAGGGTAGATAAGGGAGAACCAGTGTATTTGGATTTTCAAAAAGCATTTGATAAGGTGCCACACAAGAGGTTATTACACAAAATTAGGGCTCATGGGATTGGGAGTAATATATTAGCATGGATTGAGGATTGGTTAACAGACTGAAAACAGAGTAGGAATAAACAGGTCATTTTCGGGTTGGCAGGCTGTAACTATTGGGGTGCCACAAGGATCAGTGCTTGGGCCTCAGCTATTCACAATCTATATCAATGATTTGGATGAGGGGACCAAATGTAATATATCCAAGTTTGCTGACGATACAAAGCTAGGTGGGAATGTAAGTTGTGAGGAGGATGCAAAGAGTCTGCAAAGGGATATAGACAGGTTAAGTGAGTGGACAAGAATATGGCAGATGGAATATAATGTGGAGAAATGTGAAGTTATCCACTTTGGTAGGAAAAATAGAAAAGCAGTCATTTTTAAATGGCGAGAGACTGGAAAATGTTGGTGTTCAGAGAGACTTAGGTGTCCTTGTACATGAATCACTGAAAGTTAACATGCAGGTACAGCAAGCAATTAGGAAAGCAAATGGTATGTTAGCCGTTATTACAAAAGGAATGGAGTATAAGAATAAAGAAGTCTTACTGCAATTATATAGGGCCCTGGTGAGACCACATCTGGAGTATTGTGTACAGTTTTGGTCTCCTTACCTAAGGAAAGTTATACTTGCCTTCGAGGGAGTGCAACGAAGGTTCACTGGACTGATTCCTGGGATGGGAGGATTGTCCTATGAGGATAAATTGAGTAGACTAGACCTATATTCTCTAGAGTTCAGAATAATGAGAGGTGATCTCATTGAAACGTATAAAATTCTTAAGGGGCTTGACAGGGTAGATGTTGGGAGGATATTTCCCCTGGCTGGGGAGCCTAGAACCAGGGGTCACAGTCTCAGAATAAGGAGTCGGCCATTTAGGACTGAGATGGGAAATTTCTTCACTCAAAGGGTTGTGAATCTTTGGAATTCTCTACTTCAGAGGGCTGTGGATGTTCAGTCGTTGAGTATATTCAAGGCTGAGATTGATAGATTTTTGGGCACTAAGGGAATCAAGGGATATGGAGATAGTGCAGGGAAAGTGGAGGGAAAGTGGAGATGAGGTAAAAGATCAGCCGTGATCTTATTGAATGGCAGAACAGGATCGAAGGGCCGAATGGCCTACTCCTGCTCCTATTTTTTATGTTCTTATGAAATGACAATCTGTGAGACTGACAAACTTACATTTCATGATCTTCCATTGGGAACCCCCTTTTTTATGGAGGTAGCCAGAATGTGTAACTCCTCCCGGCATGGTGAGAAGGTTCTGGGCCCCAATCGCTCGCATTGGGACCGGCCATTTCTCTTCCTCTATTCCAGTGGCCATTGCGCTGCAAAAAAAAAATGTTTTTAAATTGCTGATTATGTAGTAAATCCACACCAGCCAAGACGGGGCCAACCAATTACTGTAACTTATTGCCCAACATTTACTTCACCAGGCTTCCAGTCTTCTGCTTATTTACATTTTTAGTATCATTGTGAAATCAAATTATTTGGACTTTGACCTTGGGGACATATTTAATAATGTAAGGTCACAAGGCTTGGGCTGATAAGTACCAGGTAACATTCACGCCACAGAAGTACCAGGCAATGACTATCTCCAACAAGCGAGAGTCTAACCACCGCCCCTTGACATTCAATGGCATTACCATCACCGAATCCCCCACCATCAACATCCTGGGGGTCACCATTGACCAGAAACCTAACTGGACCAGCCACATAAATACTGTGGCAACAAGAGCAGGTCAGAGGCTGGGTATTCTGTGGCGAGTGTCTCACCGCCTGACTCCCCAAAGCCTGTCCATCATCTACAAGGCACAAGTAAGGAGTGTGATGGAATACTCTCCACTTGCCTGGATGAGTGCAGCTCCAACAACACTCAAGAAGCTCGACACCATCCAGGACAAAGCAGCCCGCTTGATTGGCACCCCATCCACCACCTTAAACATTCACTCCCTCCACCACCGGTGTACCGTGGCTGCAGTGTGTACCATCGACAAGATGCACTGCAGCAACTCGCCAAGGCTTCTTCGGCAGCACCTCCCAAACCCGCGACCTCTTCCACCTAGAAGGACAAGGACAGCAGGTGCATGGGAACACCACCACCTCCAAGTTCCCCTCCAAGTCACACACCACCCTGACTTGGAAGTATATCGCCGATCCTTCATCGTCGCTGGGTCAAAATCTTGGCACTCCCTCGCCAACAGCACCGTCGGAGTACCTTCACCACACGGACTGCAACGGTTCAAGGCGGCGGCTCACCACCACCTTCGCAAGGGAAATTAGTGATGGGCAATAAATGCTGGCCTTGCCAGCGACGCCCACATCCCATAAAACGAATTTTAAAAAAGATAGGTTCGGGTGTGCAAGGCGACTTGACCCGTATTAGCTTACTCATTCAGAACAAGCATACCGACTCCCTCCCATCACAATGTTGAACTTTTTGGACGAGACGTTCAACCGAGCCCCCATCTGCCCTCTCAGGTGGACGTAAAAGATCCCATGGCACTATTTCAAAGAAGAACGGGGGAGTTATCCCTGGTGTCCCGAGAGTCTTTCTTTCTTTGAAGCCCACATCCAATCAGTACTTTTAGGGATAGTTTTCCCTTGGACAAGGCAAGAGGTGGACTTGGCGCATTTTGACCAAGTTGGCTGGACATTTTCTTTATAGAATCATAGAATCTTCCAGCACAGAAGGAGGCCATTCGTCCCATCGTGCCTGTGCTGGCTCTTTGGTCGAGCTATCCAATTAGTCCCACTCCCCTGCCCTTTCCCTATAGCCCTGCAATGTTTTCATTTTAAGTATTTATCCAATTCCACCACCCTTTCAGGCAGTGCATTCCAGATCATCATAACTTGCTGCGTAAAAAAATTTCTCCGGCTTTTTTTTGCCAATTATCTTAAATCTGTGTCCTCTGGTTACCGACCCTCCTGCCAGTGGAAACAGTTTCTCCTTATTCACGCTATCAAAACCCCTCATAATTTTGAACACCCCTATTAAATCTCCCCTTAACCTTCTCTACTCCAAAGTGAACAACCCCAGCTTCTCTAGTCTTTCCAGGTAACTGAAGTCCCTCATCCCTGGTAACATTCTCGTAAATCTCCTCTGCACCCTCTCCAAGGATTTAACGTCCTTTCTAAACGTGTGGTGTCCAAAATTGAACACAATACTCTAGCTGAGGTCTAATTTATAAAAAGGTCTCACTCCAGACACTTGAACACAAAATCCAGGCTGACACTCTGGTGCCATACTGAGGGAGTGCTGCACTGTTGGAGGCCCCGTCTGTCCTCTCAGGTGGACGGAAAAGATCCCACGGCCACTATTTCGAAGAAGAGCGGGGGGAGGGGGGAGTTTTCCCTGGTGTCCCTCAACCAACATCACAAAGAGATTATCCGGTCATTATCATTTCTGTTTGTGGGAGCTTGCTGTGCGCAAATTGGCTGCCATGTTTCCTACATTACAACAGCGACTACACTTCATTGGTTGCAAAGCGTTTTGGGATGTCGTGAAAGGCGCTATATACACCTCGAGTTTAGGGCCTAGGCAGCTGAAGGCTGGACTTCAAGCAGAAGCAGCCGCTTTGCCTAATTATTTTTTTTTTTTAAACCCCTTCCAAATCCACAGGCACTGAGGACCACCGTAGCGTCAGACCCGAAACCCGGCCCATGATCATGTAACTCAGCCTTAACCCACATTACAACAGTGGCCTCGCTTCAGAAGCAATCCTTTATTTATTCATTCCCAGGATGTGGGCGTCGCTGGCAAGGCTGGCATTGAACGCCCATCCCTAGTTCCCCGGAGGTGTTTGGTGGTGGTGGTGGTGGGCCTTCTTATTGAGCTGCCCCATGAAGCAGCCCCGAGTGACCTGCTCAGCCACTTCAGGAGGGGCAGTTGAGAGTCAACCAGGATGGTGTGGGGACTGAAGTCACATGTAGGCCAGACCAGGTAAGGGTGACAGGTTTCCTTCTCTAAAAAAGGACATATGTGAACCAGTTGGGATTTTAACGACAATCAGACAGCTTCACAATCAGGGCAACACGGTGGCATAGTGGTTAGCACTGGTGCCTCACAGCGCCAGAGACCCGGGTTCGAATCTGACCTCGGGTGACTGTCTGTGTGGAGTTTGCACATTCTCCCCGTGTCTGCGTGGGTTTCCTCCGGGTGCTCCGGTTTCCTCCCACAGTCCAAAAATGTGTGGGTTAGGTTGATTTGGCTATGATAAATTGACCCTTAGTGTTAGGGGGGATTAAATATGTGGGGTTATGGGGATAGGATGGGATATGTTAGGGGGAATTAAATACGTGGGGTTACGGGGGTAGGGTGGGATATGTGTACTGTGGGGATTAAAGCAGGGACAGGGTACTGGATTTGGATGATCAGCCATGATCGTATTGAATGGCGGAGCAGGCTCGACGGGCCGAATGGCCTACTCCTGCTCCTAGATTCTATGTTTCTATGTTTCTATGTTTTTTTCGTGGTCACTTTTACCGATACCAGCTTTTTATCCCAGATTTTATTTTTGCTCAATTCAAATTCTCAAACTGCCATGGTGGGATTTGAACTCACTGGATTATCAGCGCAGCCCTCTGGATTGCTAGTCCGATAACATAACCACGACACTACCGTATCCATAATCCCCCGATTATAAGGCACGTGTGTGAAAGGCACAAGTTAGTGGTGACCCTTGTTGCAAGTGCGAGAATGTGTGTGTTGGGAGGCAACAGGAACAGCGCTGTCTGTGACGCCATCCATGTGGAATAGCCCACCAAGGCTCAGTGCCTCGGTCCACACATGAGTTTTTAACGGCCCGTTGCGCATCCCGGCAAGGAGTCAAAACCAAGAGGAGGAAGGGGAAAAATTGACGAGGATAGAAAATAACAATTGCATAACTGACCTTTTTCCCATTATCACACAATGACCGATCCAATAATGCATGATTGAAATCAGACACCTCTTTATCAATGATTCATCTACAGATCCACAAATGATTCAACGAAAGGCGCCAGATGTTCTCTGCACCATCTGGTTAGAAAGAGGAGAATGGGGGGGAGCGCCTGGGTTTCTGCGCCCCATGAGTTCAATGACTCAAACACCTCTCTCTGTCTCTACTGACAAAGCACCGTCCTCCTTGCATGTAACGTTAGAAGGATGACTGTGGCTGGTAACTTCCTCCAACAGCGGCTTACCGCTTCTGATCGGATCTATATATATTGACAAAAAACGGTCATCTGCATTTATGACGCTGGCGGATTTCTCGACTTTCACAGTTACAGGAAGCTGGAAGGTGAGTGAGTCAGAAAGTCTGGGGCTTTTCACTCGCATTCCACAACAAAAACCTCATTGGACACGTTCCCACACCCCCCGCTGATGCACCCGATAACTCCTCCCAAACAGGACATGGCACGAAGCATCGGTTTAACCGCTCGGAGAATTGGTAGCTGTTCGCAAAATTATAGGCCTCCATATTAACATACAGGTCTGATCAGGATAGTAGAAATGGTGAAGTTATCTCCCAGGTCAGTTTTTGTCTGTGAATTAGTGATAATATTGGGGGGAAAATTGAATTGTTAAAATTCTTATTGAAACTTCCCCAATGCCTCAGTGAATTTACCAACGAATAATCGCTGATTTACATTGGCTCCTGCTCCCGCAACGCCTCGATTTTAAAATTCTTATTCTGGTTTTCAATTCCCTCCGTAGCCTCGCTCCTCTCTATCTCTGTAACCTCCTACAACCCTCCGAGATCTCTGCGCTCCTCCAACTCTGGCCTCTTGAGCATCCCCTATTTTCAATCACTCCACCATTGGTGGCCGTGCCTTCAGCTGCCTGGACCCTAAGCTCTGGAATTCCCTCCCTAAACTTCTCTCCCTCTCTCTTCCTTTAAATCGCTCATTAAAACCTCTCTCTTTGACCAGGCTTTTGGTCGCCTCTCCTAATATTTCCTTACGTGGCTCAGTGTTAGTTTTTGTTTGATAACGCTCCTGTGAAGCGCCTTAAGTTGGGACGTTTTAATACGTTAAAGGCACTATATAAATGCAAGTTGTCGTTGAGTAGATGAGCTATAAAAGACCAAGACTGTCCCAGATAAATTCATGGCCAGTACTGAATTCACTGATCTCAACTGGGCGATGTCAAGGGGTGCTAAAATTATCCTCAGCATTCCAAGGTTAGGGAGGGGAATTTGGTTCAGGAATCCTGTCACTGCCCGGTGAACCCTGCTGGAACATTGGACGTTGGGATGGGGCGAGATGTCCCCCGACAATCAGATAGCCAAACACGCGCCGTCGAAACACGCACACATATTGGCTCAGTTTGTTAAACTTGTATCGAACCTTATTTAGGCCACCCTTCTGGTCACCATATTGCAAAAAGGATACAGAGGCACTGGAGAAGGTGCAAAAACATTTTACAAGGATGATCCCAGAACTGAGAGGTTATAACGATCAGGAAAGACTGAACAGGCTGGGGCTCTTTTCTCTAGAAAAGAGAAGGCCAACAGGTGACCTGACAGAGGTCTTTAAGATTATGAAAGGGTTTCGATAGGGTAGATGTAGAGAAGACGTTGCCACTTGTGGGGGAGTCCAAAACTAGGGGCCATAAATATAATATAGCCACTAATAAATCCAACAGGGAATTCAGGAGAAACTTCTTTACCCAGAGAGTGGTGAGAGTGTGGAACTCACTACCACAGGGAGTGGTTGAGGCGAATTGCGTAGATGCCTTTAAGGGGAAGCTAGATACATGAGGGAGAAAGGAATAGAAGGATATGCTGATAGGATTAGATAAGGCTCATGTGGAGCATAAACACTGGCACAGACCACTTGGGCTGAATGGCCTGTTTCTGTGCTGTAAAATTCTATGTAATTCTCTAAGAGTTGATCAAAACTAGTGCCTCTCACAGCTGAAGTAAGGGTCACTGGGCGGGGGGAGGTCATTTCCACCTTCATCGCTTGGGTGGTAAACTGGTAGAGTGGAATGGTCACACATTGTAGAACCCACTCCTGGAACTGTACCTCGACACAGAGTCAATGCCTTTATTTGAAAGAAAGAACTTACATGTCATGATCTCAGGACGTCCCAAAACGCTATACAGTCGATGAAGTACTTTTTGAAGTGTAGTCGCTGTTGTAATGTAGGAAACCTGGCAGCCAATTTGCGCACAGCAAGCTCCCACAAACAGCAATGTGATAATGACCAGATAATCTGTTTTTAGTGATGTTGATTGAGGGATAAATATTGGTCAGGACACCGGGGAGAACTCCCCCTGCTCTTCTTAGAAACAGTGCCGTGGAATCTTTTACGTCCACCTGAGAGCGCAGACGGGGCCTCGGTTTAACGTCTCATCCGAAAGACGGCACCTCCGACAGCGCAGCGCTCCCTCAGCACTGCACTGGAAGTGCCAGCCTAGATTGTGTGCTCGAGTCTCTGGAGTGGGACTTGACCAACAACCTTCTGACTCAGAGGAGAGAGTGCTACCCACTGAGCCACAGATGGAGGCAGAGGGGAGGGTGGAAAAATGGGGAGTGGGAAATTTGCCCATTTTGCTATGCCACCCTTAATAAGTGTTTCTCAAGGAGTTTCTTCCATTTGACTCAATGGAATGCTCTCCCTAAAAATCTGTCGAGGCTGGGTGTCAATTGAAATTTTCAAAACGGAGATTGAGAGTTTTTTGTTAGAACATAAGAACATAAGTAGGAGCAGGAGTAGGCCATACGATCCTTCGGGCCTGCTCCGCCATTCAATAGGATCATGGCTGATCCAAACCTAGACTCACGTCCACTTCCCTGCCCGCTCCCCATAACCCTTAATTCCCTTATCAGCTAGGAAACTGTCTATCTCCGTTTTAAATTTATTTAATGTCGCAGCTTCCACAGCTCTCTGAGGTAGCAAATTCCATAGATTTACTACCCTCTGAGTGAAGAAGTTTCTCCTCATCTCAGTTTTGAAACAGCAGCCCCTTATTCTAAGATTATGCCCCCTAGTTCTAGTCTCACCCATCAGTGGAAACATCCTCCCCGCATCCACCCGATCAAGCCCTCTCACAATCTTATATGTTTCGATAAGATCGCCTCTCATTCTTCTGTATTCCAATGAGTAGAGGCCCAACCTACTCAACCTTTCCTCATAAGTCAACCCCTCATCTCCGGAATCAACCGAGTGAACCTTCTCTGAACTGCCTCTAGAGCAAGTATATCTTTTCTTAAATATGGAAACCAAAACTGTACGCAGTACTCCAGGTGTGGCCTCACCAGTACCCTGTATAACTGAAGCAAGACTTCCCTGCTTTTATACTCCATCCCCCTTGCAATAAAAGCCAAGATTCCGTTGGCCTTCCTGATCACCTGCTGTACCTGCATACTAACCTTCTGTGTTTCATGCACCAGGACCCCCAGGTTAGGTATTAAGGGTTACGGAACCAAGGCAGATAGGTGAAGTTGAGGTACAGATCAGCCATGATCTAATTGAATGGCAGAACAGGCTCGAGGGGCTGAATGGCCTCCTGCAGTTCCTATGTTCCCAGCCCTGCAGTTGGTGGTGGTGCCGCCTTACGAGAACATGTCAGCTTAGCACTGCTGTTTATGTGAAAGATATTTATAGGCCGAGTCATCTCCGCTCACCTACGCATTCTACACGCACTCCTCCTTATTTATGAATTATAAATATCACTTCCTGCATTGCAGCTGATGTTGTGGTAGGAGACCAAAAAATGGTTATAAAGGTAAATCAGACATACACAGTTACTGATTTAAAGAGATAGCTATCAGATGCTAAACAGTGTATACTTTGACGATATGCATGTCTTATGCAACCTTCCATTAAAGCAAGCTTAAAGCATCTTTCGATTAGGCACTTTAGAGCCTTCTGGACTCAACATCGAGTTCAACAATTTCAGACCATAACCTCTGCCCCTATCATTTTTTTTTCTCTCTCTCAGATGGCAGCTGTCGATCATTCTGCCATCGCCCTTTACACTTCATCTAGAGTCATCTTTTGTTTCTTAACTTGTCCCATTACCATCTCCTTTTGCCTTGCACCATCATCCCTTTTGTCTCTTAATCTCTCCTGCCTCCCACCCTATCACAGACCTTCCCTTTTGTTCTTTCCTCCCTCCTCCCAGCCCCTACACTTGCTTAAAAATCTGTTCCATCTCCAACTCTTGCCAGTTCTGACAACGGGTCATCGACCTGAAATGTTAACTCTGTTTCTCTCTCCACAGATGCTGCCTGACCTGCTGAGTGTTTCCAGCATTTTCTGTTTTTATTAAAGCAAGCTGAAAGCTGCCTGTTGGCACAGTGTTGCATAGAATCATACAGCACAGAAGGAGGCCATTCGGCCCACTGTGCCTGCACTGGCTCTTTGAAAGAGCTTATCCAATTCCCCACTCCCCCAAAGATTTACCAGCTTTCTTGAATTCAGATTCAATTCAGTTTCATAATTTGCCATGGTGGGATTATGAACTCATGACCTCTAGGCTGCTAGACCCAGTACCCTAGCTACTTGGCTACAGTACCCACACTTGCATGCTTCACCTGCTTACGAATAAACAGACTCTTTGAACCTTGGTGGCTAAGCATATTTCTCACTGTCTAGCTGACCTGTACAGACCAGAAAGGCCCTGGGGGGGGTGGGGGGGGGGTATGATCCTTCAGCTGAGCCGAGTTAGTTGAAATATGGCAGTACAGAGACCACCGCAAGCTTGGGCAGGGGAAAAAACATTAGCTCCCAGTTGCGTTTCAAAGTAATTCACTCACATTGAGATGTTTCAGAGATGAGATAATGAACGCAAGTGTTTTTTTCATTTCCGAAAGAGCAGGATAAGTGAACCCCAAGACTGAGGGACAAAATTGCTTCCCTCAGGCTGTTAGCTTCATGTCTCAGTGACAGGCTCAAAGTCTAATAAACCTCTGCCAGGGTACACGAGGAAGCACCTGGTTACAGCATTTTTCTTACTAGGATGAAAGACTGAACTTGTCCATCACTAGTCCTGATCCTGCTACGGGAATGTCTACCGTCAGCTCGTTATAAAGAGGCATCGGCAACAGTCAGGAATGAAAGCAAGACTTGCATTTATATAGCGCCTTTCACGACCTCAGGATGTCCTAAAGCGCTTTACAGCCAATTAAGTACTTTTGAAGTGTTGTCATGTGGGAAACGCGGAAGCCATTTTGCGCACAGCAAGCACCCACAAACAGCAATGTGATAATGACCAGATAATCCTGTTTTTTGTGATGTTGATTGAGGGATAAAATATTGGCCCAGGACACCGGGGAGAACTCCCTCTGCTCTTCTTCAAAACAGCGCCCCGAGATCTTTCACGTCCACCTGCGAGAGCAGGAGTTTAACATCTCCTCCGAAAGACAGCATCTCCGACAGTGCAGCGCTCCCTCAGTGCTGCACTGGGAGCGTCAGCCTAGATTTTTGTGCTGCAGTCTCTTGAAGTGGGACTGTGAACCCGCAACCTTCTGACCGAGGGGCCAGAGTGCTACCAACTGAACCACGGCTGACCAGGGGTATTGTGCATCTTAGCTGAAAATAGCTGTGACCTGGGGCACCCTTAGCCGAGGGCATCCTGGAATTTCTCCAGCATCGGACGGCAGAAGGTTGGGCTTGGAGCCTGGAATCTCCCAACGTCGAGAAACGAGGAGTCACTTATGTTCAACAATGGGATTTTATTTCCTTGTGTGTGGGAAATGCCATTCCTTTACTAAACCGATTCTAGATGCCATCCATCTCATTACAGAGTGGGGTTGAATTGAACCTGCTGCCCGGAAGTAAGCACAGGTGTTCGCCACTGGCCCCGAAGTAAGCTTCGCACAAAGATCTCGCGATCCCTGTGTCGAGAATTTGGGACTCTCCGACCTTCAATTCAATTCAACAGAACTTAATGGGGATTCCCTTGTGCAAACTGCCGTGATGCACGGCCCATGGTGGCGTCAGGCTGATTAGTTGGACTCACCAGCACATCCCCGTGGCCCCTGCTACAGGAAGCTCTCCTTCAGAGATTTCCTACATGGAGAATGACATTAGTGGCTTGGCTCAGTTGGTAGCACTCTCACCTCCAAGTCAGACAGATCGTGGGTTCAGGCCCCACTTCAGAGACTTGTGCACATAATCGAGGCCGACCCACACCCAGTGCCGTACTGATGCCGTCTTTCGGATGTTAAACCGTCTGCACTCTCAGGTGGAAGTAAAAGATTCCTCGCCACTATTCAGAGGAGCTCTCCCATGGTCATAATCTGGTCATTATCACATTGCTGTTTGTGGGAGCTTGCCGAGTGCAAATTGGCTGCCGTGTTTCCTACATTACAACAGTGGCTACACTTCAAAAAGTACTTCATTGGCTGTAAAGCCGTTTGGGACATCCTGAGGATGTGAAAGGCGCTATTGAAATGCAAGTTCTTTCTTTAGAGTCATAGAGTTATACAGCACAGAAAGAGGCCCATCGTGTCCGCGCCGGCCATCAAGCCCTGTCTATTCTAATCCCATTTTCCAGCACTTGGTCCGTAGCCTTGTATGCTATGGCGTTTCAAGTGCTCATCTAAATGCTTCTGGAATGTTATGGGAGTTCCTGCCTCTACCACCCTTTCAGGCAGTGAGTTCCAGATTCCAACCACGCTCTGGGTGAAAAAGTTTTTCCTCAAATCTCCATTAAACCTGCTGCTCCTTACCTTGACAAAGCCATGTTGACTATTCTTGATTAATCCTTGTGGTGGACTACAAGTGGAGACTAATTCTGTCCCTCAGAATTTTTTCCAATAATTTCCCTACCACTGATGTTAAGCTTACTGGCCTGTAATTCCCTGGTTTATCCCTACTACCCTTCTTGAGTAATGGTACTACGTTAGCTGTTCTCCAGTCCTCTGGCACCTCCCCTGTGGCCAGAGAGGTTCTGAAAATTTGTGTCAGAGCCCCTGCAATCTTCTCCCTTGCCTCACACAGCAGCCTGGGATACATCTTGTCTGGGCCTGGGGATTTATCCACTTTTAAGCCCGCTAAAACCGCTAGTACCTCCTCCCTCTCAATACTAATTTGTTCAAGTATATCACAATCCCCCTGCCTGATTTCTATGCCTACATCGTCCTTCTCCATAGTGAACATAGATGCAAAATATTCATTTAAAACCTCACCTACATCTTCCGGCTCTACACACAGATTGCCACTTTGGTCCCTAATGGGCCCTACTCTTTCCCTGGTTATCCTCTTGCCCTTAATATACTTATAAAACACCTTGGGATGTTCCTTTATTTTGCCCGCCAGTGTTTTTTCATGTCCCCTCTTCGCTCTCCTAGTTTCTTTTTTACGTACCCCCTGCACTTTCTATACTCCTCTAGGGCTTCCACTGTTTTTAGTCCTTTGGATCTGCCAAAAGCCTCCCTTTTTTCCTAATCCATTCTTGTATATCCCTTGACATCCAGCGTTCCCTGAGTTTGTTGGTCCCACCCTTGACCTTTACAGGAACATGTTGGCGTTGTACTCTCTCTATTTCCTTTCTGAAAGACTCCCACTGCTCTGATGTGGATTTTCCTACAAGTAGCTGATCCCAGTCCACTTTGGCCAGATCCTGCCTTATCATATTAAAATCGGCATTCTCCCAATTTAGAACTTTATTTCCGGTCCATCTTTGTCCTTTTCCATGACTACCTTAAATCTCACCAAATTATGGTCACTGTCACCAAAATGCTCTCCAACTGACACTTCTACCACTTGCCTGGCTACAGTCCCTAGAATTAGGTCCAGTACCGCCCCCTCTCTTGTAGGACCTTCTACATGCTGGCTCAAAAAGCTCTCCTGGATGCACTTTAAGAATTCCGCACCCACTAAGCCTTTCACACTCTGACTACAGAAACATAGAAGATAGGAGCAGGAGTAGGCCAATCGGCCCCTCGAGCCTGCTCCGCCATTCAATAAGATCATGGCTGATCTGATCCTAACCTCAAATCTAAAGAACACAAGAAGTAGGAGCAGGACCCGGCCACTCAGCCCCTGGGCCCGCTCCGCCACCCACAGGGCCTTGACCGATCCGAACTCAGCCTCATGTCCAATTTCCTGCCCGCTCCCCGTAACCCCTAATTCCCTTTACTTCTAGGAAACTGTCTATTTCTGTTTTAAATTTATTTAACGATGTAGCTTCCACAGCTTCCTGGGGTAGCAAATTCCACAGACCTACTACCCTCTGAGTGAAAAAGTTTTTCCTCATCTCAGTTTTGAAAGAGCAGCCCCTTATTCTAAGATTATGCCCCCTAGTTCTAGTTTCACCCATCCTTGGGAACATCCTTACCGCATCCACCCGATCCAGCCCCTTCACAATCTTATGTTTCAATAAGATCGCCTCTCATTCTTCTGAACTCCAATGAGTAGAGTCCCAATCTACTCAACCTCTCCTCATATGTCCACCCCCTCATCCCTGGGATTAACCGAGTGAACCTTCTTTGTACTGCCTCGAGAGCAAGTATGTCTTTTCTTAAGTATGGACACCAAAACTGTATGCAGTATTCCAGGTGCGGTCTCACCAATACCTTATATAACTGCAGCAATACCTCCCTGTTTTTATAATCTATCCCCCTAGTGGTGTACGGTTCCACAGGTGGCACTGGGCCTTTGCTACTTTGCTCAAATGGCAATCCTTATAGGAAAGGGTTAAGAAAAGTATTGGCAAGCTATTTGACTATCACAGCCAAGTTAGAACCTGTTATAATTTCTTGCAAGGGCTGCTGGAACATGAAATCCTGGCCAATTACTATTCTCCCATCCCAACTTAATAATGCTGAGGCCAACTGCAATATCTGTGTTCTTGTCCTTGTTGAAATGGCTATTTTTATATGGAAGGGAAGTTGTTCCTGAGGGTTTTCTGCTCTGTGGCTTGATGCAGTGTAATTCAATATCAAAGTAACAACTTGCATTTATATAGTGCCTTTAACGTAGTAAAACGTCCCAAGGTGCTTCACAGAGCGTTAAACAAAATTTGACACCGAGCCACATAAGGAAATATTAGAACAGAGTGATTAAAACCGACCTCTTTGATCAAGCTTTTGAAGAGCGTCTTAAAGGAGGAGAGAGAGATAGAGAGTGCGAGAGGTTTAGGGAGGGAATTCCAGAACTTACAGCCTGCTCAGCTGAAGGCAAGGCCGCCGAGAGTTGCGAATCTTTGGAATTCTCTACCCCAAAGGGCTGCGGATGCTGAGTCGTTGAGTATATTCAAGGCTGAGATAGATAGATTTTTGGACTCTAGGGGAATCAAGGGATATGGAGATCGGGCAGGAAAGTGGAGTTGAGGTTGAAGTTGAAGATCAGCCATGATTTTATTGAATGGCGGAGCAGGCTCGAGGGGTCGTACAGCCTACTCCTGCTCCCAATTCTTATGTTCAATTAAAATTAAGGAAGTGCAAGAGGCCAGAGTTAGAGGAGCGCAGAGCCTTTGATATGCAGTGAATTAAAATTTGGAGATGGCTCACTTTCTCAGGATATTCTTTTTGTTTTGGTAATAGACCTGGACTAAAACGAATATATATGCATCTCACTACCTGCAAATTGTTGCATTGCAGTTACTGAGTTACATTTTTAGATTCAGAAACACTCCACTTAAAAAGATGTGGAGATGCCGGTGTTGAACTGGGGTGGACAAATGTGAGAAGTCGCACAACACCAGGTTATAGTCCAACAGCTTTATTTGAAATCACAAGCTTACACTGCCAGATGATTACAATTAATCTTTCCAACTGCCCTTCATCACACCTCGGCAGAGAGATAATCACGGCAATCAAAGGTGCCACACTGGCAGTGTTCTCTGACTATATATGCTGTGCCTATATGCATCTCTTCACTTCACCTGACGAAGGAGCAGCGCTCCGAAAGCTTGTGATTTCAAATAAAGCTGTTGGACTATAACCTGGTGTTGTGCGACTTCTCACACTTAAAAAGAGACACTGCAGTCATGAAGTGTTTGGTAAACCAGATTCATTGTCATTTTCATCACAATGTCATATGAAAATAATGCACTGATACATTGATGCGAATTATGCCATTGCATTATGTGCTGTTCCTAAAGAGATGGTTTGCCAGAACACCATGAAGGTAGCAAAGTAAAAGCACTTTGCTGATAATTCAAGCAACCAATGAAATACAACAGCTCTTTGACCCAGAAACTCTTCGAGTTGCCAAGTATAGTCCCCACCGGTTGTCGTGGGTGCATTGGTGTTAACACGGTTTGCCCGCTGTATGAAGTGAATGATTAAAAAGGGTTGCGCTGCTCAGATATCAACTTCGGATTCAGAATGCCAGGAAACATAGAAAAACATAGAAAATAGGTACAGGAGTAGACCATTCGGTCCTTCGAGCCTGCACCGCCATTCAATGCGTTCATGGCTGAACATGCTACCTCAGTACCCCATTCCTGCTTTCTCGCCATACCCCTTGATCCCCTTAGTTGTGAGTGTTATATCTAACTCCCTTTTGAATATATTTAGCGAACTGGCCTCAACAACCTTCTGTGGAAGAGAATTCCATAGATTCACCACTCTCTGGGTGAAGAAGTTCCTCCTCAGCTCAGTCCTAAATGGCTTCCCCTTAATCCTTAGACTGTGACCCCTGGTTCTAGTTTTCCCTACCATTGGGAACATTCTGCCCGCATCTAATTTGTCTAAACCAGTCAGGATTTTAAATGTCTCTATAAGATCCCCCCTCATTCTTCTGAACTCCAGAGGATACAAGTTCAGTTGACCCAATCTTTCTTGATATGTCAGTCCGGCCATCCCAGGAATCAATCTAGTGAACCTTCGCTGCACTCCCTCAATAGCAAGAATGTCCTTCCTTAAGTTAGGAGACCAAAACTGCGCACAATACTCCAGGTGTGGCCTCACCAAGGCCCTGTACAACTGTAGCATCACCTCCCTACTCCTGTACTCAAATCCCCTTGCTATGAAGGCCATCATTCCGTTTGCTTTCTTGACTGCCTGCTGCACTTGCATTCCCACCTTCAGTGACTGATGTACCATGACGCCCAGGTCTCGTTGCACGCCCCCTTTCCCTAATCTGCCACCATTCAGGTAATAGTCCGCATCTCTATTTTTACCACCAAAGTGGATAACCTCACATTTATCCACATTGTACTTCATCTGCCATACATTTGCCCATTCACCCAACCTGTCCAAGTCACTCTGTAGCCTCCTAGCATCCTCCTCATTGTTCACACTGCCTCCCAATTTAGTGTCATCCGCAAATTTGGAGATATTACATTTAATCCCTTCGTCCAAATCATTAATATATAATGTAAACAGCTGGGGTCCCAGCACCGAACCCTGCGGTACCCCGCTGGTCACTGCCTGCCATTCTGAAAAGTACCCATTTACTCCTACTCTTTGTTTCCTGTGTGCCAACCAGTTCTCAATCCACGTCAACACATTACCCCCAATCCCATGTGCTTTAACTTTGCTCACCAATCTCTTGTGTGGGACCTTGTCGAAGGCCTTCTGAAAGTCCAAATACACCACATCTACTGGTTCCCCCCCTGTCCACCCTATTGGAAACATCCTCAAAAAATTCCAGAAGATTTGTCAAGCATGATTTCCCTTTCACAAATCCATGCTGACTTGGACCTATCATGTCGCCACTTTCCAAATGGTCTGTTATGACATCTTTAATAATTGCTTCCATCATTTTACCCACGACCGATGTCAGGCTTACCGGTCTATAATTCCCTGCTTTCTCCCTCCCTCCTTTTTTAAAAAGAGGGGTTACATTGGCCACCCTCCACTCCATCGGAACTGATCCAGAGTCTAAGGAATGTTGGAAAATGATCGTCAATGCATCCACTATTTCCAAGGCCACCTCCTTAAGTACTCTGGGATGCAGACCATCAGGCCCCGGGGATTTTTCAGCCTTCAGTCCCATCAATTTCCCCAATACCTTTTCCCGACTAATAAGGAATTCCCTCAGCTCCTCCCTCTTACCAGATCCTCTGACCCCTTCTATTTCCGGCAGGTTGTGTGTGTCCTCCACAGTAAACACCGAACCAAAGTACTTGTTCAATTGATCTGCCATTTCCTTGTTCCCCATTACGACTTCCCCTGTTTCCAACTGCAGGGGACCTACGTTTGTTTTTACTAACCTCTTTCTTTTTACATATTTATAGAAGCTTTTGCAGTCCATTTTAATGTTCTCTGCAAGCTTCCTTTCATATTTTATTTTCCCTGCCCTAATCAAACCCTTCGTCCTCCTCTGCTGAGTTTTGAAGTTCTCCCAGTCCCCGGGTTTGCTGCTACTTCTGGCCAATTTGTATGCAACTTCCTTGGTTTTAATACTATCCCTGATTTCCCTTGTTAGCCATGGTTGAGCCACCTTCCCTTTTTTATTTTTATGCCAGACCGGGATGTACAATTGTTGTAGTTCATCCATGCGATCTCTAAATGTCTGCCATTGCCCTTCCACTGATAGCCCCTTAAATATCGCTTGCCAATTTAACCTCGCCAATTCACGCCTCATACCCTCAAAGTTGCCCTTATTTAAGTTCTGGACCATGGTCTCTGACTTAACTGTTTCCTTCTCCATCCTAATGTAGAACTCCACCATACTATGGTCACTCTTCCCCAGGGGGCCTCGTACCACAAGATTGCTGATTAGTCCCTCCTCATTACACAACACCCAGTCCAGGATGGCCTCCCCTCGAGTTGGTTCCTCAACATATTGGTTTAGGAAACCATCCCTTAAACACTCCAGGAAATCCTCCTCCACCGTATTGCTTCCAGTTTGAGTAGCCCAATCTATATGCATATTAAAGTCACCCATGATAACTGCCGTGCCTTTTTTGCACGCACCTCTGATTTCCTGTTTCATACCCTCCCCCACCTCACTACTGCTGTTTGGAGGTCTGTACACAACTCCCACTAACGAACTGGCGTGAACAAACTGAACTCGAGTGTAGGCAGCTGAACAAACTTTATTTGAACCACACCTGCAAAGAAATCGAAAATAGATTTAAAATAAATAATCTTATACATTACAAGGGATATATTGGATTGCATTTTGCACCACAACAGTCCGCCACGTCTCCACCGAAGAACTCGGTAATCCAAGTCTGCACTGTCCTTCTCTGGCTATGAATGCCAAACTTTGTCCATCTTTCTTGCACATCCCAGTCTGGTTCTTGGGGGATGCTGCTTCATAGCGTGCCACAACATCAGAACCGCATTGTGAACATCGCTCAGTGTTACCATAATCTCGTCACTGTTTTCACCCAGCCTGTTCTCCCTCGTCATCATTTGGAACGCACATTTCACTGACCACCTCTCCAAGGTCATCGGTGTCAGGTTCAGGTGGAGCATCATCATCACCAAGGTGACACAGCGGAGAGAATGTTTCCTGTCTACTGCTGTAGAGTCTCAATTTCTGCCACAATTCGTCTATATTTTTCTCCCCATCAGTAAAAATTTCTCCTCATCTCGGTCCTAAATGGCTGACTCCTTATTCTGAGACTGTGATCCCTGGTTCTAGACTCCCCATCTCCCCTCATAGGACATTTACCCCCATCCCAGGAACCAGTCTGGTGAACCTTCGTTGCACTCCCTCTATGGCAAGTATATCCTTCCTTAGGCAAGGAGACCAAAACTGTACACAATACTCCAGGTGTGGTCTCACCAAGGCCCTATATAATTGCAGTAAGACATCTTTACTCTTATACTCAAATCCTCTTGTAATAAATACCAACATACCATTTGCTTTCCTAATTGCTTGCTGCACCTGCATGTTAACTTTCAGTGATTCGTGTACAAGGACACCCAGGTCCCTCTGAACACCAACATTTCCCAATGTCTCACCATTTAAAAAATACTGCTTTTCTATTTTTCCTGTGGATAACTTCACATTTCTCTACATTATATTCCATTTGCCATGTTCTTGCCCACTCACTTAGCTTGTCTATATCCCCTTGAAGCCTCCTTGCATCTCCCTCACAACTTACATTCCCACCCAGCTTTGTATCATCAGCAAACTTGGATATATTACATTTGGTCCCCTCATCCAAATCATTGATATAGATTGTGAATAGCTGAGGCCCAAGCACTGATCCTTGCGGTACCCCACTGGTTACAGCCTGCCAACCCGAAAATGACCCGTATATTCCTACTCTCTGTTTTCTGTCCATTAACCAATCCTCAATCCATGCTAGTATATTACCCCCAATCCCTGAGCCCTAATTTTGTTTAATAACCTCTTGTGTGGCACCTTTTCAAATGCCTTCTGAAAATCCAAATACACCACATCCACTAGTTCCCCCTCATCTATTCTGCTAGTTACAACCTCAAAAAACTCAAAAAACAGATTCATCAAACACGATTTCCCTTTCATAAATCCGTGTTGACTCTGCCCAATCCTATTATTATTTTCTAAGTGCCCTCTTACCACGTTCTTAATAATAGATTCTAGCATTTTCAGTACTACTGATGTCAGGCTAACTGGTCTGTAGTTCCCCGTTTTCTCTCTCCCTCCTTTCTTAAATAGTGGAGTTACATTTGCTACCTTCCAATCTGTGGGAACCGTTCTAGAATCTATGGAATTTTGGAAAATGACAACCAATGCATCCATTATCTCTATAGCCACCTGTTTCAAAACCCTAGGATATAAGCCATCAGTTCCAGGGGATTTATCGGCTTTCAGTCCCATTAATTTCTCCAGTACTTTTTTTTTTTTACTAATACTAATTTCTTCCAGTTTCTCATTCTCGCTGGACCCTTGCTTCTCCACTATTTCAGAGAAGTTTTTTGCATCTTCTTCAGTGAAGACAGACACAAAGTATTTGTTTAATTTCTCTGCCATTTCCTTATTCCCCATTATAATTTCTCCTGTCTCAGCTTGTAAGTGACCCACGTTTACTTTCGCTAATCTTTTCCTTTTTAAAAACCTATAGAAGATTTTACAGTGTGTTTTTATGTCTTGCGCTAGTTTACTTTCATATGCTATTTTCCCTTTCTTCATCAATTTCTTGGTCCTCCTTTGCTGAATTCTAAACTCCTCCCAACCCTCAGGCTTACTGCTCTTTTTGGCAACAGTATAAGCCTCTTCCTTTGATCTAATACTATCTTTAACTTCTCGTCAGCCACGGTTGGACCACTTTTCCTGTGGGGTTTTTGTGCCTTAAAAGGAATGTATATTTGTTGTAAATTATGTATTAATTCTTTAAATGCTAGCTATTGCTTGTCTACCGTCATACCTTTTAATGCAGTTTCCAAATCTACCTTAGCCAACTCGCCCCTCATACCTATGTAGTTTGCTTTGTTTAGATTTAAGACCCTTTCAGACCTACTTCAGATAAGTTTCACAAACTGGGTGGTTGAGTTGCAGGTGACATTACACAGCACAGATGTTAAATACCAAGGAATCAAAGCTGGATGAGCATTTTCAGAGCAAGACATCCCAGTACTAAAGGAACATAGAGCAAGTAATTATGTGCTGCATTGAAACAAATGAATTATGTGGTCTCAGAGCCATGATATGGTGGAGAAATGCTACAAGAAGTACTGATAAAAACGATGAGACATTTCAGGATAAAAAATCGTTTTACTTGAAGTTAGTCAGATTAAGTGGATCGGCTAAGGAATGGCAGATGGATTTTCACGTAGCTTGTACACATTGGAACATGACACACGCAGGCATGAGAGAGATATCCATAAATATGAAAGAAAGACTTGCATTTATATAGCGCATTTCACGACCACTGGACATCCCAAAGCGCTTTAATGAAGTACTTTTTTTTTTTGAAGTTGTAATGTAGGAAACGCAGCAGCCAATTTGCGCACAGCATTCTCCCACAATGTGATAATGACCAGATCATCTGCTTTAGTGATGTTGACTGAGGGATAAATATTGGCCAGGACACCGGGGATAACTCCCCTGCTGCTCTTTGAAATAGTGCCGTGGGATCTTTTACATCCACCTGAGAGGGCAGATGGGACCTCGGTTTAACGTCTTATCTGAAAGACGGCACCTCTGACAGTGCAGCACACTCTCAGTGCTGCACTGGAGTGTCAGCGTAGATTTTTGCACTCAAGTCTCTGGAGTGGGACTTGAGCCCACAACCTTCTAACTCAGAGGCGAGGGTGCTACCCACTGAGCCACAGCTGACAATGAATATAGGGGAGTAAAGAAAGAAAATTATTTGGTTGCGATATTGACCAACATCATCGAGTCAATGCGAGGTTGTTAGCAACTAAAGCTAATCGTGGAGTAGGATGCATGTCAAGGACAGTTAACTACAATTCAGAACATCCTACTGGAGCTAAATTTAGAGCACTATGTATAAGTTTATGATGTGGCAGAAGAGGTTCTAGGACACGGGGCCTGAAAAAAAAGGTTTTGTTGATAAATTCTTTCCGATAGGGAGAAGAGAAAGTGATTCAATTTTTAACCTGCCAATACAGAGAAAAATTTATATTTTAGAGGCATACAGGTTACTTAACTTGCATGGAGTGCAAATCTAGAGGATGAATTTTAAAAATTAGCATTCAGGCATAATATGACGAGAAGAAATATTTATTTCCCCTCCCCTGCAGTGGTGGATATGTGGAATCGACTTCCAGTTAAAGCAGATAATGTGCTGATCAACACAGTTATAATGAAGAGAGAGATGAATGAATATCAAATTCATAACAGATTTAAGGGTTAAACAGATTAATATTGCTAGAGATGATCAGCTGCTATATGGAACATTTGGGCCTTGGAAACGACTAATTCTGTTATGTGATCTGAGAAGAATTTAGGATGGAAGGGTAGAAAGCTACTTTGGTGGGGATGGAATTGCTTGATAGATTGTACACAGTCTGTGGAAGGAATGGACTTGGATGGAATTACATTGAAAATTATAGCAAGAAAACAGGCCATCCACCCAAACCAGTCCTTCACACAAGCAGTAGTTCTAATCCCATGTGTTCGTCCTGTTCCCACATCCCTTTATCATCCTCTCCTGGCAGCTATCTATCAATTGACAGGATGGTGAAATGGGCAGAAGCATGGCGTTCAATGCGGAGAAGTGCGACTTGATGCACTTTGGGAGGACTAATATGGAAAGACAGTATACTATAAATGGCACGAATTTGAAAAGTGTAGACGAGCAGAGCGACTTTGGTATCCATATACACAAATCCTTAAAGGTGGCACAGCAAGTTGATAAGGTGGTTAAAAATGCATATGGGTTACTTGGGTTTATAAATAGAGGATTAGAATATAAAGGCAAAGAGATCATGCTAGAACTTTATAAATCAATGGTTAGGCCTCAGCTGGAGAATTGTGGACAATTCTGGGCACCACACTTCAGAAAAGATGTAAAGGCCTTGGAAAGGGTCCAGAGTAGGTTTACTAGGATGTTATCAGGGATGAGGGATTTCAGTTATGAGGAGAGGTTGGAAAAATTAGGGCTGTTCTCCTTGGAACAAAGAGGGTTAAGAGGTGACCTAATAGAGGCTTTCATAGAGAAAAATTCTCTCTGGCAAATGGGTCAGTAACTAGAGGTTGTAGATTCAAAATCATTGGCAAAAGATCTAGAGGGGAGACGAGGAGAAACTTTTTTCACTCAGTCGTCGGGATCTGGAATGTTCTATCTGAAAAGGTGGTGGAAGCTGATTCCATAAATAATTTTAAAAAGGGAGTTGAACATGTATTGGAGGATGAGGAACTTACAGGATTACAGACATAAAGCAGGGATGTGAGGCTAAGCACGACTGCTCTTTCAAAGAGCCAGCACAGGCACGGCAGGCCGAATGACCTCCTTCTGTGCTGTAAGTTTCTATGATTCTATTCTTAAATGTTTGACATGCTCTCTGTTTCAATTACTAGTTCCAATAGTGCATTCCACACCCTCACAACCCACTGTGAAAATACATTTCTCCTGCTCGCTGTCCTAAACGTTTTGCATTTAATCTTGCGCATCAATGTCCACACGTTCTAGACCTAGTCAGTCGCTGGAAACAGTCTGTGTCTATCTGCTCTGTCTTATACCTTCAAATCACGTCTAGTAATTCATTCCTTAATCTCCGCTTAATAGCCCAAATTACCTTATTTATTCCATACTTAAATTCTTATTGTGAGGAAAGTTTCACAAAAGAAGGAGAAACTGGTTTGGTGAGTAAATCAAGAATCGCATTAAATCTACCCTGTTGGCTGAGGCACTGTCTGAGGCACAGCACTAGCAGTGCAAGACTGCCTTAGCCAGGACCACCCAGATCAAAATTATTTGAAACTAGCAGCATTTTATTACATATTTGGCATTGGTGCAGTGTAGAAAGATTGCACCACATTAAGACCAAGTGTGCAGTATGAATGGGACATTATTGTCAACATTAAAAAAAACTAGGTTAAAGGTCTGCAGCAAATGATTGAAATATAGAAATGTTTCTCTGTAATGCACACTCTTGATATTTGACTACATGATGCATTTTTAAAAACTGAACACCGAAATCTAAAGCTAAAACCACCCAGGGAATCTGTGAGACATTTTTTCAAAGATCCACTCAATGAAGCTGCAAGTCTTACAACCCATGGGTTAATTGAAATTCTATACTGTGGAAATGGTTTGGGAAAACATTCAAACAGCAGTTCAAATTGGAGGAGAATGTATACATAACATGAAAAAGTAATTGGAATCAAAATGCTAAATGGCACCAGAGTGCAATGTCATTAAAAGTTGAAGTGAGTCAGTAAACTTTTTAACATTGTCATTATGCTGAAATACAGGTCTTAAGGTATTAGTACACTTGAAAATTTATAATGGCACTCAGAAACCAATAAAACTCAGTTGCTTGTTCCCATTAAACATTTGCATTCAGCATTCGAAAACCTTATTAGCAAGCACCTTAAACGCAACTGCATTTTCCTCCTCAAACTGCATCACTGTCAACAGATCATTAAAAGACTTGCATTTATATAGCTTTAGTTTCACGACCACCGGACGTCCCAAAGCTTTTCCAGCCAAAGTACTTTTTGAAGTGTAGTCACTGTTGTAATGTAGGAAACACGGCAGCCAATTTGTGCACAGCAAGGTCCCACACACAGCAATGTGATAATGACCAGGTAATGTTTTACCGATGTGAATTGAGGGATAAATATTGGCCAAGACTCCTCTGCTCTTCTTCAAAATAGTGTCATGGGATCTTTTACGTCCACCTGAGAGCGCAGACGGGGCCTCGGTTTAACGTCTCACCCGAAAGACGGCACCTCCGACACTGCAACACTCCCTCAGTACTGCATTGGAGTGTCAGTCTAGATTTTTGTATTCAAGTCTCTGGAGTGGGACTTGAACCCACAACCTTCTGACTCAGAGGCGAGGGTGCTAAAAAAGTCAACTGTTTGAAATAATGCGGGTGGGGGGGGCGGGTGCAGGGGTGACAACAAAATAAATCAGCCATGGTCCTCCTACTGATCACTGCAAAACCTGATATAAGGACTGGTATGGTTGACAGGTGAGCTTAGATGCGACCAATGTTCCCCTTAAGGTGGGTGGCTGCACAGTAATCTCCAAGGTCCCGCGCAGGCCGCTCACCGGCTTTTACATTGTAAATATCGTCCACGCGCAGAAATTGAAAGGGACCGTGCATTAAAAGAAACAGTCTGCGCAGAACAAAGCGCAGCTTACGTGACCCTTCCTACAGTCAAATAACCTGCTGCAACATTATGCAGCTGAGTCACTTGATTAACAGGTATCCATACGACCATATCCCAGCAGGGAGTCAAATCATTTAAGGAGCAAATGGCTCCGAGTTACTGTGCAGAACCAGACGACAGGGAACAAGGTACTCGCTTCCTCACCAGCTGGCTCTTGGCCCTCATTTTATCAACCCTGGCCAAAGAAATACATATTCAGTGAAGAATCTAAAGTGGACATTCTTGCAGCTGACTGCAGATTGCAACTTTAGAAAGAAAGAATTTGCATTTATATAGCGCCTTTTATGACCTCAGGACCTCCCAGAGTGCTTTATGGGCAATTAAGTACTTTTGAAGTATAGTCACTGTTGTAATGTAGAGAAACGTGGCAACCAATTTGTGCACAGCAAGGTCCCACAATTCAGCAATGACATAATGACCAGATAATCCATTTTTAGTGATGTTGGTTGATTGATAAATATTGGCCAGGACACCAGGAGAACTCCCCTGTCCTTTATCGAATAGTGCCATGGGATCTTTTACATCCACCTGAGGGCAGACGTAGCCTCAGTTTAACATCTCATTTGAAAGACATGTGTTCCAACAATGCAGCACTGCACAGAAGTGGAAGCCTAGATTTTTGTGCTCAAGTCTCTAGAACGGAACTTAAACCCACAACCTTCTGACTCAGAGGAGAGTGCTACCCACTGAGCCAAGGCCGATACTTAAAGGGTGCAGCCTATATCAGGGGTTCTCAACCTTTATTTCTGAGGCCCCCCCTCCTGTGTTATAAAAATTCCGTGAACCTCTTGTAACACAACACAAGTATTTTTTCTGTATAAAAATTGCAGGTGGGAGAAACAACCCACTGTCTATGGTTGGGGTGGGGGTCAGTTCCGAGTTCCAGTCACACGTTCAGTTACTGGGCTTTAATGACAATGGATGGTTCTGAAAATGCTACGGGCCTGGCACCTACGAACAGGCCAAAGAGCGGCTACACCGCCGAGCGGTGCCTTCCAGTAACAATTTCAGGGGATTACCAAGCCGGGGCCTGGGCTCGGTAACCAGCATCCATCCCAATGAAGCCAGTCAGCCGCCCCGGGGCAGCCAGGGACCTTCACATCCCAGCCAAGCCCGCACCAGCCTCCACCGCACCCCCCACTTCCTGGACCCAGCCTCCATCTACCCGACGCTGTCCCACAGGCCGCTGAGCTGCTCCATCCCCATCACAGTGCAGCCTCCCCTGCAATTGGTCCCTCAAACCGACCAAGGGCCCGCCCCAAGCTGCAGACTTCCAAGATAGGCCCCACCCCGAGAAACCGGCCATTCTCTGGCAGACCCTTTGAAATCTTCTCGCTAACCCCTAGGGGGCCGCGGATCCCTGGTTGAGAACCCCTGGCCTATATATCCTCCCACTCTTTCCTTTATCTTCTCTTCGGGTCTTTTGAATCTAGCATGGGCTACCAAATGGTAGCCAAAAGATTCGGATACAACAAGGAAATTGAATGTTCAAATCACTAGGAGATGAAATGAGCCTTAGCCAACTTGCTGAAACATCAGGACTGGTGAGATAATGTTACATTTTTCAAATTAAGTCAACTTAGATGACTATCCCTTCTTCCAAACCTGAGAGATCTGCCCAAGGCTCTTAGCATACCAAGAAGTAAAGCTCTCCCTCACCAGAACAGTTATGCCTGGGTAGATGGCAAAGGGACCCAGAAACATATGGAAGTGGCGACATACATCGTCAGATCCACAGTCCAACACAGACTATCAAATTAAAATCAAACTGAATTAGAAACCTCAGAACTAGACATTTGAGGACAGCAAGTCCTCTCAGTGACCCCAGAATATTCAGCCCATAGACATGCCCAAATATAGAATGCAACTGAGCTGATAATTTAAAAAAAATAGCCAACTGGAGAGGACATCCAACATCTCCCAGTCATTAGGAAGCTTAATACACTGAAATTGTATCCAGGGTACTCAGCATTCCGTATGAACTACGTTATAAAATTTTCCAACAAATTAAAAGCAACATGGGGACTTCAGATCAGGAGATTTTGGAACAAACTGGGGAGACATTCATTTCATAACAATTACGTTGCCAAACTCTTTCAGAAGAACAGTCTATCGTACCACTCTCAAAATGAAGACCACCGGGAAGTTGGCACACCACAAGGTACTCAAGGAATACAAAATCATTCCCACAAAGTATCAAAAGCCAACAAGCTGTCACCAAAAGGAAAAAGAAGGATGCAAAGAGGCAACAGTGAAAGTCTAGGGTCCGTAGATTTTAGTTTTAAATATAGTTTAAAAATATGAAAATAAAAATGAGTGATTTGTAAAAGTGACTACACATTAACCTACCTTAAGGATACTTAGAAGTAAACAGTCATACATTTACCATCTCCAACAGTAAGGAAACAGAACACTATAACTCATGTGAAAGAGCAATATAACTCTCCCCTAAGCCAAAGTAAAACACTGCATTATTATAATCCTTTATATAATATTGGCCCTTGGCTTGCAATTTTTTTCCCTTTATTCATCCATGGGATGTGGGTGTCACTGGCAAGGCTAGCATTTATTGCCCATCCCTATTTGCCCTTGCACCTTCTTGAATACAACTGAGTGGCAGAGGCCAGTTAAAAGTCAACCTCTGGTACTGGAGTCACGTTTATGCCAGACCGGGTAAGGATAGCAGATTTCCTTCCCTAAAGGACATTAAGTGAACCAGATGAGTTTTTACAATAATCCGGTAGTATCATGGTCACCGTTACTGATACTAGCTTTTTATTCCAGATTTATTTAATTCATTGAATTTGAATTCCCCAGTTGCCATGGTGGAATCTGAACTCTCCAGATCATTAGTCCAAGCCTCTGGAATACTATTCCACTATGCTACCGCTAAATACAAATATAATTGAAATGTCATAATATTTACATGCACTTGTGCAAGATTTTATTAATACAACTACCATACACATTAAGTAATTTACTTATGATGAAATTATAGTGGTCAAGCTTTGCCCCTGGCCTTTAAAATAACTGCAGACTAGCTTACAATTCAAATACTAGTGAACACATGTACTTGCGGAGATCCAATTAAAAAGGAAATGTTAGAGGTTACCGGACTCTGCAGAATCATGGACACCCTTTTCCTCTGCTCCATCATGTTGAAATCCTGACGCAAGTCAGGTGGCATATTCCTCTCTCTGAGGTATTCAGGATTGTTCTCATCGACTCGGTCGAAGTATTTCTCCTTGTGCGGAGCAGTCGACGGGGGTGGGGAAGTAACCACCCCTGCACCAGGGTCACCATTCATTGCAAGACGTTCTAGGCTCCTGTGGGGGGAAAACAAATTGAAATGTTAACTCACATCACCATCAATAACTAAAGACTCTCACCACTCAGAGAAAAGGCTCCACTTCATCCAGTTTTAGATTTAATGATCTTGACCGCAGAAAAAAACGAAGCCATTAGAGATTTAAGTAAAGTTGACAGATTGCTCCACCTTCACACTCAGGTTTCTTATATTTTCCTCTTTATCTTGCCATTGTATTTCAATTCCAAGTGAAGTTAAAAAAAACATATCAGAAGAGTTACAAATAAAACTACATTTAACAATCTAGGGAAGAGAACACAAAAAATTGTATAAAGATAACTATTTAAAATTGTTGCAGGTCAGAAATTAAACAAAACAATATACTGTACATTGAGAATTGCCAGTCTTTTTGTACTTTACAGAAGTTTAAACAGGAGTCTCGAGCACTAGTGCTCATAAAAACATTGCCACACTTTTTACCGATAGGAGAGCTAATAGTGAATTGGAAGCAGTCAAAATCCATTGCTGTTCCCAGCATGTCTGCATCAAAACTCCTCATTTCTTCCTCAACTGAGATTGAAATGCAACCAATGAGGATTAGGTTTACATTTTTAAAAAAAGTTGATTTTTATATTCGAGAAGGCCTCTTTAAAGGGGCTGCGCACCCAAAAAAAAAAATTAGGGGGAACATTGCTGCTCACAGTTTGGGTTCCGCCAGGGCCACTCGGCTCCAGACCTCATTACAGCCTTGGTACAAACATGGATAAAAGAGCCGAATTCCAGAGGTAAAAGTGAAAGAAAGAAAGACTTGCATTTCTATAGCACCTTTTACGACCACCGGACATCCCAAAGCGCTTTACAGCCAATGAAGTACTTTTGAAGCGTAGTCACTGTTGTAATGTGGGAAATGTAGCAGCCAATTTGTGCACAGCAAGCTCCCACAAACAGCAATGTGATAATGACCAAATAATCTGTTTTAGTGATGTTTGTTGAGGGATAAATATTGGCCACGACACTTCCAAGAGGCATTTGATAAAGTGCCACATAATAGGCTTGCCAGCAAAGTTGAAGCCCATGGAATAAAAGGGACAGTGGCAGCATGGATACGAAATTGGCTAAGTGACAGGAAACAGAGAGTAGTGGTGATCGGTTGTTTTACGGACTGGAGGAAGGTATAGTGGTGTTCCCCAGGGGTGGGTACTAGGACCACTGCTTTGGACCACTGCTTTTCTTGATTTATGTTAATGATTTGGGCTTGGGTGCACAGGGCACAATTTCAAAATTTGCAGATGACACAAACCTTGGAAGTATAGTGAACAGTGAGGAGGATAGTGATAGACTTCAGGAGGAATGGGCGGACACGTGGCAGATGAAATTTAACGCAGAAAAATGCGAAGTGATACATTTTGGTAGGAAAAACGAGGAGACGCAATAACCCGTGTCTGCGTGGGTTTCCTCCGGGTGCTCCGGTTTCCTCCCACAGTCCAAAAATGTGTGGGTTAGGTTGATTTGGCTATGATAAATTGACCCTTAGTGTTAGGGGGGATTAAATATGTGGGGTTATGGGGATAGGATGAGATATGTTAGGGGGAATTAAATACGTGGGGTTACGGGGGTAGGGTGGGATATGTGTACTGTGGGGATTAAAGCAGGGACAGGGTACTGGATTTGGATGATCAGCCATGATCGTATTGAATGGCGGAGCAGGCTCGACGGGCCGAATGGCCTACTCCTGCTCCTAGATTCTATGTTTCTATGTTTCTATAAACTAAAGGGTACATTCCTAAAGGGGGTGCAGCAAAAGCGGTTAAAAAAGCATACAGGATCCTGGGCTTCATAAATAGAGGCATAGAGTACAAAAGCAAGGAAGTTATGAACCACCTTTATAAAACACTGGTTCAGCCTCAACTGGAGTATTGTGTCCAATTCTAGGTTCCACACTTCAGGAAGGATGTGAAGGCCTCAGAGAGGGTATAGAAAAGATTTATGAGAATGGTTCCAGGGATGAGGGACTTCAGTTACGTGGATAGACTGGAGAAGCTGGAGTTGTTCTCCTTAGAGCAGAGAAGGTTGAGAGGAGATTTGATAGAGGTGTTCAAAATCATGAAGAGTCGACTCAGAGCAGATAGAGAGAAACTGTTCCCATTGGCAGAAGAGTCAAGAACCAGAGGACACAGCTTTAAGGTGATTGGCAGAAGAACCAAAGGCGACATGAGGAAAAAAATTTTATGCAGCGAGTGGTTAGGATCTGGAATGCACTGCCTGAGAGGGTGGTGGAGGCAGATTCAATCGTGGTTTTCAGAAGGGAATTGGATAAGTACCTGAAGGAAAAAGAATTGCAGGGCAACGGGGAAAGGGCGGGGGAGTGGGACTAGCTGAGGTACTCTTGCTGAGAGCCGGCACGGGCTCGACGGGCCAAATGGCCTCCTTCTGTGCTGTAACCATTCTATGACACCGGGGATAACTCCCCTGCTCTTCTTCAAAATAGTGCCACGAGATCTTTTACGTCCATCCGAGAGCGCAAACGGGGCCTCGGTTTAACGTCTCATCCGAAAGATGGCACCTCCGACAGTGCAGCACTCCCTCAGCACTGCACTGGAATATCAGTCTAGATTTTTGTGCTCAAGTCTCTGGAGTGGAACTTGAACTCACAACATTCTGGCTCAGAGGTGAGGGTGCTACCAACTGAGCTACTGGCTGACAAGTAGCATAGCAGGGAGAGAGAGCCAACCCAAGGGTGTCCATTGGGGTAACATAATGCTGGAGAGATTATTGTTTTAATTCATGTATAAGGCGGGGTGGAGGGGTTACTCACAAGAAAACAACTCTCCCCAGACTCTGCTACATTTTGATGCGGATACCAATGACACTTAAATACAAGAGACAAATGAATACTGGCCCATATTTTCCAATCCTACGGGTGTGTACGAGCTGTGTACACACCCGTAGGGGCCTCGCAAGTGCCGGTTTCAGGCATGCAGAACCTCCGCCCGCTGAAAACCTTTAAAAAAAAAGGGAAGTTTATTTTTAGCCCAGTAAAAAAACTTTAATTATTTTTTTCAATAAATTAAATTTTTGTTTAAAATATAATTTAATGTAATTTTAACTCATTTTAAATACGTGATTAAAAAAATTATTTAATGTTTGTGTGTTTTTTGAGTAATCCCCATTCATACTTTTGACAGATCTAAGATGTCAAAACTGTGAAGGGGGATTCACTTCTTCCATTGGTTCCCCATGGCCCACGTGATCCCAGGGACGCTTGCGAACTGCCTGCGCCCCTGGGATACCTGGGCCTTTGTGCGTGCGCACCAGGAGAGGCCCAGGAGCAGAAGTGTCTGGACCTCCGGAGCCCTCAGGTAAGGGCGTAGATTTTTTCCAGACTGGAGGCATCGCACGCAGGAAGCCTCCGATCGTAAAAGCTGGGCCAATATCCCAAGCTGGAAAATAAGACACAAACATCAAAAAGGTTACCAACATCATTTAAAACAAAGATTTCCAAAACTTACAATTCAGGATTTTTTTTGTTGAAAAAAAGCTCAAGTCCTTATTCAGACTATTATTAAAAAACGAAAAAGTGCAGATCATCCACTTTTACATTTCTCTGCCTTCTTTCCACTTTAGGGCCTTTCTTTAACTCCAAAGTTTGGACAATGAAAAGCCAGTGACCTTCAAGGAATACTAAAATATTGCCTCACTTTGTGACTTGAATTCGGAATAGCAACCATAAATGTTATTGTACTCATTTATTCTCCACCCCCACTTTAACAGCTCCAATGCCAATCACCTTCATGAATATTCAGTAAACACTTTCTAGTAGACATCACAGCCAAGTTGAGCATTCTGAATGCTTTCAGCATACCAATACTAGAGATTTGCTATTTACAGATCATGAATTTAAAATAGAAAAATAAATCTTGCCTAATAACAGGTTCTGCCCTTTTCATCAATTCCCTGTAGACAGTAGTGGGTACAGTACCTAAACCACAGCTCCCCTTAATACAGTGAAATTTGCATCCGTACGATACTTCTGGCCTCAGTTAACGGCTATCTTCAGACAGAATCAGCCAGATATTTAAACCTCGATTGCAGGATTTGAAGTCATATTAGATCTTGCAGCCCCTATGGCTAAAAAAAAACAAACAGAAAAGCATTTAATCTTCAAGCAGGCTACTCTGATTAGTGAGATCCATTACTCGGAGGGGAATAGGCAGCATTTTAATGAAAAGGTTACCACTTTTCTCACTGTCCATTTCCTGACCACGACCACCACCTCAGGACGAGTCCCCAGAGCTGATTAAGGACCGTGCATCAGCATCCTTTTTTCACGATTGCTCCTCCCTCTGCCTCACTTTTACGAACTAGTCAGGCTAGTTACCAGCCAGCAGGTCTTAGGGAACATACGGCAACCAAAAGTAAGCTTTCCAGATTGAGCGAGCTGGACAGCGGAAAAAAATCTGAAGTTTACTTTGGGGCTTCCACTGGCTGTGCAAGACCTGCGTGTTGGGAATCAGCATACTAGCACCTCACTCAGCCCCACATAAAACCCAGCAATAATCACTCTCTTGCTTGGTGTCACCTAATCACTACTTCTCGATCTACCTACTTTTTCCAACCTTGGTGATACACTATATTGAACTAGGCCCTTCACTAGGATTTAAAAAAACGTTGGTCCATATTTTCCAATGCCTACGGGTGTGTACGGGCTGTGTACACACCTGTAGGGACATCGGAAATGCTGGTTTCAGGCATGCGAAGCGCATGCACTGAAAACTGGCATTTCCGATCTGTCAAGAATGCTCGACAGATCGGACGCCTGCCCTAGAGAAGGGCCTCTGCAGGGGGAGAGTTCCGCTTTCTGCAGAACCTCCGCCCGCTGAAAACCCTTAGAAATCTTACGCAGGCAGGCAGCCTGCTTTTACTTGCATAAAAGAGTTGAAAAAGTAAAAAAAATTCCCCCCCCCCCCGACTCATTTATAATTTAAAAATATTTTTTTTTATAGCCCCATAAAAAACTAATTATTTTTTCAAAAAATTTAATTTTTGTTTAAAATATTTAATTTAATGTAATTTTAACTCATTTTAAAAACGTGATTTAAAAAATCATTTAATGTTTTAGTGTCTTTTTGGGGTGATCTCCATTCATATTTGAGTTCTGTCAAAAGTATGAAGGGAGATTCCCTTCTCCTATTGGCTGGCCTGGCCCACATGATCCCAGGGACGCTTACAAACTGCATGCGCCCCTGGGATTCGTGGGCCCTGCGCATTTGGACAGTGGAGAGGCCCAGGAGCGGAAGTGTCCGGACCTCGGGAGCACTCAGGTAAGTTCGTAGATTTTTTTCCCGATAGGAGGCATCCGCACGCAGGAAGCCTCCTATCGGAAATTACAGGCCATTATTTTAATTAAAAACATAAAGATCCTTAGTTACTTCCTGATAGGTTGAGAAAGCTGAAGCTTTTCACTCTAGATATCGAAGTGTAGCTTTCGAGGAGATTTGATCCATGTGGACAGGCTATTTGAGTCAGATAGGTTAGGGAGTACCAGAAACAAGAGTGTGTAAGTTATATAAGCATAAAAATAGGTTAGATGTCAGGAGGTTTTTCTTTTCACTGAAGGACAGTGACCGTTGGAACAAATTGACAGCTCGTGCAGCTTCACTGCAAACATTCAAAAGGGAGCTGGACAACTTTTAATTATGGCTAACATCACAGCAAACAGAAGGGTAGGTGGAGGAGTGGGAGTGGAGAGGAATTTTCCAGATTTCTCCTTACCAGGAGAGTGTGTGGATGGTTGGTGGGAGTCAATGGAAGTCATGGTGTGTTTAAGTTGCACCATGACAATATTGGATAGGTTTGACAGACTTTTCTGTCCATCGTTTCCATATGTTTATAGAATAAATGATTGCAATTGGTCCAACAATCAGTGGTATAATGCACTTTCCTACAAAGAAGGAAAGAGAAATGAGACGAGAACACAAGCCAACTCCCAGACCAGACCATTCTCCCAGCCTGGTGAAAGAGCAGCATTATTAGAAGCCTGGGAATCAACCGCTTCAGCTCTTGTCCAGAGAACGATATGTGGAGTGGGAGAACATAAAGAAGGAAGAACTGACACTAATCTTATGCCAGTATGCACACTCCCCTGACAGGGCAACATTGCCAATGTCTGAAGGCCATAGCCTGAACCACTCCTTTGTTCCGAATAGAAATGCATAGAAGCAGGGATGAATAAAGGGAAGGGGAGGAACAAAAAAAAAAATCAATGTATAGAAGTTATTTAAAAAGCTCTAAAGGAAACTTCACACCAACAATTAAATTAGATCCTTAGTATCAAAGTCCGCATACTGGCACTGAACAAATATTCGGACTGTGGTTATAAAAATCTATTTGGGTTTTTCATTTCATTTTTCATACATTTTTGTTTGTTGTATGTATGTTGGTCAGTTTTCTTTTTAAGTTTATTATTTTTCCTCTTGCATGATTTTTTAATACAATAATTCAACTGAATGCTTCCCTGTCTGCATCCATTTTGGAGGCAGTGTTTTTTTTTTAAAAAGGTTTTTGGTGGGGGAGGGGGAAGGCGAAGTGAGAGAAAAATTGTAAGTCAATCTTTGAAGCACAGGAACACTGCAAATACAACTGAAAAGTTTACAGATTTCAAAACATTGAATTACAACTTCTTAGTGCAGCTCCTTGATGGCTTACTAGCTATATGTAGCATGATGCGGTGTCACACACAGCAGGAAAGACTCAGCTTTAATTTCCTAATCTGTATTTAGCCGATTTTAATTGTGGCAGCTGTAGGAATTGCTACAATTGAGCTCAACACCCTTGGGTTAGAGAAGGTGGTGAAGGGAAGGCAAGGTTTCCGTTTGCTATTCAATGCTGGAAATTGCACACATGGATGTCGACAGAATCTCAGCTCAGCTGTGATGACAACTACCCTCTCCACAGCCCGCTGAAACTCAATACTAACCGGGTCAGGTTTATATGCCAAGAACGGCCGTTTCAGTGAGATGCTGAATGGCTGCCATCCATCGAATTGTACCACAGCTAGAATAAGCAACTTGCAGAGAGGAGGAGAGGGGAAGGAAGAATGTCATGTTGTGGGACTGTTCCGCAGTACACAGCAGTGGATTAACAAACTCATTTTGCTCGCTAAGAGGCCATTTGGCCCATCACACTTGTTCCTTTGACAGCCGCACAATCTAACCTACCCAATTAATCTCCTGAGTAAAGTTGTGCATAAATATCCCTTAACCCTAAAAAGGTAACCATACACCCAAAGGTAACCAAAATATTTATCCAAGTCTACTATTCAACCCTGGTCTGCTAGTCTCCACAAACATTACCAACCCCCAAAACCAGCACACAGGAACCATCACATCTGACTAAAGTATTTGATCCTCTCAGTTCTTACCCATCTCTATAATCTCCAAGCTACTTCCCTAGATTTTTAAAAAAATCAAACACTTTGGTCTTCCCCCATCCTGAGTTAAGTTACAACAAATTGTTTTTATACAACGCCATTAGAAAAAAAAACTCAAGGCACTTCACAGAGCCACATTTATACAAAAACGACGACAAGCCAAATGAGGATATATTAGGATGGTGACCAAAAGCTTGGCCATAGATGTAAGTTTTAAGAAGGGTCTTAAAAGATAAGGAGGTGGAGAGGCAGAGGGGTGTATGGAGAAAATTCCAGAGCATGGGGCCTAGGCAATTGAAGCTAAAGTTGCCAAAGATAGAGCGAAGGAAGTGAGAGGTACACAAGAGGTTGGAGTTGCAGGAACGTAGAGTTCTGGTAGGGTTGTAGGAGTGGAGGAGGTTGCAGAGATAGGATGGGGTGAGACCATGAAGGGATTTAAACACGAGGATCAGAATTTTAAATTGGATGCATTGGTGGACCGGGAGCCAATGTAGGTCAGCAAGGACAGGAGCGATTGGTGAGTGGGACAAGATTTGTATGAGCTGAAGATTACAGAGCATGGAGATGGGGAGACTGGCCAGGAGATCATTGGAATGGTCATCTCGAGATGACAAAGACATGGATGAAAATTTTATCAGCAGATAAACTGAGGCGGGGACGTAGGTGGGCAATGTTATGGAGGTTGAAGTAGGTGGTTTTTGTAATAGAAACATAGAATCTAGGAGCAGGAGTAGGCCATTCGGCCCGTCGAGCCTGCTCCGCCATTCAATACGATCATGGCTGATCATCCAAATCCAGTACCCTGTCCCTGCTTTAATCCCCACAGTACACATATCCCACCCTACCCCCGTAACCCCACGTATTTAATTCCCCCTAACATATCCCATCCTATCCCCATAACCCCACATATTTAATCCCCCCTAACACTAAGGGTCAATTTATCATAGCCAAATCAACCTAACCCACACATTTTTGGACTGTTTGGAGAGGATATGGGGTCAGAATCTCAGCTCGGGGTCGAAAAGGATGCCGAGGTTGTAAACAGTCTGGATAACCTGAGACAGTGCCTGGGGAGGAGGAGGGAATCAGAAGCAAGGCGTATGTGGCACGGGTTGAAGATGATGGCTTTAGCCTTTCCAATATTTAAATGGAGTAAAGTGCAGCTTATCCAAAGACTGTATGTTGGACAAGCAGTCTGAAAACAGAGGCAGTGGAGGGGAGGTCTACATGCTGCCCTTTAGCGACATCATCTGAAGACATGGGGCCAGCTTCCACATATATGATGACACCCAGCTCTACCTCTCCACCACCTCTCTCTCAACCTGGATGGTAGGGACAGGTGCAAACAATGTTATGGAGGTACAAACAGGCGTTCTTGGTCATGTACTTAACAAGAGGTTTGAAGCTCCTCTGAGGATCAAACAGAACACTGAGGTTGCACACCAATTTCAACTTAACAAGCTGCAATCACATGCACCTATATTTAGCCCAGAAGAAAGCATCCTCTCAAATTTCATAACTGTGAAAACTTGCAACCTGTTAAAATAAAGTTACCAAGATAAAGTGAAAACTGTCGCAACTGGAATATCTTCAATCGTATTCAGGCATCCAGAAATAAAGTTCTGAAAAAAGTCCACTAATGTATGCAATTTAAGTATCAGTTACACAACATTAAAAGCCAAGTTCACTCCTCAACACACACAGAATAAGAGACTAAAGCAACAGATGAACTAGTCCTGAAGAAACCCTGCAAGGGCCTCAAACAGTCTACATGCAATTTCTGAGGTCATAAGTAGTTGAGCTGCCAAAGTCAGTCACACACAGACTGAAGACAGTCCTTCATTGTTCAATTATTTGAGGCAATTTTTGCAGTTATTCACCAGTAACAGGTCAATTTTAGCCCTCAAGCTTCTGAAGAGCAAAGCAGCAGCAAATTCACTAACCAAAAGGACAAAAACAGAATCTTGCATCGTAACTCTTGAAAGGCCAAGATATTCACACTGGTTAATAGAATAGTTTTATATAAAGACATTTCAGTTTCATTCCCAAGAGGCCAAATCTAAGTGGCTTTGCACAAAACTTAGGTTACGATCTCTTCTATAATACTAACAAATTTGATTCATTAAAACTAAGTGATCCAGTTACACTGATTTAAGTTGGGGGTATGTCTGACTGCAACACAAGCAAGTAGCCATTACTGCAAGCCCTGCTAATACCTATTGGAGTCAAGGAAAGCAGTTTCTGTACACTCATACAGCAGCTCCCAAAATTTCTAATTGCAAGTTAACTGAACAGGGATGAATTATTACCCAGTTTGGTGAAAATCAAAGTACTACATTTCATACTAGTTAGTGGTGTAGTGCAGATCATGCCACAGTGGCACCAAAAATGCAGTATGACTAGGGTAACAGATTACTTCACTGTGGTAGGTTATGGATTGTTGGTGTCTCCAAATTCACAGTGCTCCTGCCTTCATTTTTATGGTTCAAGGTAACATTTACTTTTGCAGCATGATTCCATCCAACCAATGATTGTTTCATAATCAGTAACTAGGCTTCCTAATTTTGCAACTATATCTACTATGATGGTATGGGCCAACAACAACTCTTCCCCTCTAGAGCTATTTAAGCCTAAATTCAGCTGGATTTAACATCTGTCTAGCACACAGATTGGTCTTTCATCTCTGGGCTTCAACTAACCAGTGCATTTCTATCACAACCTTGTGCCTTTCCCTCATCTTATACTATTATGGCATCTACTCGTGAATTTTTTAATATTCATAAAATTCACGAGTCTTGAGCCAGATTAGAGATTAGAAGAATTCCCCTCAAACTTCCATAGGACTGGATCCTATGGAACAGATAATCATAAAAAGTACAGGAAACTTTCGTTTATCCGGCACTCAAATATCCGGAATTCTCGCTTAACCGGCAAAAATCATCCTCCGAAAACACCTCTCAAATAACCGGCAATGTTGCCGAGTCGCAGTCGAGTCTCCGCGAACGCCGAGTGCTGCGAAAAATCCTCTCAAATAACCGGCAATGTTGCCGATCCCGAGTCCGAGTCCGAGTCCGCGAACGCCGATTTAGTCAGTAGGGGTACTTTTCAAAAGTGCCACTACTTGGCCTCCTGGCGCTGTCGCAAGTCCGAAACATTGCAGTAGCATGAGTAGATTCTCCCGTGCTGCTTGGAGTCTCTTTGTTAAAAATAGCCTCGGTAGATATAACTCTCTGTTATCCGGTACTTTCGATAAACCGGCACCACGCCGGTCCCGTCGATGCCGGATAAACGAAAGTTTCCTGTAGCTAACTGAGTCAATCAATAATACCAAATCAGCAAGGAATTAAGGGAAATCAAAAACTTGCATTATATAGTACCTTTAACGTAGATATCCCAATGTGCTTCACAGAAGCGTAAATAGACAAAATGGGCGCGGAGCCAAAGAGATAATAAGAGGGAAATTTGATCAAAGAGGTGATTTTTAAGAAGAGTTTTGAAGGAGACGGAGGTAGAGGGATTTAGGGAGGGAATTCCAGAGCATAGAGTTAGATAGCTGAAGACAAATCAAATGAAAAAAATGCTGGAAACACAAAGATCAGCCAGCATCTGTGGAGAGAAAAGATAGGTCAACATTTCAGGCAGGGGCCTTCTTCAGATCTGCAGACTGAAAGATAGACAAGTATTTCAATAGAATTAAAGAAAAGGAGAAGGGGGAAGGGAACTCCCAGTACAGAGATGGCCTCAGAGAGAGGGTACAGAAAAGATTTACGAGAATGGTTCCAGGGATGAGGGGCTTCAGTTACGTGGATAGACTGGAGAAACCGGGGTTGTTCTCCTTGGAGCAGAGTAGGTTGAGAGGAGATTTAATAGGTGTTCAAAATCACGAGGAGTCTAGACAGTAGATAGAGAGAAACTGTTCCCATTGGCGGAAGGGTCGAGAACCAGAGGACACAGATTTAAGGTGATTGGCAGAAGAACCAAAGGCGACATGAGGAAAAACTTTTTTACCCAGCGAGTGGTTAGGATCTGGAATGCACTGCCTGAAAGGGTGGTGGAGGCAGATTCAATCGTGGCTTTCAAAAGGTAATTGGATAAGTACCTGAAGGAAAGAAATTTGCAGTGCTACGAGGAAAGGGCAGGGGAGTGGGACTAGCACAAGTGCTCTTGCTGAGTGCCGGCACGGGCTCGACAAACCGAATGGCCTCCTTCTGTGCTGTAACAATTCTACGATTCTATGATTCTAAATAGGTTGAATGGCCTGCAACCAGCTTGAAAGAAAACCAGGAGATTGTCAGATAATATTTTTGAAATCATCTGTCAGAAAGAAGCATTAAAGAAATAAGAGTGTGCAAATAGTTAAGACAACAAGGCACACAAAGAAAAAGGAGGGAAATTGATTTAATATAGACAAAGAAAAACTGCAGGTACAGGTCTGAAATCTGGCAAAACACATTGGGGTCCACTTATCCCAAAAAGAGAAAATGCAGGCCAACACCAAGGATGCTTGTCTATGGGTGTCAGCCATGGCTCAGTAGTAGCACTCTCGCCTCTGAGTCAGAAGGCCATCGGTTCAAGCCCCACTCGAGATATTTGAGCACTAAATCCAGGCTGACACCCTGTGACCTTAATATGCATATAGATTGGGCTACTCAAACTGGAAGCAATACGGTGGAGGAGGATTTCCTGGAGTGTTTAAGGGATGGTTTCCTAAACCAATATGTTGAGGAACCAACTCGAGGGGAGGCCATCCTGGACTGGGTGTTGTGTAATGAGGAGGGACTAATCAGCAATCTTGTGGTACGAGGCCCCCTGGGGAAGAGTGACCATAGTATGGTGGAGTTCTGCATTAGGATGGAGAAGGAAACAGTTAAGTCAGAGACCATGGTCCAGAACTTAAATAAGGGCAACTTTGAGGGTATGAGGCGTGAATTGGCGAGGTTAAATTGGCAAGCGATATTTAAGGGGCTATCAGTGGAAGGGCAATGGCAGACATTTAGAGATCGCATGGATGAACTACAACAATTGTACATCCCGGTCTGGCATAAAAATAAAAAAGGGAAGGTGGCTCAACCATGGCTAACAAGGGAAATCAGGGATAGTATTAAAACCAAGGAAGTTGCATACAAATTGGCCAGAAGTAGCAGCAAACCCGGGGACTGGGAGAACTTCAAAACTCAGCAGAGGAGGACGAAGGGTTTGATTAGGGCAGGGAAAATAAAATATGAAAGGAAGCTTGCAGAGAACATTAAAATGGACTGCAAAAGCTTCTATAAATATGTAAAAAGAAAGAGGTTAGTAAAAACAAACGTAGGTCCCCTGCAGTCGGAAACAGGGGAAGTCGTAATGGGGAACAAGGAAATGGCAGATCAATTGAACAAGTACTTTGGT
This sequence comes from Squalus acanthias, assembly GCA_030390025.1. Lineage (NCBI taxonomy): Eukaryota > Metazoa > Chordata > Chondrichthyes > Squaliformes > Squalidae > Squalus > Squalus acanthias. The sequence goes on from CM059425.1 coordinate 258,235,701, forward strand.
TCGGTGTTTACTGTGGAGGACACACACAACCTGCCGGAAATAAAAGGGGTCAGAGGATCTGGTAAGAGGGAGGAGCTGAGGGAATTCCTTATTAGTCGGGAAAAGGTATTGGGGAAATTGATGGGACTGAAGGCTGAAAAATCCCCGGGGCCTGATGGTCTGCATCCCAGAGTACTTAAGGAGGTGGCCTTGGAAATAGTGGATGCATTGACGATCATTTTCCAACATTCCTTAGACTCTGGATCAGTTCCGATGGAGTGGAGGGTGGCCAATGTAACCCCTCTTTTTAAAAAAGGAGGGAGGGAGAAAGCAGGGAATTATAGACCGGTCAGCCTGACATCGGTCGTGGGTAAAATGATGGAAGCAATTATTAAAGATGTCATAACAGACCATTTGGAAAGTGGCGACATGATAGGTCCAAGTCAGCATGGATTTGTGAAAGGGAAATCATGCTTGACAAATCTTCTGGAATTTTTTGAGGATGTTTCCAATAGGGTGGACAGGGGGGAACCAGTGGATGTGGTGTATTTGGACTTTCAGAAGGCCTTCGACAAGGTCCCACACAAGAGATTGGTGAGCAAAGTTAAAGCACATGGGATTGGGGGTAATGTGTTGACGTGGATTGAGAACTGGTTGGCACACAGGAAACAAAGAGTAGGAGTAAATGGGTACTTTTCAGAATGGCAGGCAGTGACCAGCGGGGTACCGCAGGGTTCGGTGCTGGGACCCCAGCTGTTTACATTATATATTAATGATTTGGACGAAGGGATTAAATGTAATATCTCCAAATTTGCGGATGACACTAAATTGGGAGGCAGTGTGAACAATGAGGAGGATGCTAGGAGGCTACAGAGTGACTTGGACAGGTTGGGTGAATGGGCAAATGTATGGCAGATGAAGTACAATGTGGATAAATGTGAGGTTATCCACTTTGGTGGTAAAAATAGAGAGGCGGACTATTACCTGAATGGTGGCAGATTAGGGAAAGGGGACGTGCAACGAGACCTGGGCGTCATGGTACATCAGTCATTGAAGGTGGGAATGCAAGTGCAGCAGGCAGTCAAGAAAGCAAACGGAATGATGGCCTTCATAGTAAGGGGATTTGAGTACAGGAGTAGGGAGGTGATGCTGCAGTTGTACAGGGCCTTGGTGAGGCCACACCTGGAGTATTGTGCGCAGTTTTGGTCTCCTAACTTAAGGAAGGACATTCTTGCTATTGAGGGAGTGCAGCGAAGGTTCACTAGATTGATTCCTGGGATGGCCGGACTGACATATCAAGAAAGATTGGGTCAACTGAACTTGTATCCTCTGGAGTTCAGAAGAATGAGGGGGGATCTTATAGAGACATTTAAAATCCTGACTGGTTTAGACAAATTAGATGCGGGCAGAATGTTCCCAATGGTAGGGAAAACTAGAACTAGGGGTCACAGTCTAAGGATTAAGGGGAAGCCATTTAGGACTGAGCTGAGGAGGAACTTCTTCACCCAGAGAGTGGTGAATCTATGGAATTCTCTTCCACAGAAGGTTGTTGAGGCCAGTTCGCTAAATATATTCAAAAGGGAGTTAGATATAACACTCACAACTAAGGGGATCAAGGGGTATGGCGAGAAAGCAGGAATGGGGTACTGAGGTAGCATGTTCAGCCATGAACGCATTGAATGGCGGTGCAGGCTCGAAGGACCGAATGGTCTACTCCTGTACCTATTTTCTATGTTTCTATGTTTCTATGACACTTCAGTGCATTACAGAGCAGTGCTGCACTACTGAGGGCGTGCTGCACTGTCAGAGGTGCCATCTTTCAGATCAGATATTAAACCGAGGCCCCATCTGTCCTCTCAGATGGACAAAAAAGATCCCATGACACTATTCGAAGAAGAGCAAGGGACTTCTCCTGGTCAACAGATTGTCTGGTCCATTTATTTCAGTGCTGTTTGTAGTACCTTGCTGTGTGCAAATTGGCTGCCATGTTTCTTACATTACAACAGTGACTGCACTTCAAAAGTAAAGCGCTTTGGGACGTCCTCAAGTCGTGAAAACTACATATAGATGTACATTCTTTCTTTTCTGTCATCAACCCATCTCTTTTTCTCCACCAGATCCTGGCTGTGGATTTGTAGCATTTTCTGTTTGTATTTGAGACATGGTTAACTGGATAGATACCTTTTGAGGGATCAGTTGAACCCAGAAATGGTCATTTAGGCATATGTAGTTTTGTTCTTTATCTAAAGCAACCAGTACTTATTTTCAATTATCACTTGAAGAACATTAAAATGTAGAATTTAGATTTCTAAGATTGTCACAGCTGTATTTTTACTCCTCAGGAAAAGAAACAAATTCTACTGGATTCTACAAACATAGAAAAGAAAGATATGCATTTCTATAGCACCTTTCACGACCTCAGGACGTCCAAAAACGCTTTACAGCCAATGAAGTACTTCTGAAGTGTAGTCACTGTTGTAATATAGGAAATACGGCAGCCAATTTGCGCACAGCAAGCTCCCACAAACAGCAGATAATCTGTTTCTGTTAATATTGATTGAGGGGTAAATATTGGACAGGACCCTCGGGATAACTCCCCTGCTCTTCTTCAAAATAGCGTAAGATCTTTTACGTCCACCTGAGCGAGCAGATGGGGCCTCAGTTTAACGTCTCATCTGAAAGACGGAGCCTACGACAGTGCAGCACTCCCTCAGTACTGCACTGGAATGTGATCAAGTATCTGGAGTGGGACTTGAACCCACAACCTTTTTGATGTAGGGGAAAGAGTGCTACCAAATGAGCCACAGCGGACACTAGAACTTACAATAATAGGTTAGCATAAAACACATGATTCAATTAAGTATCTAAATTTGTCCAAGCTTTAATAAGCAATTTATTTCCGTGCTTTGCTCGTTCCACTAAATTTTCATCTAAAATAGAAAATTAAAAACTTCAATTCCAGTTTTCACTTCTGGTTAGAGAATTAATTTCTGAGAACATATTTGAATGACTCCATTTTTGTATCCACTACACGATCCAGGCCCATTTACTCTGTGCGAAGAACTTCCTGCTCATATCCAAATTTGTCTTTCACCAGTTTGAAGCTATGTTCCACGACACACTTTTACGAGATACTGTTCTGGATTTACCTTTTCTATAATCACTTAATATCTTCTATTCCTGTCAAGTCACCTCCTTTCCTCGTACTTCAATCCTGACACTAGGGCCGCAGTTTCGCCGACCGAGGCGGTTCCAGGGCAACCGGGGTCGGTGTCACGGTCCCAGCCCGCTGCCTACCTCAACTCGCACTCAGTGATTTTACATTAATAGGACTTGTTAAGCTCGCCCTGCGAGGTTCCCGGCCAAATAAAACGAAGCGGGTCTGGTGACGTCATTTGATGATGCGCCATCAGCCGGTTTCCTTAAAGGGGCCATGTCCAAATTGATTTTGAAAGTTCTGCTGTCAGTGTTCTATCGTCAACACTTTCACCGAAGCGTACGAGAGCACGGACCTTACACTAAACATCTGTAAGACAAAGGTCCTCTACCAACCTGCTCCCGCCACACAGTACTGCCCCCAATTATCAAAATCCATGACAAGGCCTTGGACAACGTGGACCACTTTCCATACCTCGGGAGCCTACTGTCAACAAGGGCAGACGTCGATGACGAAGTCCAACACCGCCTACAGTGTGCCAGTGCAGCCTTCGGTCGCCTGAGGAAGAGAGTGTTTGAAGACCAGGACCTCAAACCCAGCACTAGGCTCATGGTCTACAGAGCAGCAGTGATACCCGCCCTGCTATATGCCTCAGAGACATGGACCATGTACAGCAGGCACCTCAAAGCTGAGCTGACGAGTTCCCTGAGCAGCGGGTAACCTGTGGGGAGCACGTAAAATTGAAATGTAGGCTTAAAAAAACCACTTAATTGGATGTTAACAATGTGAATCGCCTCCCCCACCGCTTAGTGTTGGGTCTGTTCAGCGCCAACAGACCAGACACCTGGGAGACTCGTGTGGAGGCGGGTTGACAGCGGGTTCCCTACCTGCTGCCCATCTTTGCTATTTTGACAGCTAACCCGCCTCCAAACCCACACTCTGAGCACCGTCAAAATTCAGCCTTAGGTATCAGCTGGTGCTTAGGATTCAAATTTAGTCCCTGAAGTAATATAAATGACCTTTATACTGTAATACTTTATAGTACAGTACCTAAACATAGAAACGAGTAGGCCATCCAGCCCCTAGAGCCTGTTCTGCCATTCAATTAGATCATCGCTGATCTGTACCTCAACTCTATTTACCCATCTTTGTTGCAGATCCTTTGATACTCTTAACTAACAAAAATCTAATCGATCTGAGTCTTGAAAATTTCAATTGGCCCAGCACCTACAGCCTTTTGAAGGACCAAGTTCCAGATTTCCACGACACTTTGTGTGATTAAAGTGCTTCTTGATTTCACTCCAAAATGGCCAAGCTGTAATTTTAAGATTATGCTCTCTTGTTCTGGATTTCACACTAGAGGAAATAGTTTCTCTGTATCTAACCTATCAAATCTCTTAACCATTTTAAATATATTAGCTCACCCTTCAACCTTCTAAATTCAAGGGAATAAAAGCCAAGTTTATGCAACCTGTTCTCATAATTTAACCCTTTAAGCCCTGGTATAATTCTGCTGAACCTGCACTGTACCACTTCCAAGGCCAATACATCTTTCCTGAGGTGCAGTGCCCAAAACCGAATGCAGTGCTCCAGATGGGATCTGACGAAGGCTCTGTACAATTGAAACATCACTTCCTCACTTTTGAATTCCAGTCCCCTTAGTTAAGAGTATCAAAGGATCTGCAACAAAGATGGGTAAATAGAGTTGAGGCAAATGTATGGCAGATGAAGTACAATGTGGATAAATGTGAGGTTATCCACTTTGGTGGTAAAAATAGAGAGGCGGACTATTACCTGAATGGTGGCAGATTAGGGAAAGGGGAGGTGCAACGAGACCTGGGCATCATGGTACATCAGTCATTGAAGGTGGGAATGCAAGTGCAGCAGGCAGTCAAGAAAGCAAACGGAATGATGGCCTTCATAGTAAGGGGATTTGAGTACAGGAGTAGGGAGGTGATGCTGCAGTTGTACAGGGCCTTGGTGAGGCCACACCTGGAGTATTGTGCGCAGTTTTGGTCTCCTAACTTAAGGAAGGACATTCTTGCTATTGAGGGAGTGCAGCGAAGGTTCACTAGATTGATTCCTGGGATGGCCGGACTGACATATCAAGAAAGATTGGGTCAACTGAACTTGTATCCTCTGGAGTTCAGAAGAATGAGGGGGGATCTTATAGAGACATTTAAAATCCTGACTGGTTTAGACAAATTAGATGCGGGCAGAATGTTCCCAATGGTAGGGAAAACTAGAACCAGGGGTCACAGTCTAAGGATTAAGGGGAAGCCATTTAGGACTGAGCTGAGGAGGAACTTCTTCACCCAGAGAGTGGTGAATCTATGGAATTCTCTTCCACAGAAGGTTGTTGAGGCCAGTTCGCTAAATATATTCAAAAGGGAGTTAGATATAACACTCACAACTAGGGGGATCAAGGGGTATGGCGAGAAAGCAGGAATGGGGTACTGAGGTAGCATGTTCAGCCATGAACGCATTGAATGGCGGTGCAGGCTCGAAGGACCGAATGGTCTACTCCTGTACCTATTTTCTATGTTTCTATGTTTCTATAACGGCTAACAGTGCATTAGCCTTTGTAATTACTTTTGTACCTGCACACTAGCTTTTAGCATAGAAGCATAGAAGATAGGAGCAGGAGTAGGCCATTCGGCCCCTCGAGCCTGCTCCGCCATTTAATGAGATCATGGCTGATCATCCAAATTCAGTACCCTGTCCCTGCTTTCTTCCCAGATCCCTTGATCCCTTTAGCCTTAAGAAATATATCTATCTCCTTCTTGAATATATTTAATGAATTGGCCTCAACTGCCTTCTGTGGTAGAGAATTCCATGGGTTCACCACTCTCTGGGTGAAGAAATTCCTCCTCATCTCAGTCCTAAATGGCTTACCCCTTATCCTTAGACTGTGACCTCTGGTTCTGGACTCCCCCGCCATCGGGAACATCCTTCCTGCATCTTGTCTGTCTAGTCCTGTTAGAATTTTATAAGTTTCAATGAGATCCCCTCTCATTCTTCGAAACTCTAGCGAATATAAGCCTAATCGACCCAATCTCTTTTCATACGTCATTCCTGCCATCCCAGGTATCAGTCTGGTGAATCTTCGCTGCACTCCCTCCATGGCAAGAACATCCTTCCTCAGATAAGGCGACCAAAACTGCACACAATACTCAAGGTGTGGTCTCACCAAGGCCTTGTACAACTGCAGCAAGACATCCTTGCTCCTGTACTCGAATCCTCTCGCTATGAAGGCCAACATACCATTTGCCTTCTTAACCGCCTGCTGCACCTGCATGCTTACCTTCAGCGACTGGTGCAGAAGGACTCCCAGATCTCGTTGCACTTCCCCTTTTCCCAATCTATTGCCGTTCAGATAATAATCTGTCTTCCTGTTTTTGCCACCAAAGTGGATAACCTCGCATTTATCCACATTATACTGCATCTGCCATGCATCTGCCCAAATCATACTGGAGTTTCTCTGCATCCTCCTCACAGCACACACGCCCACCCAGCTTTGTGTCGTCTGCAAACTTGGAGAAATTACATCTAGTTCCCTCGTCGAGATCATTAATATATATAGTGAATAGCTGGGGTCCTAGGACCGATCCCTGTAGTACCCCACTAGTCACTGCCTACCACTCGGAAAAAGACCCATTTTTCCAACTCTTTGCTTCCTGTCTGCCAACCAGTTCTCTATCCAAATCAGTACCTCACCCCCAATCCCATGTGCTTTAACTTTGCACGCTAATCTCTTATGCGGGACCTTATCGAAAGCCTTCTGAAAGTCCAAATACACCACATCCACTGGTTCTCCCTTATCTATTCTACCAGTTACATCCTCAAAAAATTCCAGGAGGTTAGTCAGGCATGATTTCCCTTTTGTAAATCCATGTTGACTTTGTCCGATCTGGTCACTATTTTCCAAGTGCTCTGCTATTACATCTTTTATAATGGACTAGCATTTTGCCCACTACCGATGTCAGGCTTACCGGTCTATAATTCCCCGTTTTTTCCTCTACCACCTTTTTTAAATAGTGGGGTTACATTAGCTACCCTCCAATCCATGGGAACTGTTCGAGTCTATAGAATTTTGGAAAATGACCAGCAATGCATCTACTATTTCTAGGGCCACTTCCTTAAGTACCCTAGGATGCAGATTATCAGGCCCTGGGGATTTATCGGTCTTCAATCCCGTCAATTTCCCTAACACCATTTCCCTACAAATAGTGATTTCATTCAATTCCTCCCTCTCATTAGACCCTATGTTCCCCGACATCTCTGGGAGTTTATTTGTGTCCTCCTTTGTGAAGACAGAACCAAAGTATGTATTTAATTCATCAGCCATTTCATTGTTCCCCATTATAAATTCCCCTGATTCTGACTGCAAGGGACCTACGCTTGACTTCACCAATCTTTTTCTCTTCACATATCTATAGAAGCTTTTACAGTCAGTTTTTATGTTCCCTGAAAGCTTACTCTCATTCTATTTTCCCCCTCTTAATTAATCCCTTTGTCCTCCTTTGCTGAATCCTAAACTGCTCCCAATCCTCAGGTTTGCTGCTTTTTCTGGCCAATTTATATGTCCTCTCCTTGGATCTTATGCTATTCCTAATTTCCCTTGTTAGCCACAGTTGAGCCACCTTTTTTTTTTATGCCAAACAGGGATGAACAAATTCTGTAGTTCATCCATGCGATCTTTAAATGTTTGCCATTGCCTATCCACCATCAACCCTTTAAGTAACATTCCCCAATCCATCCTAGCTAACTCGCGCCTCATACCATTGTAGTTTCCTTTATTTAAATTCAGGACCCTAATCTCTGAGTCAACTACTTCACTCTCCATCTTAATGAAGAATTCTATCATATTATGATCACTCCTCCCCAAGGGGCCTCGCACAACAAGATTGCTAATTAATCCTTTCTCATTACATAATACCCAGTCTAAGATGGCCTGATCTCTAGTTGGTTCCTCGACATATTGGTCCAGGAAACCATCCCATATACACTCTAGGAATTCCTCCTCCACAGTATTGTTACTAATTTGGTTAGCCCAATCTATATGTAGATTAAAGTCACCCATGATAACTGCTGTGCCCTTACTGCACGCGTCTCTAATTTCCCGTTTAATGCCATCCCCAACCTCAGCATTACTGTTTGGGGGTCTGTATACAACTCCCACTAACGTTTTCTGCCCCTTGATATTTCTCAGCTCTACCCATACAGATTCCACATCATCAGAGCTAATATCCTTCCTTACTATTGTGTTAATCTGCTCTTTAACCAGCAATGCTACCCCACCCCTCCTTTTCCTTTTTGTCTGTCCTTCCTGAATATTGAATACCCCTGGATGTTGAATTCCCAGCCTTGGTCACCCTGGAGCCATGTCTCCGTAATCCCAATTATATCATATTCGTTTACATCTATTTGCGCAGCTAATTCATCCACCTTATTACGAATGCTCCTCGCATTAAGACACAAAGCCTTCAGGCTTGTTTTTTTAACACTTAGTCCTTTTAGAATTATTATTTACTGTAGCCCTGTTTGATTTACACCCTTGATTTCTCTGCCTTCCACTTCTGCTTTTCTCCTTCCTGTCTTTTGCTTCTATCCTTGCTTCCCTTTCCTCTGTTTCCCTGCACAGGTTCCCAACCCCCTGCCATTTTAGTTTAAACCCTCCCCAACAGCACTAGCAAACACTCGGACATCGGTCCCAGTCCTGCCCAGGTGCAAACCATCTAGTTTGTACTGGTCCCACCTCCCCCAGAACCGGTTCCAATGTCCCAGGAATTTGAATCCCTCCCCCTTGCACCATTCCTCTAGCCACGTATTCATCTGAAATATCCTTCTATTTCTACTCTGACTAGCATGTGGCACCGGTAGCAATCCTGAGATTACTACCTTTGAGGTCCTATTTTATAAATTTACCTCCTAACTCCCTATATTCAGCTTTTAGGACCTCATCCCGTTTTTTACCTATATCGTTGGCACCTATATGCACCACGACAACTGGCTGTTCACCCTCCCCCTCCAGAATGCCCACCAGCCGCTCCAAGACATCCTTGACCCTTGCACCAGGGAGGCAACATACCATCCTGGAGTCTCGTTTGCGGCCGCAGAAACGCCTATCTATTCCCCTTACAATAGAATCCCCTATCACTATAGCTCTCCTGTTCTTTTTCCTCCCGTCCTGTGCAGCAGGATATAGTGATATGTGCTGCTCCACTGTGAAAACAGATACAAAATACTCATTTAACAAGCCTGCCATTTCCTTATTATCCATTATAGTCTCACCTACACCCATCTTTAATGAACCTACATTTCCCTTCAACCACTCTTTCTCTAAATATAAACTTTTGCTGTTAGCCCATGCAAGTATATTTTTCATATTCCTTTTTGCACCATATTACTTTCTTTGTATCGCTTAGTTGTTTTTTATAGCTCTCCCAGTCCACTGAATTTTAACTTTTCCTTGCGTTTGGGTAAGCCTTTTTCTTTAGCGTAACACTGTCTCTTACCTCATTTGCTGACCGTGGTTGCCTAACAATACAAGTGGAATTTTTGCCTTTTGAGTTTGTACCAAACACTTCTTTAAATACTTTCCACTGTTTGTCTATAGGTTTACCTACTAACAGTTCAGCCCAGTTTATTGTGGGCAATTTACTTCTCATCCCTTCAAAGCTTACCTTACTTAAATTTAAAATCTTGCTTTGTGACTCTTTCTCCCGCTCAAACCCAATATAAAATTCAATCATATTATGGTCACTATTTGCAAGATGCTCACTTATCTGATTGTTAACTAATTCTGGTTCGTTACTCATTGCTAAATCCAGTATGGCATGGTTCCTTGTTCATTCTAAAACATATTGTTCAAGAAAACTGTCCCGAATATATTCTAGAAATTCATTGTCTTTACTATTTGAGCAGTTCTGCTTCGCCCAGTCTATGTGAAAATTTAAAATCTCCCATTATAACCACTTTGTTTTTGCTACATGCTTCCCTGATATACATATTAATATATTCCCCCCACTGCATCACTATCAAGAGGGGCTGCGTCTATTTGCAACACCAGCTTTCTGACTGGTCCCCTTAGGAGAACTCCTACCAATGTCTTGCATGTCTTGTTCCTCAACACCGTTTCCATTGCCCCATCACAAAGTTTTAAACTGCAAACTTTCAACACAAGTCAAAAATCTCTGGAAATATTGAAGTTAAGGTAATATAAATAGCCTTGAAAACTCTAGCTCCAACTGCAAGGTCACGATTATACTTCCTTTACCTTAGATTGACCAGAATCTTTAGTTGTATAACAATTTTTTGGGGGTTATCTTGCACTAACAAAATCAAAAGAAAATAAGGCAGACTTATTGTTAATAAGAGTGATGTGGCATGTGAAAAAGATGATGTACTATAAACCAGCAAATACTGCAGAAACTAGCACTTTTAATTTGCATTCACTACATTAAAGTCCAAAATTTATATACATATTTGAAAAATTAGGTTTTATTAATTAGTTTACACAGGAATAAAAAAAACTTTGAGGCTCTGCTAATGACTTAATGTGGAACTAAGCCATGTAGGGTCCCAGGTTCAAATTATGGTTAGCAGATCTGTCAGAATGACAAGGACAGCAGGCGCATGGGAACACCATCACCTGCAATTTCCCCTCCAAGTTACACACCATCCTGACTTGGAAATAGATCGCCGTTCCTTCATAGTCGCTGGGTCAAAATCCTGGAACTCCCTCCCTAACAGCACTGTGGGAGTATCTTTACCACAAGGACTGCAGCGGTGCAAGAAGGTGGCTCACCACCACCTTCTCAAGGGCAATTAGGGATGGGCAATAAATGCTGGCCTTGCCAGTGACGCCCACATCCCAAGAACTAATTTTTTTTAAAACACCCTTAGACAGTAGGAAAATGATAACCAGCCAGCCAGGTTTCTTGTTCCTGACTGCTATCAAGTAATCTCTGCTGTAGAGTGCGTGGGTGTCCACGCACGTTTGAGAGAGATGGATCAGGTTTGGCTGCAGTTCACCCTATCCTCCCCCAGACAGCCTTCCAAAATTCACTGTCCACACATAGACCGGGCACCTATGTGAAGCATCAGAGACAAAGGTAATGGTATGAAACTGTATCCCACCAGAAAGCAGTGCATTTGGGGTGGAAGGGGGAGAGGGAAGTGAAAAAGAGAAAACCATGAGCAAGGGGAAAAAAATGGGAGAAAAACTAGAAGCAGCTTGATGTAATTTTTAAAAATCCCATTGCTAAGACTTCTTTAAGTGCTAAATGGCTAGTGGGTACACAGTTATAGAAATCATAAATGCATGGTTGGCAGTTTTTATATACACTAGTCAATCTACTATTACATTACACAAAGAGAAGTCAAGACCTATACAGTGCTGAAGTTTACTCTCAATATTCTGAGTGTGATGATAGTACGTCCTAAAACAGTCGACAACAGAAATCAGCCAGCTACAAATGGGATGAGTGAATTGGGAGGGCCCCCAGGAACAGACAAGGTGGTCCTAGGTATCCCAATTATTGGGTGAAAGTTTGAAAATCGTGTTTTAAACCATCCAGTAAACGCGAAAACATGCAACATGCACCATAATGCCATCAAAGGTGGGAGGCCTTCAACTAGAACCAGAGAGGCAAAGACTTTTCCCATTTTATAAAAGTGTTGACATACTTTAAATAGCATTTCCTATTGTATATGTTTACATAACAAGTTCCATTATAATTGTTGACTTAAAAAGCATCATTTAAAAATTGTGACTACTGTAAATCAGGTTTATGGACAGGAAGTGCATAACACACACACATAAAAGATTATATGAATTTAACAAACTAATCGTACACTCCAGTTGGCAGATTATCTAAATTAGAATGATATGGACAGGTCCTTAGATTTAGTAGAGCTCATAATATTACATGGAGCTCAGACATGACTGCTTTTGATTAGATCTGCTTGATGTTAAGTTGCCATGGAAATTGACATACACTATCACTTTTTTCCTCAAGAAAACTATAGTCTCATTTTATTTATCCATTTTTCATAGAAAAAAAGTGTTGTATTAGCAGCAAAAATCAGTGGGTCAATTCACTGCACTTTCACCTCTAAAATGTGGGTTCAAATAAGTTTGGATAAGTCTCCTCTACTCCAGCTATAAAAAGGAGGTTGATCTGTCTCAATATAGTTCCCAGCGGACACTGGCTCAGATCAGTATACGAGCCATGGCTGGATATACTTTGGCTACGATTAGGGGAGGTAAGAGTGGAACCAAGCAAAAACAGTCCCACTGAGCTGGACAACGGCAGAGAGGCACTGGAGGAGGATGGTGTGGTCGACTGTCAAAGGCTACAGAGAGGCTGAAGAGGGCGAGGTGGAATAATATACCATACAGTCTTGGAGAATATAATTTGTGACTGGTTAGGCTCATTTTGGTGCTGTAGCAGGAGCAGTAACCTCATTGGAGAGATTCAAACATGGAGTGGCAGAAAAGATTCCCTGGAACACAGGAAGCTGGTTGAACTTGACAATTACAGGGATGTGGGCTTTATGTGGGTGAAAACACAAGCTAAAGCATTGTGGATGAATGGTAGGTGTGGAAGCTTACAAAGAGTGTTGGAGAATTCCAGCCACGAGGTGATAAAAGCGGGGATTAGCATTTGGGAAACTTCAGCCGGTCGCTTTTGAAACACTTGGGGAAAAAGGGTTCATAGAATCATAGAAATTTACAGCACAGGAGCCCGCCATTCGGCCCATCTTGTCCTTGCCAGCAGACAAAGAGCTATCCAGCCTAATCCCACCTTCCAGCACTTGGTCTGTATCCTTGTAGGTTACGGCACTTCAAATGCATATCCAAGTACTTTTTAAATGTGATGAGGGTTTCTGCCTCTACCACCTTTCAGGCAGTGAGTTCCAGACCCCCACCACCCACTGGGTGAAAAAAAATTCTCCTCAAATCCCCACTAAACCTACTACCAATTACTTTAAATCTATGCCCCCTGATTATCGAACCCTCTGCTAAGGGAAATAGGTCATAGAGGCATAACGGCACAGAAGGAGGCCATTTGGCCCATCAAGTCCGCACCGGCTCTCTGCAGAGCAATCCAGTCAGTCCCATTCCCCCGCTCTATCCCCATAGCCCTGCAAGTTTATTTCCCTCAAATGCCTATGCAGTCTCCCCTTGAAAATATTGAGCGTCTCCGCTTCCACCGGCAGCGAGTTCCAGGTCCTCACCACTCGCTGCGTAAAAAAGTTTTTCCTCACATCCCCACTGTATCTCTTGCCCAAAATCTTAAATCTGTGTCCCCTAGTCCTTGTACCATTAACTAGTGGGAACAGCCTATCCAAACCAGTCATAATCTTGTACACCTCTATCAAATCACCTCGCAACCTCCTTTGCTCCAATGAAAACAAATCCAGCTGCTCCAACCTGTCCTTGTAGCTAAGATCCCCCATCCCCGGAACCATTCTGATAAATCCCCTCTGCACCCTCTCAAGTGCCTTCACATCCTTCCTAAAGTGTGGTAACCAGAACTGGATGCAATACTCCAGTTGTGGCCTAACCAGCACTTTATAAAGGTTCAGCATAACTTCTCTACTTTTGTACTTAATACCTCTATTTACGAAGCCCAAGATCCCATATAAGAACATAAGAAATAGGAGTAGGAACAGGCCACTTGGCCCCTCGAGACTGCTCCGCCATTCAATAAGATTATGGCTGATCTTGGGCTCAAAGCCACTTCCCTGCCCGCTCCCCATACCCTTCGCTCCCTTATCTTGCAAAAATCTGTCTATCTCCACCTTAAATGTATTTAATGACCCAGCCTCCATGGCTCTCTTGGGCAGAGAATTCCACAGATTTACAACCCTCTGAGAGAAGAAATTCCTCCTCATGTCAGTTCGAAAAGGGCGACCCTTTATTCTGAAACTATGCCCCCGAGTTCTAGATTTCCCCACAAGGGGACACATCCGCTCTGCATCTACCTTGTCGAGCCGCCTCTGTATCTTATGTTTCAATAAGATCACCTCTCATTCTTCTAAATTCCAAAGAGTATAGGCCCAACCTGCTCAACCTTTCTTCATAAGTCAAGCCCCTCATCTCAGGAATCAACCGAGTGAATCGTCTCTGAACTGCCTCCAATGCAAGTATATCCTTCCTTAAATAAGGAGACCGAAACTGTACGCAGTACTCAAGGTGTGGTCTCACCAATACCTTGTACAGTTGTAGCAGGACTTCCCTGCTTTTATACTCCAACCCCCTTGCAATAAAGGCCAACATTCCATTTGCCTTTTTGATTACTTGCTGTACCTGCATTCCAACTTCCTATCCACTCTATCCAGACCCCCTCATAATTTTATACATCTCAATTAGGTCCCCCTCAGCCTCCTCTGTTCCAAAGAAAACAACCCCAGCCTATCCAATCTTTCCTCATAAGCTTTTCTTTATCCTTCCCTGTATGCCCCTTGACATCCAGGGAGCTCTAGATTTTTTAGTCCCACCCTTTTTCTTTAAGGGAACATACTTGCTCTGAACCCTCAATCTCCTCCTTGAATGCCTCCCACTGCTCTGACACTGATTTACCTTCAAGTTTCTGTCTCCAGTCCACTTTGGCTAAATCACATCTCAGCTTAGAAACATAGAAACATAGAAGATAGGAGCAGGAGTAGGCCATTCGGCCCCTCGAGCCTGCTCCGCCATTCGATGAGATCATGGCTGATCATCCAAACTCAGTACCCTGTCCCTGCCTTCTCCCCATATCCCTTGATACCTTTAGCCTTAAGAAATATATCTAACTCCTTCTTGAATATATTTACTGACTTGGCCTCAACAAAATTATCTTTTCCCCAAAAGAGAACTTTGTGTACCCTCGAAAGATACTTCCGAAACACAGCTCCAACAATGAAATCAAAATTGTCCAAAAGTAACCAGTCACATGCAATGTTCTCAATAAGTTGCGTGCACGCGCAGCCGCGTCGTTATCTGTAAGGTCCCGCACAGGCCGCTCATTGGCTTGTAAATATCGTGCATGGGCAGAAATTTAAAGGGACCGCACATTAAAAGAAACAGGCCGTGCAGAACAAAGCGCAGCTTACAGAGAACATTGGTCACACAACAGCTTGTTAATTCATCCACAAAAATACTATACAAAACAACTCTATCTTTCCTTCAATTGCCATATATTACATTAAACCATTGCAGTTTTTGGGAATTGCTTATAATAAAAATAGTATAAATCTGCAATTTTAAGAATGCGCATGTAAACATTTTCAACTGATTGGGAACTTATTGGCAGAGATTCTATCCAGCACATTTACTAAACTTGGAAAAGCACCAAACTCAATTCCCAGCTTCCGGATTGTCTGCAGGACTGAACTATTCTCTAAAAGTAATAAATGGTCTTTGTGTACTTTGTGATCAAACAGTGGGCGGAGGGCTTCAACTACACATAGCCACACAACAGGTTTTTTTTCAAAAACATCAAAAGTAACCATTTATATAATTTTAGCAATAAATACTTATGAAGACTGACTAGTCACAAGCAGCAGAAACAAAGATGCAGTTTGCTGCTTGTGTTGAATATATACTGTTACCTGATGTTTAAAAATGTCTGATTGTTAACTTTTAGCCTGCTCAAAACTGGGGGAGAAAAAAAAAGTATGAAAAAGTAGAAATTGATAAATAATAGGCTATGGGTTAATAGCTCACCGAATTTGTCAGAGCTGAATATTCTACTTCAAACTAAACTTGCACCGTTATCTTAAGAAAAAGGTCAACTGTTTCCTGGGATTAAGCTACCCTCTTATAATAAAACTTCATACACTGGGGCACAAAATTAACATCAGACACAAAGGGTTCTGACAAAGGGTCATTGACCTGAAACGTTAACTCTGTTTCTCTCTCTACAGATGCTGCCTGACCTGCTGAGTATTTCCAGCATTTTCTGTTTTTATTACAGAAAGCCTGGTGATAACCTAACCACTACTTCTCAATTTAATTAATCTCTTCTAAATATCTTCTCAATGTTGATGGTTCTGCATTATGGACATTTTCCTTTCACTTAATTTAAAACATACAGTATATACTATTCACAGGAGAATTGCTGTGCCCGAATTTTAAAAATCCAGAATCTGATTCCAGACTTGAAGGCAAAGAAACTGCGTATAAATTTGACAATTTTCCATCGCAGAAATATTCAAATCTAAAAATTCAAACTTTATAAAAAGGTTTCAAAATTTACGATTTTCTTCATAGCTTTTTATTTATTTATTTCATTCATGGGATGTGGGAGTCGCTGGCAAAGGTCAGCATTTATTGTCCATCCCTAGTTGCCCTCGAGAACATGGCAGTGAGTCACCTTCTTGAACCGTTGCAGTTTGTGTGGTGAAGGTACTCCCAACAGTGCCATTATGTAGGGAGCATCATTTCCTCAGTTTTGAATTACAATCTCCTTGAGATTAAAGGCCAACATCCATTAGCCTTTTTGATTACTTTTTGTACCTGTACGCCAGCTTTTGGTGATTAGTGTACATGTACACCCAAATCCCTTTACTCATGCACAGCTCCTAGTCTCGCACTGTTTAGAAAATAATATTCCCATTTGTCTTTCTTGGAACAAAGTGAATATTCACACTTCCCTCTATTGATATCTATCAGCCATAGTTTCTGTCCACTCACTTATTCCCTTTGTAACTTCCTGCTCCCTTCCACACAACTTACTCTCAAACTGCAAAAGGGCGAGGAAGGGAAATTTCAGCAAGGCACTTAATAAGACAAGGAACAATTTTCCAACTTAAACTCCCTCAGTCACTACCTGACAAAGCTGTTTTTCATTGAACAGTATAGCTGCACTGTAGCTACTCTACCGAATACAGAGTTATAAATACAAGATCTTCAGTAACTTGCATCAGAACTGAAATTATTGGCTAGTTACTGGTCATATGTCACAAACATGACCTTTTTTATTTGGAAACATGTACGAGTGA
Source organism: Squalus acanthias (assembly GCA_030390025.1). Classification (NCBI taxonomy): domain Eukaryota; kingdom Metazoa; phylum Chordata; class Chondrichthyes; order Squaliformes; family Squalidae; genus Squalus; species Squalus acanthias. Next base: position 258,252,832 of record CM059425.1, read on the forward strand.
ACTTTCAATATGAAAATGTTTTAAATAAAGTAGTGACGTTTTAATAGATTTAAGGTTCATTGGAAAGATGACATTTTCCTATTTATATGCATAGTGCAGCAATCCCATTTGTATGCAGAATATCCCCTAACATTTCACATGAAACAAGGATCTGCACTGACGATTAGCGTCAGTCTGGAGAGGCATAGGTTCAATCCTTGATGAATTCCTAATCCGAGCCATGTTGCACGAGAATTGCCTAGCTGAGACTTAACTAGTTCCATCGATGGCTCAGCTGGTTAACACAGTGAGTAGCTAAACCATACAGATTAAGATAATCCCATGTTTTATCTCTGGGCTGTGCTGAGTTAGGTGGGGCAACACTGCTACATTCGACTTCAATGACCCTGGATTAGGCAAGAAAGGAAACAAAAACTAAAATTGGCCAGGGTTCCTGCTCATCCAGAGATCCCTGCTGGAAATGAACATCTATAAATGTGAGGACAGAAGCAGGCTAACTATTATGTCCTCCTGTAATCAGATGGATAGCCGGCTTACATTCAAGGTCTAGGCTCTTTCACACAAAAACGGCCATTTGGGCAGGTTACCAGAGGGTGGCCAGCATGGGATTGCACCCGAATATGGTTTACATCTAATGGGGGGAGGGGGAAAAAAAAGATAAATAATAGGAATCTCTCACAGGAAGAGAGGAAATAAGACAATCATTACCATGCTATTCTGTTCTAAAGCCTCAGGAACAGTGGCACAAAAACAGAGGACATTATCACAGGGTAAAAATTACTGGCAACTAAGTTATCATATGAACACAGAGTGCTATCAAATTCTTCTCTACTTTTACAGGTGTCAACAAGTTTTATTTTATAGGGGTTAACACCTCAGTTAAAATAGCAAAGAGGAATTTAATACAAATGTGTTAAAAGTTTTTACATCACTGATAATATCACTAACAATAATCTCTGACAAAAATGGCTCCATATGTTGCAGAAAACGATCCCCATCTTTATGGAATAAACAACTCAAGTTAGTGTTTAGGTAAAGTGTACTGTAGTGTTAACATTTTAAAGTGTTGGTGCTTACAGTAAAATGAGCTATAACATTTAAAGATTTTATGTGTTTGAAGTGTTAAATCCTTATTAATGCTGCGTGTTTATTTTACACTTGGTTTTGATTTTATCACAATAATAAAAACGGTATTGTCTAATCTGTATTTGTACCATGAAAATCCAGCAACCTGGATAATCTGCCAAATGTTACAATAAAAGAAAAATGGAAAGTATATGCATTTATATAGTGCCTTTTACAACCTCAGGACATCCCAAAACGCCTTAGAACCAATGAAGTACTTTTTAAGTGTAGTCACTGTTGTAATGTAGGAAACGCAGCAGCCAATTTGCACACAGTAAGCTCCCAGAAACAGAAATTAGTTGAATGACCAGATCATCTGTTTCAATGATGTTGGTTGAGAGATAAATATCGGTCAAGACACCAGGAGAACTCCCCTATCTTCTTCAAGTAGAGCCATGGGCTCTTTTACATCTGAGAGAGAAGATGGGACCTTGGTTTTACGTCTCATCCAAAAAATGGCATCTCTGACAGTGCATCACTAAAATGGCAGCTTGGATTAGGTGTTCAAGTCTCTGGCATGAGGCTTTGAACATACAACCTCTGACTCAGAGGCACCCATGCACCTGCTGCCTTCGTCTTTCTCGGTGGTGCAGGTCGTGGGTTTAGGAGGTGCTGCAAAAGAAGTCTTAGTGAGTTGCTGCAGTGCATCCTGTAGATAGTACACATTGCAGCCAAAGTACATCAATGGTGGAGGAAGTGGATGGGCTGCCAATCAAGCGGACTGCTTTGTTCTGGACAGTTTCATAGGAGCGAGACAAAAAAAGGACACCAAGCCAAAAAAGGAGATAGTAGGTGCGGTGACCAAAAGCTAAGTCTAAGAGGTGAGTTTTAAGGAGAGCCTTAAAGGAGGAGAGGGAGGAAATTCCAGAGTTTGGAGCCTGAACAGCTGGAGGCACAGCCACTAATGGTGAAGGGAGAATGCACAAGATGCCAGAATCGGAGGAACACAAAGTTCTCAGGGAGTTGTACGGTTGGAGAAGGTTGCAGAAATAAGGAGGACCAAGGACATGAGGATTTAAACACAAGGGTGTAAATTTTAAATTGGAGGCATTGTGGAACCAAAAGTCAATGGAGATCAGCAAGGAAAGAAGAGATGACTCAGCAGAACTTGGTGCAATATAGGATCAATGAACATCCCCACCCTCAACGATGATGGAGCCCAACACGCGAATGCAAAAGACAAGGCTGAACTGTTTGCAACTATCTTCAGCCAGATGTGCCAAGTGGGTGATCCCTCTCGGCCTCCTCCCGAGGTCCCCATCATCAGATATCAGTCTTCAGCCGATTTGATTCACTCCACATGACATCAAAAAATGGTGGAGTGCACCGGACACAGCAAAGGCTACAGGCTGAGGCTGGCTATTCTGCAGCCAGTGGCTCACCTCCAGACTCCCCAAAGTCTCTCCACCACCTACAAGGCACAAGTCAGGAGTGTGATGGAATGCTCTCCACTTGCCTGGATGACTGTATCGGTGCCGTCTCCTGCTCTCGCCCTGAACTAGAACATTTCATTCACTATGCTTCCAATTTCCACCCTTCCCTCACCTTCACATGGTCCATCTCCGACTCTTCCCTTCCCTTCCTCGACTTCTCCATCTCCATCTCTGGGGATAGGTTATTGACTAACATTCACTACAAGCCCACTGACTCCCACAGCTACCTGGACTACACTTCCTCCCACCCCGCCTCCTGTAAGGACTCTATTCCATTCTCCCAGTTTCTCCGTCTCCGCCGCATCTGCTCTGATGATGCCACCTTCCATACCAGTGCTTCCGACATGTCTTCCTTTTTCCTCAACCGAGGATTCCCCTCTACCGTGTCCGTTCTATCTCCCGCACTTCTGCCCTCACCCCTGCCCCTCCCTCCCGGAACCACGATAGGGTTCCCCTTGTCCTCACCTTTCACCCCACCAGCCTCCACATTCAACGGATCATCCTCCGCCATTTCCGCCACCTCCAGCGTGATCCCACCACCAAACACATCTTCCCCTCACCTCCCCTTTCAGCATTCCGCAGGGACCGCTCCCTCCGCGACACCCTAGTCCACTCCTCTACCACCCCCAGCACCCCTTCCCCTTCGCCCGGCACCTTCCCGTGCACGCGCAGGAGATGCAACACATGCCCTTACACCTCCCCTCTTCCCACTGTCCAGGGCCCCAAACACCCCTTCCAGGTGAAACAGCGATTTACTTGTACTTCCTGCAATTTAGTATACTGTATTCGCTGCTCACGATGTGGTCTCCTCTACATTGGGGAGACCAAACGCAGATTGGGTGACCGCTTTGCGGAACACCTCCGTTCAGTCCGTAAGGGGGACCCCGAGCTCCCGGTGGCCTGTCACTTTAATTCACCGCTTCACTCCCACTCTGACCTCACCGTCCTCGGCCTATTACACTGTTCCACGGAAGCGCAGCGTAAGCTCGAGGAACAGCACCTCATCTTTCGTTTAGGCACGCTACAGCCCTCTGGACTCAATATCGAGTTCAACAATTTTAGATCATAACCTCAGCTCCAATCACATTTATATTTTATTTTTTCCACCCTTTTATTTGCCCCCCCCCCACCTTTTTTTTCCTCCTAGAAGCTGGCAGCTGTCCTTCATTCTGCCAGTGGATTTCACACTTCTTTCAGCCTTAATCTGTCACATTACCACCACCTTTAGCCTTGCATATCTCTTAATGTCTCTTAATGTCTCTTCATCTCCCCCTTTGTTCTTTTATCCCCTCTTCCTTTTCCTAGCTTTACTCTGGCCTTAAATCTATTTGATTTCCGGCTCTTCACAGTTCTGACGAAAGGTCATCGACCTGAAACGTTAACTCTCTTTCTCTCTCCAGCCTGGCCTGCTGAGTTTTTCCAGCGTTTTCTGTTGTTATTTCTTGGATAATGGTGTTCAGTTCTGCTCACCAAACTGTGAAGAGGATATAAGTATACTGGATAAGGTGAAGACAAGGACACCAAATCGGATTCCCAAGTCTAAAGCAAATGAACTACCAGGAAAGATTGGAGAAAATTGATATTCAAGTCTAGAAAGGTGGTGGTTAAGGAAAACCTCGAAATGTTATAGATAATCCCAGCATATACTTCAAAAGAAAGCCAAGAATGTAAGAAAGACATACAGTGAAATTTGTGAGACTTAAATTTAAGATAGATATCAGGAAGACTGTCTTTACTCCAAGTGTGACGAATGTTTGGAATAACCTACCAGGAAAGGAAGTAAGGACAAGAACATTGGGGATGTTCAAAATGCAAGTAGTTGCCAAATAGGGAGAGTTGGGACACTAGAGGTATGAGCTTCAGTGGCCCAAATGGCCTTTTCTTGTAAAAAAGCAAAATACTGCGGATGCTGCAAATCTGAAATAAAAACAGAAAATGATGGAAATACTCAGCAAGTCAGGCAACATTTGTGGAGAGAGAAACAGAGTTAACGTTTCAGGATGGCAGGCTGTGACTAGTGGGGTACCGCAAGGATCGGTGCTTGGGCCCCAGCTATTCACAATCTATATCAATAATTTGGATGAGGGAACTAAATGTAACATTTCCAAATTTGCTGATGATACAAAGCTAGGTGGCAGTGTCAGTTGCGAAGAGGATGTGAAGAGGCTTCAAGGGGATCTCGACAGGCTCAGTGAGTGGGCGAGAACATGGCAGATGGAATATAATGTGGATAAATGTGAAGTTATCCACTTTGGTAGAAAAAAAACCAGAAAGGCAGAGTATTTCCTAAATGGTGAAAGATTGGGGAATGCAGATGCTCAAAGGGACCTGGGTGTCCTTGTACATGAGTCACTGAAAGTGAATGTGCAGGTGCAGCAAGCCATTAGGAAGGCAAATGGTATGCTGGCCTTAATTACAAGAGGATTTGAGTACAGGAGTAAAGAAGTCTTACTCCAATTATATAGGGCCTTGGTGAGACCACACCTGGAGTACGGTGTACAATTTTGGTCTCCTTACCTAAGGAAGGATATACTTGCCATAGAGGGAGTGCAACGAAGGTTCACGAGATTGATTCCTGGGATGGCGGGACTGTCGTATGAGAAGAGATTGAGTAAACTAGGCCTGTATTATCTTGAATTCAGAAGAATGAGAGGGGATCTCATTGAAGCATACAAAATTATTACAGGGCTTGATAGGATGGATGCTGGGAGAATGTTTCCCTTGGCTGGGGAGTCTAGAACCAGGGGCCACAGCCTCAAGATAAAGGGTAGGCCATTCAGGACTGAGATGAGAAGAAATTTCTTCACACAGAGGGTGGTGAATCTTTGGAATTCTCTACCCCAGAGGGCTGTGGAGGCTCAGTCATTGGGTATATTCAAAACAGAAGTCGATAGATTTCTGACTAGTAAGGGCATCAAGGGATATGGCGATAGGGCCGGTGATTGGAGTTGAGGCAGAAGATCAGCCATGATCTTATTGAATGGCCTACTCCTGCTCCTATTTCTTATGTTATGTTAGGTCAATGATCTTGCGCCAGAACTGAAAAAAGTTAGAGATGCAACAAGTTTTAAGCAAGTACAGAGGCTGGGAAAGTGGAGAGGGGAGGAAAGAACAAAAGAGAAGTTCTGTGATAGGGTGGAAGGCAGGAGAGGTTAAAATACAAAAAAGGATAGTGCAAGGCAGAAGGAGATGGCAATGGGCAAAGTAAAGAAACAAAAGATGGGTCTAGAGGTGGTATAAATGGGAATAGCAGAATCATCAACAGCTGCAGTCCGAAAAAATGGGGGTAGAGGTTACGATCTGAAATTGTTGAACTCGATGTTGAGTTCGGAAGGCTGTAAAGTGCCTAATCGAAAGATGAGGTGCTGTTCCTCGAGCTTACGTTGAGCTTCATTGGAACCGTGTAGGAGGCCGAGGACAGAGAGGTCAGAGTGGGAGTGGAGCGAAAAATTAAAATGACAGGCGACCAGAAGCTCGAGGTTAGGCTTGAACAGAGGTGTTCCGCAAAGCGGTCACCCAATCTGTGTTTGGTCTCCCCAATGTAGAGGAAACCGCATCGTGAGCAGCGAATACAGTATACTAAATTGTAAGAAGTGTAAGTAAATCGCTGTTTCACCTGGAAGGAGTGTTTGGGGCCCTGGTCAGTGGGAAAGGAGGAGGTAAAAGGGCAGGTGTTACATCTCCTGCTCTTACACGGAAAGGTGCGAGGGTGTTGGGGGTATTTGAGGAGTAGACCGGGGTGGTCGCGGAGGGAACAGTCCCTTCGGAATGCTGAAAGGGGAGGGGAAGATGTGTTTGGTGGTGGGATTTTTCTTGTCCCTGACTTTTCTTATGTGCTTTAAGAATGGTTACCTGAGGAAAAATACCACACGGTGATTGAAGGTTATGGAACTGTACCTCAGCAACATCTTTTAGAGAGGGGGGAGAAATGGACGAGAGAAAAAAAATTATTGCACGAACGCATGCGCACACACAACAATAATTTAAAAACCAGAGCAGTGCCTAATTTAAGTAACACAGGACCACTTTTAAGGGCCCACAAAAGTCAAGTTCCACCAAATTAATATCTTGCTTCATGTGGCATTCGAATTAAGCCTGTGACAAAAGAATAGGGTATTGAACAAACAGGAATACATCAGACCCCTGTGCTAGCTGGGGGATGAGTTTTAACTAGTCCCCACATACTAGGAAGGAAGCCTCTAGACTTATCATATACACATCCGCCATACAAAAACACAAGATTTCCTCTTCTTGGACTTCCTTCCATACCACGTGGAATTATCCATGGAAAAATGTAATGGAAACTAATCATCCCAACCAAAAGGGAGTCAGGATATACCAAGAGATATCAACTATAATGTCTGCAAAGTTACCAGAATTTTCTGCATTAATAAGAACTGTGCAAGATCAAAGCGTATTGGGAAAACAGCCAAAGCTTTCTATACTTTTACAACTATTACTGAATTACTGCTTTCTGGAATTAGTATACCACAGTCCCATGCATTACAACTCTCAGGCTTGGAAAAATTTATCTTACAAGATTGATAATTTCAAGTAGTAAGCCCTCACTATCAAACTCAAATACCTAGAATATAGCGGCTATATTTGAGGTATTTGAGTTTGATAGTGAAGGCTCACTACTATTGTTCTTTCACTCCCATTAACAGAAATGCAGTGTTCTATGACAGAAGACAGCAGGGGGTCAGAACAGTGTAGCAGCGCATTTACGTTTTCAAACATTTTGGAGAAGGCTAAGTTGATAAATATTATCTTGCAAAAACTTTGAAATGGACTTTTTTACTGCCAACATTTCCTATGTCTGTTATTTGTAATAATCAAACAGCTGCAATGGAGGTGGGCGATGGAACTTTTTTACTTGAAAAATTTAAGAGAGGTTTATATGGTGCTTTTAAAAAAAGTGAAAACTGATAAATACCAAACCAAGCATTTAAATCACTAAGGTGAAAAAAAAATCAACGGCTACATATGTAAACCATTACTGTTCCCAGCATGCTTATTTAGAAAAGGAAGTCACATATATAAAGTTTAATTGGTTCTAATAAGTACAACTTACTTAAGCATTATTACGATAGCAAAATACTGCGGATGCTGGAAATCCGAAATAACAACAGAAAACGCTGGAAAAACTCAGCAGGCCAGGCAACATCCGTGGAGAGAGAAAGAGAGTTAACATTTCAGGTCGATGACCTTTCATCAGAACTGGGAAGAGCCGGAAATCAAATAGATTTAAGGCCAGGGTAAAGCTGGGAAAAGGGGGAGGGGATAAAGGAACAAAGGGGGAGATGAAGAGACATTAAGAGACATTAAGAGATATGCAAGGCTAGAGGTGAAACGTTAACTCTCTTTCTCTCTCCACGGATGTTGCCTGGCCTGCTGAGTTTTTCCAGCGTTTTCTGTTGTTATTACTTAAGCATTATGTTTGGTTCAAACAAGAAACTGAGGTAGTGAAACAATTTATGAAGACATACAATTCAAGTAATATCTATGTAAAATATAAAAAGCATTTTAAGATTTTTCCAGAAATCAAGTGTTAACTTCAGACATCCAGATTCATAACCTAAGATGTTCTTATTTTAGGCCCCATTCCATTTATATGACCATCTGAGAAAAGCCCTGAATTTAAACCTTCAATTGACATACTAATCCTCACTTGCATGCTTTCTCTACTGTATTGCTACTTGCATGCAAACTTACATTTATGTTGAAAAATAAATTGCTACCACACAAAGGCACTGACATCCCATCAGTTACATACAATCTTTAAAAGAAAAAGCCAAAAAATAATCCAGTAATTTTTGGTGAATTCAAAAAGTATATTAATTTAATCCCTGCAGACCGCACTTTACACCGTCTATTCTATCCAATGTTTATGCAGAATCAGGAAGTTAAAAGAAAATGGAATTAGTGTTAAGCAAGTTCAATAATAATGGATATTTATAATATTCAAAATATGTCAGTAAACATTCAAGAGAAATGGCAAAAGCTGAAAAAGTCCTTGATTACAGCAAGTAGAGACTTGTTCTGAATTTAAAACATTTCAAATACTGTACATTGATGATCAAATTACATGGCCAGATAAACATACTCATCCACTGCTGTCATCCTTCTTACCCAGGGTGAATCAGAGGTCAATAAGACTGATATAGTTTATGCAAATATAAATTTTACTTTTCAGTTCTTTCAGACTTCAAAGAACTCCACTGCTTTTCCTGAACTCAGAAAATTAAGACTACTGTCCAAAAATCTCAATAACCCATGTATTCTATTATTCTGAAAAAACAAAAATGGTTTTACATAAATATGTAATATAAACTCATGACCAAAATCTCAAATACTTAACACTTCCAAGGAGTATAATATTTGTTTTGCCAGCATATATGCAGTAACGAGTCATGACAGTGCATTATTTAGCCTCTATTATTCATTAAAGTAGTTCTGTTGAACATTTACTGTACATACCAAAACTGGAAAATAATCTGGCACCCTTTCGCCTAGTCTTATGCATGCATACAAAAGATATGAAGCTGATATCAGCAACCAGAAAGGCAAAAATTAGATCCTTTAGAACAAGGATTTTAAGAGTGAACTACAACAGTTGCATTTGAGATAGAAGTGAACATGCTGGTTTCTAAAAGTAAAACTTTTTCTGCAATTCTAATAAGAAATTTGGTGCTGTACATTCAATTCACTGCTGCTGCCCAATATTAGTATCTCTGCTTTAAATACATTAATCATACACAGACAGAAAGACAGTGAATCACTAGTAAATAAATTCAGAGAGTCAGAAGAGAACATTTAAAACTTGAATCAACACATCAATTATAAACCTCTAAACTGGCAACTACAGTACAAAACCTGGACTTTTTAAAAAGGTCAAGTCCAAAATAAATACTTGGGGGAAGCACGAAGGAAAAAAGGCAGCATTCACAGCATGCTCTACCTCCAGATGTCACATCAAACAATGTTAGAGAATGTTCATTTTAAAAGCAAATCACAAGCCTGATGGTAATGCTGATGAATAATATGACAAAACAGAAACTATTAGAAAAAGTTCAGTAACATGTGGAAATGTTATTAAAAAATATTTTACATGTGCATACACTTCAGACAACACCAACGGTCTAATGAAAATTTCTGATCACACTTGAGAAAAATATAAAGAAACAATCAATTAGACTTTGTAGCCTTAAAAAGGACACACATTAACACTTTTGCAAAAGCAGAATGTTGCATTATGTTTTACAATGTATCGTATTCCTGTTCTCATAAAACAGCACATCCTTTGAATTATATTGAGCAAAGCCACAGGACATTTGCTAAAAAAAATGACTAGATATAAAGGTTATACACAAAATCTACTTTAAGTTCCATTCCAATGTTATTGTAATTTTACAGAATGTGCTTTCGTACTATAAAAGAGATCAAGTAAAATGAAACCATTACCCCAGAATTTTTGGGAGTGGAAAAAAAAGGCACAAGCACACAAGGGCATTCCAACTTGAAGGACAAATAATCTATTCATTGTTGAGCAAAAAGCAACTCTGGTAAACAGATCATTGATTTTCATCAATTCCAAAGTACACCTACTTGAGTTGGAACTATAAATTAGCAAACTTAGGAGTAACTAGGTTTACAATTTCACTATATACATAACTTTTAATCTAAAATTAAAGGTCAGATCTAATACACAACTGTAGCATCATACCTCAAAGATGTTATGCATCCATAGGATGAAAACTTGTGATTAGCTGAAATAATTACTATCTGCCACATTATATCGGCAGAAACCAACAACCAGCACAAAACTAAATTACTCAATTTGTTTTCCAAGACTCTCATTCACAAACCAATGACACAAAATTAAGATCTCTGGAAAGATGTCGTTCTTACTTCTTTTGGCAGCCATGTTTGCCTTACAAGCATTGCTACATAAGTGTAAAAATTTAATTTAAACATAATAAACACAACATTTCTCAGCCATAAACCTATTTTATCTTAGAAATCCCCATAATCATATAATGTCCCTTCACACAGACCTGCCATATTCTCTGCGGCCTGAGGTTCTACTAGGGTTTTCTTGCCAATATTTCCCATGTATTGAAAATGCCCCAACTCAGTTTGCAATCTATGACAATTAGGAGACTGTAATTTTTATCTCACTCTGCTGTTGCAATGTTAGTCTAGCGGAATATTTATTCTTGAAATTTTCACTACCAAGAGATAAAAGGCTGGACTGAACTGGAGTAAAGTGAACCGCAGGCATTATTTAGCCTATGACCAAGCAGAGTTTGGCCTAAAATGGGTTTTGCGTGGGGGATCTTTTGAGACATTCTGGATAGCAGCTATAATAGATTGTTGGGAACTAGGTATGTGACTTAACTGAATAAATGTTAAATGATAGCAAAATACTGCGGATGCTGGAAATCCGAAATAACAACAGAAAACGCTGGAAAAACTCAGCAGGCCAGGCAGCATCCGTGGAGAGAGAAAGAGAGTTAACGTTTCAGGTCGAAGACCTTTCATCAGAACTGGGAAGAGCTCTTCCCAGTTCTGATGAAAGGTCATCGACCTGAAACGTTAACTCTCTTTCTCTCTCCACGGATGCTGCCTGGCCTGCTGAGTTTTTCAAATGTTAAATGATGTTTTTTTATTGCTTGGGCAAGTTATCTGAATGTTTTAAAGAGAAGTCACCAGAAGCAAAACTATAACATGCAGAAACTCACTTTTTATTTCAGCAGTGATCTTGCTGGCTCCTGGCTTGTCTTGACCTCAGACCTACACTATGCCCATCCCAAGCTCCTCCCAGATAGAAATAATTAATGTAATTTTAATTCAGATGCTCCAGTATCTTATCAATGAAAGTATATATATAAAAAAGAGCACAATATGAAATAAGCTGTAGCCCAATAAAAGCTAATAAACAGAAACACTAAGCGACAATATTAATACAGCTGGACCTACAACCCAGGAGTCAGAGAAAAGTGAAGGAGGCACAAATAGGGAGGGGTGAAGACTGAGACAGTAATACATATTATATATATACAAAAACATATAAAAACAATGAAAATGTGTAAACCGCAGAGACACAAAGACAGACACACACACTCGTCAGTGGGTATGAAATAAGCTACCAGTGTGTGGGAAACACACAGAATGACTAGCTCTTTTGAGATGAAAACAATCTTATAATTAAAGACTGTGAACTACAATTCAGATCAAAACATCACGGTCAATATATTTTTAAAAAGTTATTAATCTTGCTTCTGTACCCAATGTATTAGTTAAATACTGTAACATAGTCAACTTGGCAGCAAGCAAAAGCAGAGTTCTAAAGCAAATCCTAGCAAGCCTGTGTTTTGTCTAGCTGACCTAGCTAAAAAGATTAAGCCTAAAACTGCATACAACCATCTGCTGAAGGCAACTATTGACTGAATTATCTGATCAACTATACTGCAACAGAAAGTCTACCATCTGCATTTTATAACTAAATATAAAGTTAGTCATTTAAAAAATATAAATCACAAGAATTCTTTTCAATATTTTAAAGAGTAATAATGAGGTCTTTTGGGTTCAATAGTTTAAGTGTGTTTTTTAAAATTAAAATTATTAGAGCTTACTTACAGCTGCAAACAATTTTGTTACAGCCAAGTTCCATTATTTTCAACTGACTGCAGATGCATCAACACGGTTGATTCCCTTACGTAAATAAGTCGGAGAAGTAAAGGAATCATTGCATGGGGGAGGATGGCAAAGGAGAATTATGAAGTCAATCTATAAAAGAAGAAAAGACATTTGGCCCATATCCGAAATCATTTCAAATGGCCAAATTGTTCTTTGTAGCTGATTTCACAACTTTGGAATCCGCCCCAAGACGACCATCTGGTCCACTTAAACACAGGGCCTGCAAATCTGATTCCAGCAGGAAAGTTACAAATTTTAAGTGGTCATCACATTAATGTAATTGTGAAAGCTGCAGCACTGTCTTCCAGCTTCAAAGCAAGAAATACTGTACGAGCCAATACTTGAACAGTTTATCTGTCTCAAACACAAAATCCACCTCCTCCTTAGCCTATATCTAAGGCTGTACAATACAGAAACAATTGGAACTACTGTAACAGTTTACTGATAAGGGTGAAGCCATCGTGCTGAAGCTATATAGTGCTCTGATCAGGCCACACCTTGAATCGTGTTCAGTTTTGGTCACATAGAAACATAGAAGATAGGAGCAGGAGTAGGCCATTCGGCCCCTCGAGCCTGCTCCGCCATTCGATGAGATCATGGCTGATCATCCAAACTCAGTACCCTGTACCTGTCTTCTCCCCATATCCCTTGATACCTTTAGCTTTAAGAAATATATCTAACTCATTCTTGAATATATTTAATGACTTGGCCTCAACTACCTTCTGTGGTAGAGAATTCCACAGGTTCACCACTCTCTGGGTGAAGAAATTCTTCCTCATTTCTGTCCTAAATGGCTTACCCCTTATCCTTAGATTATGACCCCTGGTTCTGGACTCTCCGACCATCGGGAACATTCTTCCTGCATCTAGTTTGTCCAGACCTGTCAGAATTTTATATGTTTCGATGAGATCCCCTCTCATTCTTCGATACTCCAGCGAGTATAAGCCCAATCGACCCAATCTCTCCTCATATGTCATTCCTGCCATCCCAGGTATCAGCCTTGTGAATCTTCGCTGAACTCCTTCCATGGCAAGAACATCCTTCCTCAGATAAGGCGACCAAAACTGCACACAGTACTCAAGGTGTGGTCTCACCAAGGCCCTGTACAACTGCAGCAGGACATCCCTGTCCCTATACTCAAACCCTTTCGCTATGAAGGCCAACACTGAAGCACGAGGTGAACATTCAAGCCCTGGAAGCAGTATACAGAAAGGCCAGGGAGCATTGCCCACTGTCAGGGGACTGGATTATGAAGGTTAGAAAATTTCAGTCTTCAGCCTTAAAAAACAGGCCAATGAATTAGGACCTTATAGATGACACAGAAAAGGTTAACCCCCGAGGTAATAGTTCAAACTAAGCCACGACTGCAAGACAAAGTAAACTAGTAAAAGTCAAGTTGAAGACTGAAGCACTTCATGTTATTAATACCTGGAATGGTCTTCCAGATTGGATTAAAAGCCAAAAACACTGGATTTTTTCTAATAAGTAGTTAGATGCTGTGATGGATGGGGGGGGCGGCGGGCACAGAGGTTTCTGTGGAAGGATGAGCAAAATGGGTCAAATGACCTCCCTCGTTTTATTATAGAAGCACAGACATTTTTTTTGCCGGGGGGGGGAGAGAGAGAAGAGTGGGAAGGGAAATTAACTAATACCAAGCCATTTTCTCATTTTAGGATTGCTCTTAACATAACCTCACTTATCTGATTAACATCCTCTCGTTATCTAAGGCCAGCAATGGTCCCATCCATTGAATACATGCTAGTACAACAACTTGTATTTATATAGCGTCTTTATCGTAGTAAAATGTCCCAAGGTGCTTCACAGGAGTATTATAAGACAAAAAATTTGACACCGAGCCACATAAGGAGAAATTAGGGCAGGTGACCAAAATCTTGGTCAAAGGTTTTAAGGAGCGTCTTAAAGGAGGAAAGAGAGGTAGAGAGGCGGAAAGATTTAAGCAGGGAATTCGAGAGCTTAGGGCCTAAGCAACAGAAAGCACGGCCACCAATGGTTGAGTGATTATAATCAGAGATGCTCAAGAGGGCAGAATTACAGGAATGCAGATATCTCCGGGGGGGGGGGGGCTGAAGGAGATGACAGAGATAGGGAGGGGTATGCCCATTGAGGGATTTGAAAACAAGGATGAAAACTTTGAAATCGAGGGGTTGCTTAACCAGGAGCCAATGTAGGTCAGTGGGCACAGGGGTGATGGGTGAACAGGACTTGGTGCGAGTTAGGACATGAGCAGCCGAGTTTTGGATTTCAAGTTTATGTAGGGTAGAATGTGGGAGGCCAGCCAGGAGTGCGTTGGAATAGTCAAGTCTAGAGATAACAAAGGCATAGTTGAGGGTTTCAGCAGTGGATGAGCTGAGGCAAGGGCGGAGACGGGCGGTGTTACGGAGGTGGAAATAGGTGGTCTTAGTTATGCTGCAGATATGTGGTCGGAAACTCATTTCAGGGTCAAATATAACACCAAGGTGGCAAACAGTGTGGTTCAGCCTCAGACAGATGTTAGGGAGAGGGATGGAGTCAGTGGCTAGGGAACGGAGTTTGTGGCGGGGACCAAAAAACAATGGCTTCAGTCTTCCCAATATTTTAATTGGAGAAAATTTCTGCTCATCCAGACCTGGATGTCAGACAAGCAGTTTGACAATTTAGAGACCGTGGAGGGGTCGAGAGAAGTGGTAGTGAGATAGAGCTGGGTGTCATCAGCGTACATGTGGAAACTGACGCTATGTTTTCGGATGATGTCGCCAAGGGGCAACATGTAGATGAGAAATGGGAGGGGGCCAAGGATAGATCCTTGGGGGACACCAGAGGTAACGACGTGGGAGCGGGAAGAGAAGCCATTGCAGGTGATTCGCTGGCTATGATTAGATAGATAAGAATGGAACCAGGCGAGTGCAGTCCCAGCCAGCTGGACGACAGTGGAGAGGCTTTGGAGAAGGTTGAAGTGGTCAACCGTGTCAAAGGCTGCAGACAAGTCAAGAAGTATGAGGAGGAATAGTTTACTTTTGTCAGTCAGAAAGGATGTCATTTGTGACTTTGACGAGAGCTGTTTCGGTACTGTGGCAAGGGCAGAAACCTGATTCGAGGGATTCAAACATGGAGTTGCGGGAAAGATGGGCACGGATTTGGGAGGCGACAACACGTTCAAGGACTTGAGAGGAAAGGTTTCCTACTGTGCGTCCCCAGCCCACCCATCTTATTAATGTTGATGACCGTGTCCAGCGTCATAGTCAGGAGTTTACAGACCTGAATAACCAAAAATATGAAGCAACCCCATCCCAGGGGCCCTTGCAACACACACATTGCACTAAAGCATACACATTACATTGACTGGAAATCAGTGAGGCTAAACCTTATGTTATAAACAATGTATTTAGTCAGTAATAGTTAGCAATAAAAACAGAATATATAAACAGATCACACAAATTAGCATCAGGACAGTCCATTACCTCAAAACCAGAATAACGCCCACTGAGGTCGTGAATTGCAAAAATGTAAAATGCGATGAATGCAAGGACACTTGGACTTCTCTACCTCCGAGTATCCTCGACTGAAAAAAGAGTTTAAATCAATCATAGACTCCATTAAAATCTACAAGACTTGTTATTTCTCTTCCTCCTCCTCCTGGATTGCAATTACTAAACCGCGATTATGCTTATCTACATCGTACACGTTGTCATATTTCATCTTGCAGTAATCCAATTTACTGACACACGCCTGCAATACAAACCAGAGGACACAGGCAGGATGCAGCAGGGAGATCGTTGTGTGTCTGTGTGGGAAGGGGGGCGGGGGCGGGGGCGGGGGTATTACATTTTATTACATGGGGTCGTTGTTGTATAGATGTGTGTATGGCGGCGGGGTGTTATTTTTCATTGTATGGGGTCGTTGTGTGTGTGTATAGGGTGGGGGTGTTATATTTTATTACATTCGGTCGTTGTGTGTGTGGGTTTTTTTTTTAATGTTATTACATGCAAAGTTTTTTTTAATATCAAATTATTTGCTTTTTCTTTTGCACAAAGCTAAGTAACCGTGATGGTGGAGATTGAGGAGCGGGGCTGGCGGGGAGGGTGAAAGAAAGAGAGAGAACAAGAGGAAATACAACGTTACCAGGAGGAGGAAGAGGAGGGGGGAAAATGGATGGTTAACAGTGCATAGCAATAAAATCGGTTCACAGCTCGCAATAAAAGCCACACAGAGAAGTCAGTGAGCAGCCTCCGCCGCCGCCACAATATCACAGAGACATGCACACACGGATGCTTACTGCAGCCTAGCAGCCGCCGGATTTACATTGAGCACCGCCCGCTTCACTCGGCCCTTGCTGCAGCTCCTTACCTTGCAACGCGCGGTTCTTTATTTGAGGTGACGGGGATGTGTGTGTAATTTTATGAGGTGAGAGAAGGAGATATTAATTTTTTTTTCTCTCTCTCCCCCCCGCCCCGTCTTCTTTTCTCTCTCACGCTCTCGCTCTCTTTTCCCCTCCTCTAACTCCGCCTCTCTAGTACAAACACACTGACATTGGGGCGGCGGTGACGACGGACAGCCTGCGGAGTCGGCTTGCTCTAACATCGGCCTCTCTCATTGGAGCAAAACGGGAGGGGGCGGGCAGTACGACTGGAGAGAGGGGTGTTTTTTTTAAAGATGCGTTAATTTCATTGGTCGGATTCGGATGATCTCCATTTCCACCCCCCCCCTTCCCTTACGCAGTACGCTCCTCTCTCCCGCGCGCGCATTGCGCGAGGCCGCAACTCTGCACGTGAGCGCCCCGTAACCCAACGGTCCGGCGCGTGCGCGCGCACTCTCCAACGGCCCGGCGCGCGCTATAAACGGTTTGAATGGAATTTTTGATGTCGATTATTTGGCTTGATTGTGTGTGGAAAAAAAAATCATAATTACAAGTAACTAAACGTTCTTTTGCTTAGACTTGCATAATCTGTTTTTTTTTGCGATGTTAGAAGAAAGACTTGCATTGCTATAGCGCCTTTCACAACCACCGGACGTCTCAAAGCGCTTTACAGCCAATGAAGTACTATTATGAAGTGTAGTCGCTGTTGTAATGTGGGAAGCACGGCAGCCAATGCGCCAACAGCAAGCTCCCACAAACAGCAACGTGATAATAACCAGATAATCTGATGTTGATTGAGGGATAAATATTGCCCAGGACACCAGGGATAACTCCTCCCTGCTCTTCTTCGAAATAGCGGCCGTGGGATCTTTTACGTCCACCTGAGCGAGCAGACGGGGCCTCGGTTTAACGTCTCATCCGAAAGACAGCACCTCCGACAGTGCAGCGCTCCGCTGGAGTGTCCGCCTGGATTTTTGTGCTCAAGTCCCATGGAGTGAGGACTTGAACCCACAACCTTCATGACTCAGAGGCAAGTGTGCTACCCACTGAGCCACAGCTGTTGGTTGAGGGATAAATATTGGCCAGGACACCAGGGATAACTCCCCTGCTCTTCTTCAGAATTAGTGCCGTGGGAACTTTTCTGTCCACCTGAAGGGGCCACAGTTTAATGTTTCGATCCAAAACGGTGGCATAGTGAGTGGTTAGCACTGTTGCCTCACAGCGCCAGGGACCCGGGTTCGAATCCGGCCTAGGGTGACTGTCTGTGTGGAGTTTGCACATTCTCCCCGTGTCTGCGTGGGTTTCCTCCGGGTGCTCCGGTTTCCTCCCACAGTCCAAAGATGTGCGGGTTAGGTTGATTTGGCTATGATAAATTGACCCTTAGTGTTTTGGGGATTAAATACGTGGGGTTACGGGGACAGGGTGGGATATGTGTCGGTGCAGGCTCGATGGGCCGAAATGGCCTCTATCTGCACTGTGGGGATTCTGTGATTCTGTGAAAAGTGCGGCACTCCCTCCAGTACTGCACTGGGAGCGTCTGCCTAGATTTTTGTGCTCGAGTCTCTTGAGTGGGATTGTGAACCCACACCCTTCTGACTCAGAGATGGGAGTGCTACCCACTCAGCCACAGTGAAATTACATCTCCCCCACATTGGTATTCTGAAGGTGTTAGCTCTTCACTGGGGTCAACAACAACTTGTATTTTTATATAGCGCCCTTTAACGTACTAATAACGTCCCAAGCTGCTTCACAGGAGCAGTTAACAGACAAAATTTTGACACCGAGCCACCTAAGGAGAAATTAGGGCAGATAACCAAAAGCTTGGTCAAAGAGGTAGGCTTTAAGGAGCGTCTTAAAGAAGGATAGAGAGGCAGCGAGGTTTAGGGAGGGAATTCTAGAGCTTAGGGCCTTGGCAGCTGAAGGTACAGCCACCAATGGTGGAGCGATTATAATCGGGGATGCTCAAGAGGGCAGAATTAGATTGGAAACGGTTGAAATTGGCATTTAACGCTCAATGGGATGGGGGGGTCCCTTTGTTTTTGATGGTGTTGATTATTTTCATGTGGAATTTTGTGCATGTGTTTGTGGAAAAATTCCTAATTGCAAGTAACTAAACGTTCTTTTGCTTAGACTAAAGAAAGAACTTGCATAATCTTTTTTATTTGTGATGTTGGTTAAGGGATAAATATTGGCCAGGACAACTCTTCTGTTCTTCTTCAAAATAGTGCTGTTTTCACATTCACCTGAGAGGGTAGATGGGGCCTTAGTTTAACATCTCATCCAAAAGACAGCGCCTCCGACAGTGCAGCAATCCCTCAGCACTGCACTGGAGTGTCAATCTAGATTTCTGTGCTCAAGTCTCTGGAGTGGAGACTTGAACCCACAACTTTCATGACTAAGAGATGGGAGTGCTACCACACTGAGCCACTGTGAAATTACATCTCCCCAGCACTGGCATTCTGAAGGTGTTAACTCTTCACTGGGGTCCAATATTCACTGGTCACCTCACCCAACTGAGTCTGGATATATCTGGACATGATATTCATTCGGGCACAGGAGCCCAGCCTGATCCTGATGTGTTCACCCACCCTGACGTATCTCCAGCAGGGGCCATTGAATAGCAATCAAGAGCGAGAACCCATACTGAGCACGTTTGTTACATGTACAGCTGCTGGCAGATGCTCACAGTGGGCCAGACAGGAGCATTATACCAGGTAATGCACGGTGTATTATTCCACTACTGTGTGTCATTTATTTTGCCTCTTAAGACCAGCAGGAGTAATTGCTGTGCCCTCCAGTGTCCATTAGAAGCTAATGTTTATCATGGTCAAAGTGGTCATACTTTTTGAAATGGACGCATCTAGTGACAATGGAATTGAGGGAATGGAGGAGGCCATACCAGGTGGACCGGCCAGGCTAGGAGAGAGTATGGGTTATACTGGGGACAAGGGCATAGAAACATAGAAGATAGGAGCAGGAGTAGGCCATTCGGCCCCTCGAGCCTGTTCCGCCATTTAATGAGATCATGGCTGATCATCCAAATTCAGTACCCTGTCCCTGCTTTCTCCCCATATCCCTTGATCCCTTTAGCCTTAAGAAATATATCTAACTCCTTCTTGAATATATTTCATGAATTGGCCTCAACTGCCTTCTGTGGTGGAGAATTCCACAGGTTCTCCACTCTCTGGGTGAAGAAATTCCTCCTCATCTCAGTCCTAAATGGCTTACCCCTTATCCTTAGACTGTGACCCCTGGTTCTGGACTCCCCCGCCATCGGGAACATCCTTCCTGCATCTAGTCTGTCTAGTCCTGTTAGAATTTTATAAGTTTCAATGAGATCCCCTCTCATTCTTCTAAACTCTAGCTAATACAAGCCCAATCGACCCAATTTCTCTTCATACGTCATTCCTGCCATCCCAGGTATCAGTCTGGTGAATCTTCGCTGCACTCCCTCCATGGCAAGAACATCCTTCCTCAGATAAAGCGACCAAAACTGCACACAATACTCAAGGTGTGGTCTCACCAAGGCCCTGTACAACTGCAGCAAGACATCCTTGCTCCTGTACTCGAATCCTCTCGCTATGAAGGCCAACATACCATTTGCCTTCTTAACCGCCTGCTGCACCTGCATGCTTACCTTCAGCGACTGGTGCACAAGGACACCCAGGTCTCGTTGCACTTCTCCTTTTCCCAATCTATTGCCATTCAGATAATAATCTGCCTTCCTGTTTTTGCCACCAAAGTGGATAACCTCACATTTATCCACATTATACGGCATCTGCCATGCATCTGCCCAATCACCCAACCAGTCCAAATCATACTGGAGTTTCTCTGCATCCTCCTCACAGCACACACGCCCACCCAGCTTTGTGTCGTCTGCAAACTTGGAGATATTACATCTAGTTCCCTCGTCTAGATCATTAATATATATTGTGAATAACTGGGGTCCTAGCACCGATCCCTGCGGTACCCCACTAGTCACTGCCTGCCACTCGGAAAAAGACCCGTTTATTCCAACTCTTTGCTTCCTGTCTGCCAACCAGTTCTCTATCCAAGTCAGTACCTTACCCCCAATCCCATGTGCTTTAACTTTGCATCAAAGACAGAGGTGAGGGAGTAATTGAGCAGATCGACAGTTGCAGAAGTAACGTGGCAAATGGAAAACTAGGCAATTGAGAGTTTGAAAGTGCAGTTGTAAGTGACTTGGGCAGGGTTTTTTCCAGGGTTGGACACAGAAGGAAGTGACATTGGAAGGGGATAGGGGATGTACGTGGTGAGGAATTCAAAGAAGTGGTCAGAAATGGCTTTGTCTGTGATCGAGACGATAGGAGGAGAGATAAAATATGAGATGGCAAGGTTGAGAGAGTGGCCGAGAATATGGGTAGGAGAGTTTTCTGGAAGAAAGTATATGAGAGAACAGAAGGACAGTGAAACCAAAGGACAGCAGGCAAGGTGAGTTGCGATGGAGATTGAAATCACTGAGGATGAGGATTCGCTCAGGGCAGAGGCTGAGGGAGGAAAGGAGTGAGGATATCGGTGAGAAACTGGGTGGTTTGGCGGGGAGGGAGGGCAGTAGAGAGCTATGATTTTAAAGGAGAGGCGAAGGGGTGAAACACGGTGAGATGCTCAAAGGAGGAGAAGGTGCCAAAGGAATAGAGGGAGAGAACATGGTGTGATTTAGTGATAAGGGCCACACTGCCGCCGCAGCGGTTTGGGCAAGGCAGACAGTAAAAACTATAGCCAGGCGGGGTGGCTTCAGGAAGGGGCAAAATATCGCCATCCATGGGCCAAGCTTCTGTCATAGCCATGATGTCAATGCAAAAATTCCACAATAAGTGGCATCATGGCATCATGGCTATGACACAGTTACCAGAATGGTTCCGGGGATGGGGGATTTTAGCTACAAGGACAGGTTGGAGAAGCTGGATTTGTTTTCATTGGAGCAAAGGAGGTTGAGGGGTGATTTGATAGAGGTGTACAAGATTATGACGGGTTTGGATAGGCTAGACAGGGAAAGGCTGTTCCCACTAGTCGATGGTACAAGGACTAGGGGACACAGATTTAAGGTTTTGGGCAAAAGATACAGGGGGAACGTGAGGAAAAACTTTTTTACACAGCGAGTGGTGAGGACCTGGAATTCGCTGCCGATGGAAGTGGTGGAAGCGGAGACACGCAACGTTGTCAAGGGGAGACTGGATAGGCACTTGAGGGAAATAAACTTGCAGGGCTACGGGCATAGAGCGGGGGAATGGGACTGACTGGATTGCTCTACAGAGAGCCGGCGCGGACTCGATGGGCCGAATGGCCTCCTTCTGTGCCGTTATGACTCTAAGTTCCTGGATGGCAATGGCCTTTTTCACGAGTGAATGGACATTCTGGAGGGAAATGTGGAGAGGGGCCGTTATTGTTGATCTGCAGGTAGAGTCCAAGGGGGCAGTGGTGGGTGGGGTGAGCGGGATGGAAGGAGATTGGTGAGATTGGCCCAAGTGAGTGCTCTGGGCGTGAAGGTTAGTGAGAAAGGAAGTTGGGGAAGTTAGAGTTGCTGCTAATAATGACGCAGCGATGGGTGTTTCAATAGGCCCATCAGAGAATGCTGAGAGAGGCACAAGAGGGTAGCTGTGGGTTTATCTACAGGGGATTCTTACCTCGGGTTTGGGCAGGGGAGTATGAAGTAGTCTTTTAGCAGTCTAAAAACAGAGGTCACAAATTTTTTGGTCTCAGTTTCTTTTCAGCAGAGCAGGAACCGGGAGGAGCGGGAAGTCGGCGTAGGACCAAGGGGACACAAGACCGGGAAGTCAGCGAAAGACCAGGGAGGTAAGACTAACTGGTAAGTACTTTCCTCAAACCTTCCTAGAAAGTACAACTAAAACTAGTGCGATTTGGTTAGTTTAAAAAGGAATAAGAGGAGTACAGTATACATTGGTCTAAGTAAGCTTCGGGAAAACAAAAGTCAATAAATAAACTAAAACTAGAAAATTAATAAGTAATATAAGGGTTAAGTCATGGCAGTAGAGCTCGGACCTGTGTCATGCTCCTCCTGTAACATGTGGGAAATCATGGACGCTTCCTGTGTCCCTGACAACCATGTGTGCGGGAAGTGTGTCCAGCTGCAGCTCATGTGGGACCGCATGACGGCCCTTGAGCTGCGGATGGACTCACTTTGGAGCATCCACGATTCTGAGAGGGTTGTGAATAGCACATTTAGTGAGTTGGTCACACCGCAGGTTAAGGCCAGAGTAGATAGTACATGGGTGACCAAAAGGCAGAGCAAGGGCAGGAAGGTAGTGCAGAAATCCCCTGGGGTTGTCTCCCTCAGCAACAGGTTCACCGCCTTAGGTGCTGTTGTCGGGGGGGATGACTCATCGGGGGAAGGCACCAGCAGCCAGGCTCATGGCACCATGACTGGCTCTGTTGCAAAGAAGGGAGGGAAAAAGAGTGGCAGGGCTATAGTAATAGGGGATTCGATTGTAAGGGGAATAGATAGGAGTTTCTGTGGTCGCGACCGAGACTCCAGGATGGTAATTTGCCTCCCTGGTGCAAGGGTCAAGGATGTCTCGGCGCGGGTGCAGAACATTCTGGAGGGGGAGGGGGAACAGCCAGTTGTCGTGATACATGTTGGTACCAACGACGTAGCTAAAAAAAGGGAAGAGGTCCTACAAGTAGAATTTAGGGAGTTAGGAGCCAAGCTAAAAAGTAGGACCTCGAAGGTAGTAATCTCTGGATTACTACCAGTGCCACGTGCTAGTAAGAGTACAGAGAACAGGATAGTTAGGCTAAATACGTGGCTTGAGCAGTGGTGTAAGAGGGAGGGTTTTAAATTTTTGAGGCATTGGGACCAGTTTTGTGGTAGGTGTGACCTATACAAAAGGGACGGTCTACACCTGTGCAAAGATGGAACTGAGGTTCTCGGGGTAAATTTTGATAAAGCAGTTCGGGAGCATTTAAACTAGTATGGCAGGGGGCTAGAAACCCATGTAGTGAAATAGAGGAAAGTGAAAGGCAGACAGAAATAAATGGTAAAAAGGAGAGGAACAAAAAACAAAGGGCCAAACTAATTCATAAAAAATGTGAGCATAAAAAAAGCCTGAGGGTTTTATACCTTAATGCGAGAAGCATCAGGAACAAGGTAGATGAATTAGCTGTGGAAATAGAGGTTAATAATTATGATCTAATTGGGATTACGGAAACATGGTTGCAGGGTGAGCAGGGCTGGGAGCTTAACATACAGGGGTATTCAGTATTTAGGAAGGATCGACAAAAAAGAAAGGGAGGAGGGGTAGCATTGCTGGTAAAAGAGGGGATAAATGCAATTGAAAGGAAGGATATTAACTCAGTTAATACAGAATCTATATGGGTGGAGCTAAGAAATAGCGAGGGGCGAAAAACATTAATAGGAGTGGTATATAGGCCTCCAAATAGTAAAATAGAGGTTGGGGAGGGCATCACGAGGGAAATTAGAGAAGCGTGCAATAAGAGCACAGCTGTCATCATAGGTGACTTTAACTTACATATAGATTGGACTAGCCTAATCAGTAAAAATAATGAGGAGGAGGAATTCCTTGAGTGTTTAAGGGATGGTTATCTGGATCAATATGTCGAGGAACCAACTCGGGAACAGGCTATATTGGACTGGGTACTGTGCAATGAGAAGGGACTAATTAGTAATCTTGTTGTACGGGGACCCTTGGGTCAGAGCGATCATAACATGATCGATTTCTCACTCGAAATGGAGAGCGAAGAAATTGACTCAGAGACTCAGGTCCTGAATTTAAACAAGGGGAATTATGATGCCATTAGACGGGAACTGAGTAGGTCTGATTGGACAACGTTCCTGGGAGGACTGGAGGTAGATAAACAATGGCAAGCATTTAAAGATAGAATGACAAAATTGCAAAAATTGTTTATACCAATCTGGCATAAAAGGAAATCTAAAAAGGTGACTCAACCGTGGATAACAGGGGAAATTAGAGACAGCATAAAATCCAAAGATAGGGCGTATAAAATAGCCAAAAAACGCGCCAGAGCGGAAGATTGGGAACAGTTTAAGATAGAGCAAAGGAGGGCAAAGGGCTTAATCAAGAAGGGCAAAATAGCTTACGAAAGCAAGCTGGCGGAAAATATAAAAACTAACTCCAAAAGCTTTTATAAGTATATCAAGAGGAAAAGACTGGTGAAAACCAAAGTTGGTCCATTGCAGTCAGATACGGGGGAATATATAATGGGAAATAAGGAAATGGCAGACCAACTAAATGCATACTTTGGGTCAGTCTTTACGAAGGAAGACACAAAAAACCTCCCTGGGATATCGGGAAAAATAGGGACATTGGCAAAGGAGGAACTGACGCAAATCAATATCTCTAAGGATATGGTGTTAAGGAAGCTAAAGGGATTGAAGGCGGACAAATCCCCAGGGCCTGATAACATGCATCCTAGGGTACTGAAGGAGGTGGCCCTAGAGATAGCGGATGCACTAAGCATGATTTTTCAGAATTCATTAGACTCGGGAACAGTGCCCATGGATTGGAGGGTAGCTAACGTTACCCCACTATTCAAAAAGGGGGGTAGGGAAAAAGCAGGTAATTACAGACCTGTAAGCCTTACATCAGTTGTGGGCAAAATGCTGGAGTCCATCATTAAGGATGAAATAGCCGAGCACTTAGCAAATGGGGACAGGATAGGACAGAGTCAACATGGATTTACAAAGGGTAAATCGTGCTTGACTAATCTATTGGAATTTTTTGAGGGAGTAACTGGTAAAATAGATGGGGGAGAGCCAGTAGATGTGGTGTACCTGGACTTCCAAAAGGCCTTCGATAAGGTCCCACATAAAAGATTAGCATGGAAAATTGAAGCTCATGGGATAAAGGGGAAAGTATTGACGTGGATAGAGAACTGGCTGTCAGATAGAAAACAGAGAGTTGGAATAAACGGCTCATTTTCTGAATGGCAGGCAGTAACAAGTGGGGTACCACAGGGATCTGTCCTGGGTCCCCAGCTGTTCACAATTTATATTAATGACCTGGATCAGGGAGTCGAATGCAGCATTTCCAAATTTGCAGACGACACTAAACTAGGAGGGGGGGTGGGCTCAGAGGAGGAGACCAGGAAGCTCCAGAGCGATTTGGACAGACTGGGTGATTGGGCGGATAAATGGCAGATGCACTATAATGTGGACAAGTGCGAAGTTATCCACCTTGGGTGCAGGAACGGGAGGGCAAATTATTATTTAAATGGCAATAAATTGGGAGAGGGGGAAGTACAGAGAGACCTGGGTGTTCTTGTACACCAGTCACTGAAGGCGAGCATGCAGGTGCAACAGGCGGTCAAGAAGGCAAACGGTATGCTGGCCTTCATAGCAAAAGGGTTGGAATACAGGAACAGGGATACCTTGCTGCAGCTGTACAGGGCACTGGTGAGACCACACCTCGAGTACTGTGTACAGTTTTGGTCGCCTCATCTGAGGAAAGATGTTCTTGCCATGGAGGGGGTGCAGCGGCGATTCACCAGGCTGATACCAGGAATGGCGGGATTGACCTATGAGGAGAGACTATGTAGTTTAGGGATGTACACACTGGAGTTTAGAAGATTGAGAGGGGACCTCATAGAAGTGTATAAAATTCTGACAGGTCTAGACAGATTAGATGCAGAAGGAATGTTTCCCTTGGCGGGTGAGAACAGAACTAGAGGACATAATTTAAGGATAAGGGCTAAACCATTTAGGACAGAAATGAGGGGGAATTTCTTCACTCAGAGAGTGGTGAACCTGTGGAACTCATTGCCACAGAGGGCAGTGTACGCCAGCTCATTAAATATATTTAAGAGGGAATTAGATATATTTCTACAGGCAAAAGGGGTTAAGGGTTACGGAGAGAAGGCGGGGACGGGATACTGAATTGAAGGATCAGCCATGATCTCATTAAATGGCGGAGCAGGCTCGAAGGGCCGGATGGCCTACTCCTGCTCCTATCTTCTATGTATCTATGTATCTATGTAAGTAGTGATGGATTGAGGTAGGGATTGGGGGCAAAGTACCCGAAAGGGGAGAAATTAAAGATGGCATGACTGGATGACAGGAAGGGGAGGAGACAGGAGAGAAGGGTCCAAGAGGAGTCAAGAGAAGAAAAAAAGGCATAGAAGTTATAGGCTTGGGTCCAGAGCGGCAGTCAAAATGCATACGCAAATGGACATGGAATTCAGGTTAGATGGGCATGTGATGGTTGTAAATAGAGAATAGGGAGGAGATTATATGCGAGAGTTGAAAGTTAAAGTCTGAGATCCTGCAGTGGATGATGTTGACTTGTAGACAGGGCGGAGTCAGATTGAAGCTTCGATGAACCAATGTCCGGGTTTGAAGATAGTTGTGAAGGATGAGTGAATCCAGGAACTGTTTGAGGGACAAAGTGGGCGCACTGCTGGAAGTTGTCCAGTGGAAAATGGAGAGCTGAGGAGGCGTGAATAGTCTATCCTGGAGCCACCAGAAGTTGATGTAGAGATCCAGCGGAGGTGAGTAGTGGCCTCAGTGTTAGTAGTGCACATCAGCGGTCCAGTATACCAGCCGAGGAGCAGTGGGAGTGAAACACGGGCTGACAGCAGTGAAGCTCAGGGAGCATGTAAGGTAAATCCACAGCAAATGAGGGAGCTAATCCAAGGAACTGCTGTAGGATGAGGTGCACACAAAATCGGAAGCGGCAGTGGGAGCCTGAGGAGCTGGTCTAAGCAAGTCCATCGAAGGGTAATTGAGGAGTTCTGAAGGATGTGCAGACAGTGGCCATAGGAAGAAAGTATCAATCAAGTAGGTTCCAGAATAGGATAGGAACCAGCAGGAACAGATCAGAGCTAGCACAGAGTAGTGAAATATTCCTGGCAGAGGAGCAGAAAACTGAAGAGACCAGGTACTAGAATGGTGCAGTCCAGCAGAGAATACAGGCTCAATAGTAAACGGTGGCGATGACATTGGAGATCACTATAAAGTCCAGAAGCCAACGGGGAAATGGGCTTTGGCCCAGGAAAAAGTGGATTTCTGTCCAGGACCCAACATAGCAGCAGAGTGCATAACACATGCTGCATGGTACATGGTACCTCACCCACTGATTTAACTATATTATAGATATTCTAACAGATTTTCTGTGGTGTTGCTTAGAGGTTACTGTGTTGTTAAAGGGAGAGGGGAGTGCGTATCTCCAGTTTGGAAAGAAATTTGTTAGAGATCTTGCCAGAGACAGCCAAGTAAATCGACTTTTATTTCTGCCTGGAAAATATATAATTTTTCCTACTTGTTGCAGCTAATATGACTGCAGGGCACATGAAATTAAAAGAAAGACTTGCATTTATATAGCACCTTTCACAACCACCGGACGTCTCAAAGCGCTTTACTACCAATGAAATACTGTTTGAAGTGGAGTCACTGTTGTAATGTGGGAAACGCGGCAGCCAATTTGCACACAAGCAAGGTCCCACAAACAGCAATGTGATAATGACCAGATAATCTGTTTTTGTTATGTTGATTGAGGGATAAGTATTGGCCAGGACACCAGGGATACTCCCCTACTCTTCTTCGAAATAGTGCCATGGGATCTTTTACAGCCACCTGAGAGAGCAGACAGGGCCTTGATTTAACGTCTCATCTGAAAGACAGCACCTCCGACAGTGCAGCACTCCCTCAGCACTACACTGGAGTGTGCAGCCTAGCTTTATGTGCTCAAGTCCCTGGAGTGGGACTTTGAACCCACAACCTTCTGACTCAGAGGCGAGTGTGCTACCCACTGAGCCACAGCTGACACTAAGGAAAATATAACATGAGTAGACCGATGGTTGCAGGGTAGATAGCAAAAGTTAGAAGTAAATGAAAGTTTCTCAGACTAGAAAGATGTAGGGGGGAAAAATTGGGTCATGCCCCCTTTAATTTGTGCCGCCCCAGCCGCAAACACGGCACCCTGACCCTGTCGGACATAGCGTCCGGCGGTAGGTCAGGGGGCACGAGCGAAGTTTGCGGCCGGGGCGCTGTGCACGGCGATGATGACATCGCCGGAGGCGCAGCGCCGCAGGGCGCTACCGCCGCCGCTAACCTCCCGCTGAATTTTCCTTGGGGCACTAACGGGAGGCACAAAGCAACCGAATTTTTCCCCCGTGGTGTTCTACAGGGATCTATGTTGAGGTCACTCATATTTACTACAGTTTATACATAAATATCTGGATTTAGGATTTGTAGAAATCCTTGCATGCTATAGAACTTCGATGCTCTCAGGACAGCCCAAGAAACCTCACAGCCAATGAATTACCTCTGAATCAAAACCCTTCATGATTTTGAGCATCTCTATCACATCTCTTAACCTTCTGTGCTCTAAGGAGAACAACCTAAATCTAAAAAGCTAGTATCAGTAATAGTAACCATGAAACTATCGGATTGTCGTAAAAACGCATCTGGTTCACTAATGTCCTTTAGGGAAGGAAATCTGCCGTCCTTACCTGGTCTGGCCTATATGTGACTCCAGACCCACAGCAATGTGGTTGACTCTTAACTGCCCTCTGAAATGTCCTAGCAAGCCACTCAGTTGTAACTAACCACTACGAAACATAATAAGAATGAAACCGGACAGACCACCCGGCATCGACCTTGGCACCGGCTACGGATATGGCAACGGCACACCAGCCCAGTCAACCCTGCAAAGTCCTCCTCACCAACATCTGGGGACTTGTGCCAAAATTGGGAGAGCTGTCCCACAGACTAGTCAAGCAACAGCCTGACATAGTCATACTCACAGAATCATACCTTTCAGCCAATGTCCCAAACTCCTCCATCACCATCCCTGGGTATGTCCTGTCCCACCACCAGGACAGACCCACCAGGGGTGGTGGCACAGTGGTATACAGTCGGGAAGGAGTGGCCCTAGGAGTCCTCAACATTGACTCAGGACCCCATGAAGTCTCATGGCTTCAGGTTAAGCATGGGCAAGGAAACCTCCTGCTGATTATCACTTACCACCCTCCCTCAGCTGATGAATCAGTACTCCTCCATGTTGAACACCACTTGGAAGAAGCACTGAGAGTAGCAAAGGCACAGAATGTACTCTGGGTGGGGGACTTCAATGTCCATCACCAAGAGTGGCTCGGTAGCACCACTACTGACCGAGCTGGCCGAGTCCTGAAGGACATAACTGCCAGTCTGGGCCTGCGACAGGTGGTGAGAGAACCAACACGAGGGAAAAACCTACTTGACCTTGTCCTCACCAATCTACCTGTCGCAGATGCATCTGTCCTTGACAGTATTGGTAGCAGTGACCACCGCACAGTCATTGTGGAGACGAAGTCCCGTCTTCACACTGAGGACACCCTCCATCGTGTTGTGTGGCACTATCACCGTGCTAAATGGGATAGATTCAGAACAGATCTAGCAGCTCAAAACTGGGCATCCATGAGGCGCTGTAGGCCATCAGCAGCAGCAGAATTGTATTCCACCACAATCTGTAACCTCATGGCCCGGCATATCCCTCACTCTACCATTACCACCAAGCCAGGGGACCAACCCTGGTTCAATAAGGAGTGTACAAGAGCATGCCGGGAGCAGCACCAGGCGTACCTAAAAATGAGGTGCCAACCTGGGGAAGCTGCAACACAGGACTACATGCATGCTAAAAAGCGGAAGCAGCATGCTATAGACAGGGCTAAACGATCCCACAATCAACGGATCAGATCAAAGCTCTGCAGTCCTGCCACATCCAGTCATGAATGGTGGTGGACCATTAAACAACTAACGGGAGGAGGAGGCTCCATGAATATCCCCATCCTCAAAGATGGTGGAGCCCAGCACATGAGTGAAAAAGACAAGGCTGAAGCGTTTGCAACCATCTTCAGCCAGAAGTGCCGAGTGGTGACCCATATCGGCCTACTCCCGAGGTCCCCACCATCACAGAAGCCAGTCTTCAGCCAATTCGATTCACTCCACGTGATATCAAGAAACGGCTGAGCGCACTGGATACAGCAAAGGCTATAGGCCCCGACAACATCCCAGCTATCGTGCTGAAGACCTGTGCTCCAGAACTAGCCGCGCCTCTAGCCAAGCTGTTCCAGTACAGCTACAACGCTGGCATCTATCCGACAATGTGGAAAACTGCCCAGGTCTGTCCTATCCACAAAAAGCAGGACAAATCCAACCCAGCCAATTACCGCCCCATCAGTCTACTCTCAATCATCAGCAAAGTGATGGAAGGTGTCATCGACAGTGCTATCAAGCAGCACTTACTCGCCAATAACCTGCTTACTGAAGCCCAGTTTGGGTTCCGCCAAGACCACATGGCTCCCGACCTCATTACGGCCTTGGTCCAAACATGGACAAAGGAGCTGAATTCCAGAGGTGAGGTGAGAGTGACTGCCCTTGACATCAAGGCAGCATTTGACCGAGTGTGGCATCAAGGAGCCCTAGTAAAACTGAAGTCAATGGGAATCAGGGGGAAAACTCTCCACTGGCTGGAGTCATACCTAGCACAAAGGAAGATGGTTGTGGTGATTGAAGGTCAATCATCACAGCCCCAGGACATCGCTGCAGGAGTTCCTCAGGGCAGTGTCCTAGGCCCAACCATCTTCAGCTGCTTCATCAATGACCTTCCCTCCAGCATAAGGTCAGAAATGGGGATGTTTGCTGATGACTGCACAGTGTTCAGCGCCATTCACAACTCCTCAGATAATGAAGCAGTCCATGCCCGCATGCAACAAGTCCTGGACGATGTTCAGGCTTGGGCTGATAAGTGGCAGGTAACATTTGCACCACAGAAGTGCCAGGCAATGACTATCTCCAACAAGCGAGAGTCTAACCACCTCCCCTTGACATTCAATGACATTACCATCGCTGAATCCCCCACCATCAACATCCTGGGGGTCACCATTGACCAGAAATTTAACTGGACCAGCCACATAAATACTGTGGCAACAAGAGCAGGTCAGAGGCTAGGTGTTCTGCGGCGAGTGTCTCAACCTCCTGACTCCCCAAAGCCTTTCCACTATCTACAAGGCACAAGTAAGGAGTGTGATGGAATACTCTCCACTTGCCTGGATGAATGCAGCTCCAACAACACTCAAGAAGCTCGACACCATCCAGGACAAAGCAGCCCGTTTGATTGGCACCCCATCCACCACCCTAAACATTCACTCTCTCCACCACCGGCGTACCGTGGCTGCAGTGTGTACCATCTACAAGATGCACTGCAGCAAATCACCAAGGCTTCTTCGGCAGCACCTCCCAGACCCGCGACCTCTTCCACCTAGAAGGACAAGGGCAGCAGGCGCATGGGAACACCACCACCTCCAAGTGCCCCTCCAAGTCACACACCATCCTGACTTGGAAGTATATCGTCGATCCTTCATCGTCGCTGGGTCAAAATCCTGGAACTCCCTACCTAACAGCACTGTGGGAGCACCTTCACCACACGGACTGCAGCGGTTCAAGAAGGCGGCTCACCACCTTCTCAAGGGCAACTAGGGATGGGCAATAAATGCTGGCCTTGCCAGCGACGCCCAGATCCCATAAGTGAATAAAAAAAAAGTATAATCAGTTATTTTGTAGGCAAACATGGCAGCCTACTTACATGCAGCAAAGTCACACAAACAGTAATGAGATGATTGACCTGTTGATGGATTTTGGTGGTGTTGGTTGAGGAATAAATAGAATCATGGAATGATACAGCACAGGAGGCCATTCAGCCCATCGTGCCTGTGCCGGCTTTTTGGTAGAGCTATCCAATTTATCCTGCTCCCCTGCTCATCCCCCATATCCTTGTAATAAGAACA
This sequence comes from Squalus acanthias, assembly GCA_030390025.1. Taxonomy (NCBI): domain Eukaryota; kingdom Metazoa; phylum Chordata; class Chondrichthyes; order Squaliformes; family Squalidae; genus Squalus; species Squalus acanthias. Next base: position 258,285,226 of record CM059425.1, read on the forward strand.
TAAGAACATAAGAAATAGGAGCAGGAGTAGACCAATCGGCCCCTCGAGCCTGCTCCGCCATTCAATGAGATCATGGCTGATCTGATCCAACCTCAACTCTAAAGAACACAAGAAGCAGGAGCAGGACCAGGCCACTCGGCTCCGCCACCCACAGGGCCTTGACCGATCCGAACTCAAACTCATGTCCAATTTCCAGCCCGCTCCCCGTAACCCCTGGTTCCCTTTACTTCTAGGAAACGGTCTATTTCTGTTTTAAATTTATTTAATGAAGTAGCTTCCACAGCTTCCTGGGGTAGCAAATTCCACAGACCCACTACCCTCTGAGTGAAAAAGTTTCTCCTCATCTCAGTTTTGAAAGAGGAGCCCCTTATTCTAAGATTATGTCCCCTAGTTCTAGTTTCACCCATCATTGGGAACATCCTCACCGCGTCCACCCGATCAAGCCCCTTCACAATCTTATATGTTTCAATAAAATCGCCTCTCATTCTTCTGAACTCCAATGAGTAGAGTCCCAATCTACTCAACCTCTCCTCGTATGTCCACCCCCTCATCCCCGGAATTAACCGAGTGAACCTTCTTTGTACTGCCTCGAGAGCAAGTATGTCTTCTCTTAAGTATGGACACCAAAACTGTATGCAGTACTCCAGGTGCGGTCTCACCAATACCCTATACAACTGCAGCAATACATCCCTGTAATTTTTTTCCCTTAAAGTATTTATCCAATTCTCTTTTGAATCTGCTTCCACCACTCTTTCAGGCAATGCATTCCAGATCACAACAACTCACTATGTAAAAAAAAATGTTTCTTCATGTCGCCTCTGGTTCTTTTGCCAATTTCCTTAAATCTGTGTCCTCTGGTTACCAACCCTCCTGCCACTGGAAACAGTTCCTCCTTATTTACTGTATCAAAACCCTTCATGATTTTGAGCATCTCTATCACATCTCCTCTTAACCTTCTCTGCTCTAAGAAGAACAACCCCAGCTTCTCCAATCTCTCCACATACCTGGTCCCTGATCTCTGGTACCATTCTAGTAAATCTCTTCTGCACCCTCTTTAAGGCCTTGGCTTACTTCCTAAAGTGTAGTGTGCAAAATTGAGTACAATACTCCAGCTGAGGCCTAACAAGTGTTTTATAAACGTTTAGCATAACTTCCTTGCTTTTGTACTGTCTGGTTCTGTTTATAAAGCCCAGGATCTCATATGCTTTTTTAACCAGGTTCTCAACTTGCCCTGCTACATTCAAAGATTTGAATACATATACCCCCAGCTCTCTCCGTTCCTGTACTCCCTTTAAAATTGTACCATTTAGTTCATATTGCCTCTCCTTATTCTCTCTACCAAAATGAACCACTTCTAACTAGAGTTTATATGCTAGAACCGTATAAAACACTAGTTAGGCCACAACTAGAGTACTATGTACAGGCTCGAGGGGCTGAATGACCTACTCCTGCTCCGACGTCTTATGTTCTTATGAGCCCACCTATCCACTGTATACCCTTGGTGCATTTCTAATAACCCTGAATCCCATTTGTTGATAAGAACCTGTCTAGTTCCTTCTTGAAACCCATTCAGGTTTCTTGTTCCATTATCCTGTGCTTTTAAAATCATCTAGCTGTTTGATTTAGGTGCTGCATGGTTCAGTGGTAGCACGTACTCTAAGTTGACACTTCAGTGCCGAACTGAGGGAGTGCTGCACTGTCGGAGGTGTCGTCTTTCGGATGAGACGTTAAACCAAGGCTCCGTCTGTCCTCTCAGGTGGACTTAAAAGATCCCATGGCCACTATTTTGAAGAAGAGTAGGGGAGTTCTCCGGGGCCAACATTTATCCCTCAACCATCATCACTAAAAAAAACAGATTATCTGGTCATTATTTCATTGCTATTTGTGGGAGCTTGCTGTGCGCAAATTGGCTGCTGCGTTTCCTACATTGCAGCAGCGATTACACTTTAAAAAAGTGCTTCATTGGCTGTAAAGTGCTTTGGGATATCCTGATGTTGTGAAAGGTCTATCAATGCAAGTTCTGGATGCACCACTGAGAAATTGGAGGGCATAAATCAAAATTGCCTTGTTTATCTGGTATCAACATTGGAAAGTTGGTCTTTGCTAAATTCAGCACCAACCTTTCAGTCGGTACTTTATCCTTCAACATTGTCCTTGTAATGACCAGACCCTAAACTATTCACCCATTTTTGATGGCAGCACATGGATTGGATCTCGCTGTGCAATATCCTCACTGTTTTAAAAAAATATCAATTTGCTTGTGTGTATATAGGCGACACATGTGAGCATGTTTGCCTATCAAGCTCCAATAGCTCACGTTTGCAAATAGAAGACGATGGGGTAATAAAACCAAGTAATTTAATGTCGGGAACAGGATCAGAAACAAAAAGGAGAATAAATCTCAGGATTATCATCCAGGGTCATTTCTCACCTTGAAGAAGGAGCTGGCTTGCCATCTGTTGCGAGGGCGGATTGAAGGTTATCGTCAGCAGCTGTCCAGTGAAGGTGCAGTGTTAATTGCGTCCATTGCTTCTTTCTTAGTATTACTATTTGGCGTCTCATTCTACTCTCTAAAGTGCCTCGGGGCACTAACGATGTGAACAGTACGTTATAAACCCAGGTTATCTGGTGAGAATCCTGGCGCTAAACCGGGGAGGCGGTTCCCAAAATAGTCATTCTCAATGTCAATTGAAAATGAAAGTTCTTTAAACTTCCGGGGAGCGAAGGGTTAACATTGTGCTGATTGGTTGTGACTTCTAACACCTGTGATTGAAAGAAGATCTAAAATAACAACAGAAAACGCTGGAAAAACTCAGCAGGCCAGGCAGCATCCATGGAGAGAGAAACAGAGTTAACGTTTCAGGTCGAAGACCTTTCGTCAGAACTGGAAAAAAGCTGGAAATGAAATAGATTTAAAGCAAGTATAATGCTGGGAAAAGTGGGAGGGGATGAAAGAACAAAAGGCAAGGTCAGTGGTGGGATAGAAAGCAGGAGAGATTGAGAGATATTAAGAGATAATCAAGGCAAGAGGAGGTGTTAATGTGACAGGTTGAGGCTAGATGAAGTGTGAACTGGGCTGGCAGAATGAAGGACAGCTGCCAGCTTCTGGGAGGGAAAAAAAGGCCAAACAAAAGGGTGGATGAAAAAATAAAATAAAAATATATATATATGAGATAGGGGCCAAGGTTATGATCTGAAATTGTTGAACTTTATGTTGAGTCCAGAAGGCTGTAGCGTGCCTAAATGAAAGATGAGGTGCTGTTCCTCGAGCTTAAGCTGAGCTTCCGTGGAACAGTGTAATAGGCCGAGGACGGTGAGGTCAGAGTGGGAGTGGGAGTGGAGCGGAGAATTAAAGTGACAGGCCTCCGGGAGCTCGGGGTCCCCCTTACGGACTGAACGGAGGTGTTCCGCAAAGCGGTCACCCAATCTGCATTTGGTCTCCCCAATGTAGAGACCACCACATCGTGAGCAGCGAATACAGTATACTAAATTGCAGGAAGTACAAGTAAATCGCTGTTTCACCTGGAAGGGGTGTTTGGGGCCCTGGACAGTGGGGAGAGGGGAGGTATAAGGGCATGTGTTGCATCTCCTGCGCTTGCACGGGAAGGTGCCGGGCGAAGGGGAAGGGGTGCTGGGGGTGGTAGAGGAGTGGACAAGGGTGTCGCGGAGGGAGCGGTCCCTGCGGAATGCTGAAAGGGGAGGTGAGGGGAAGATGCGTTTGGTGGTGGGATCATGCTGGAGGTGGCGGAAATGGCGGAGGATGATCCGTTGAATGTGGAGGCTGATGGGGTGAAAGGTGAGGACAAGGGGAACTCTATCGTGGTTCCGGGAGGAGGGGCAGGGGTGAGGGCAGAAGTGCGGGAAATAGAACGGACACGGTCGAGGGCCGTGTCAACCACGGTAGAGGGGGAATCCTCGGTTGAGGAAAAAGGAAGACATGTCGGAAGCACTGGTATGGAAGGTGGCATCGTCAGAGCAGATGCGGCGGAGACGGAGAAACTGGGAGAATGGAATAGAGTCCTTACAGGAGGCGGGGAGGGAGGAAGTGTAGTCCAGGTAGCTGTGGGAGTCAGTGGGCTTGTAGTGAATGTTAGTCAATAACCTATCCCCAGAGATGGAGACGGAGAAGTCGAGGAAGGGATGGGAAGAGTCGGAGATGGACCATGTGAAGGTGAGGGAAGGGTGGAAATTGAAAGCATAGTGAATGAAATGTTCTAGTTCAGGGCGAGAGCAGGAGACGGCACCGATACAGTCATCAATGTACCGGAAAAAGAGGTGAGGGAGGGGACCCAAGTAGGACTGGAACAAAGAGTGTTCCACATATCCCACGAAAAGGCAGGCATAGCTAGGACCCATGCGGGTACCCATAGCAACACCTTTGATTTGGAGGAAATGAGTGGAGTCAAAGGAGAAGTTGTTCAATGTGAGAACAAGTTCAGCCAGGCGGAGGAGGGTGGTGGTGGATGGGGACTGGTTGGGCCTCTGTTCAAGGAAGAAGCGGAGCGCCCTCAGGCCATCCTGGTGAGGGATGGAGGTGTAGAGGGATTGTACGTCCATAGTGAAAAGGAGGCGGTTGGGGCCGGGAAACTGGAAACTGTTAAAGTGGCGTCGGGCGTCGGAAGAGTCGCGGATGTAGGTGGGAAGTGACTGGACAAGGGGAGAAAAAATAGAGTCAAGATAGGAAGAGATAAGTTCCATGGGGCAAGAACAGGCTGAAGCGATGGGTCTACCAGGGCAGTCCTGTTTGTGGATCTTGGGAAGGAGGTAGAAGCGGGCTGTGCGAGGTTGGGGAACTATGAGGTTGGCGGCCATGGGGTAAGGTCTCCAGAGGAGAAGAGGTCAGTGACGGTCTTGGAAATGGTGGCTTGATGTTCAGTAGTGGGGTCATGGTCCAGGTGGAGGTAGGAGGAGGTGTCAGAGAGTTGGCGTTCAGCTTCCGCTAGGTAGAGGTCGGTACGCCAAACAACAACAGCACCACCCTTGTCAGCAGGTTTAATGACAATGTCGGGGTTGGATCTGAGAGAATAGACTGCTGCAAGTTCAGAGGGAGGTAGGTTGGAGTGAGAGAGGGGAGCAGAGAAATTGAGACGTTTCTTGGCAAGCCATGTGGCACTGAGAGTTTGGGAGTTAAGTACTTCCAAAATAAAGCCTATTATATCCCGAGTTAATTACTGTGCCATTAATGTGCAGCCATTCTGTTTGTTAAAGTGTTATTTAGACCCACTTGTGCCTCAGTAGTCAGTGATTATTCAACAGGTTTCACATTCTGCACGTGTGTGTCTTGGTGCCACCCACAATTATCAACGCGTGCTATTCTTATTTTATCTTGTCGTGGTATATAAATGGCGTGAGTCGCACAACTCGGGTCGCCATCTCTGGTTGGACGTATTCCTGGAGCTTTCGTCACGTGACCTGCTGGATCAAACCGCCTTTTTCCCCCGTCTCCAATATTTTTATAAATGAACGAAAGTGGTCAAAGAAAATGGAAAAAAAAATATCATTTTCTTTAATGCCCTGTTGACTTTTATCCCAGGTGTGCTCACAACTGCAATTGGGAATGGTAGCATAGTGGTTATGTTACCAGACTAGCAATCCAGGGACAGACTTAGATTAAACCAACCTGTGAGACATGAGTTCAAATCCCACCACGGGCAGCTGGGGAATTTAAATTCAGTCACTTAAACAAGTCTGGAATAAAAAGCTACCATCAGTAATGATAACCATGAAACTATTGGATTGTGTTAAAACCCCATCTTGTTCACTACTGTCCTTTATTGAAGGAAACTTGCCGTCCTTACCCGGGCCTGGCTTATATGTGACTCCTGAACCACAACAATGTGGTTGACTCTTTAACTGCCCTCTGAAATGGCCGAGCAAGTCGCTCAGTTGTACCAAACTGCTACTGTGGGAGTCCCTTCACCTCACGGACTGCCGCGGCTCACCAGCACCTTCTCGAGGGCAATTAGGGATGGGCAATAAATGCTGGCCTTGTCAGCGACGCCCACATCACATGAACGAGTAAAAAAAAAAATCCAGATTTTTAATTCCTGGAGACTCCGTGACAACCTGCAGAGTTGGAAACCCAACACACGACTCTGCCTCAGTACATGCCAAGTGTTGTCTTGTTTCCCCCACTCAATTCTTCACCCCCAGCCCCTCCCCACTAGTATTTGTTTTTGTACCAATTCACAACTTTGTTGTTTAATTGTGTTTGGAGGAGTTCCTTGACGTGGCCTGGGACTTTGAAAGTGCCACTGGTGCTTTAGTGACTGAATAAGCCCAATCCAGTTTTTACTGACAGGGGATTTGGCGATTTAGTTACTGGAACTTTGGGGATCACATGACAGAATTCCACCAATTTATAATTCCATCCACTGTAACTTTCAGAAGGGAATTGGGAATTGGGCAGAGGCACGATGGGCCGAATGGCTTCCTTCTGTGCTGCATGATTCTTTGATTTGTCACAGGGTCATCACCCTCTGGAACAAACGTGTGCAACATGTGGTGAGGGTGGGGTCACTACAGCTCTTTAAAGGGGAATTGACCAGTCCCTGAGAGGACATTGCCAGTTACAGCGAGAGTTAGTGGTTAGTTTAGATTGTCATGTGTCGGGAGTTGGAGAGCAATTGGCCAGAGGTTTTTCCTGAATTGACCATGTTTCTTTGTCTGTTTTCAGAGATAGCGTAACTGGTAGGGGGGACGGCAGCGTGTGAGGTCATACTG